>CM067322.1:4833375-5433375 GCA_034231615.1 Meghimatium bilineatum | reverse complement strand
TGGTTTTCCTTGAACAATCACATGGTAAAGACACCCATGCCACAAGTTTCGTTGTCCGGGAAAAGTTTAGAAAGAACTAGCACAATGAGATATCTGGGTGTGTTTTTTGACAGAAGCCTGAGTTTCAGGGAACATGTTGACCACATTATCATAAGGGCAGGCAAAGGCTTAGCAGCAATGAAGGTTATGGCTGCTGCGCAATGTGAGCAAAGATTGTTATTTCTTTTGTACCAGGGTTTGGTAGTGGCTGTGGTGGAATATGCACTGGCAATTCTGACTCTTAGCCAAACGCAGATCGAAAGACTGGATAGAGTCCAGAATGTAGCAATGCGTATCATTCTGGGATGCACAAGAGACACATCGACAAGAGCTATGCGATACCTACTTGACTGCCCAACAGCTGAGCATAGATTACAGTATTGCCGTGCACGGGCGTACCTTCAAATACATGCAGATAAGGAACACCCGTTGCATTCCGAAATACAGAAAGTTAAAGGCAGCAGACTCAAGAGAGGAAGGTCGTGGATGGGACGTGCTGAAGATGTAATACAAAACGTGTGCCGATTACAGGATGTGGCAGATGGTGCGGAATGGATAGGTCTACCCACAGATTTTGAAACCTGTTTGAGAGTAGTAATATCACTTAGCAGGGAATGCAGAGAATGGTGTCCCACAGCTGTGGAGAAAGAAGTGCAGGCTTTAATCAGTGAGAATACCAAAGAGGGGGATGTGATTATATACACTGATGGATCTGTAATTAGGCATGTTCGCAGTGCTTGGGCCTTTACAGCTCAGTGCGCAGGTAAAACGATCAAGGAGGAAAGTGGTGCCTTTGCGGTCACTACGAGTAGTATGACCATGGAGACTATGGCGGTGACCAAGGCATTTGAGTGGCTACGCACACAGAAAGTAACGCAGGTCTGCATCTTGAGTGACTCTATGAGTATGATTAAGAAGGTACAAGTGGGTCTCGTTCGCGAACAGTGGATTGAGGCCTTGAGAAATGCGAGCTTGAAGGCGGTTACATTTATTTTCGTGCCGGGACATGTGGGCGTTCGAGGCAATGAAAGAGCGGATCAACTGGCATCGTGTGCGAGTGTGGCAAAGGGCGATGGGGCAATGGATCGCGCTGACGTTTTGAACTCCTTAAGAGATATAACACGCGAGAGTGAGACGAATGTGGATGATGATTCCTTTTCAATGGCTAGGATTAAAGATCAGGGATTGAGATGCGGTGTTGCTAGAGGGCGCAGAAGAATGATGGTCAACCAGCATAGGACCGGTACTGTCAGCAGAAGTGTGATGGCGGATACACTCAAGGAGAGATCGGAGCAACTATGGATGTGTCCAGTTTGCAGTGATGATGATCCGACGACTAACTAACTAACTAACTTTCTACCATGCCACGATGTCAAGCGAGCCTGTATCTTTTCTCTTCGCTGTCCTCTTTTACCCTCAATATTCAATTTTGCATGCTGTTACCAAGGCCGTAGATGTGTTCAGTAAGAGGGAGGGGGGATTGACATAATGGGAAAAAATGGTCATTTGCCTGTTATTTTTCATAGCAGATATCATTTTTCATTATATTTAAGATTACTTTTTTTCCTTTTACTTTTGCAGAAAATTGGTGGTGGAAAGGGGGGAGGGGGAAAGAAGAAGTTTGTCCACATTTTGGCTAAGTTCTAGTACTATGTGATATTCTAAATTTCCTTAAGGGAGGGGTGTTTGCACCCCTTCCTAAAATATATGAGCTTGGTTGTTACATTGTGTTCCAAACCTCCTAGTCTCGCCAGGCTGCCTATAAATATAGACTATCTGATGTTGATAAGTAACTTCCTTTTGTTGTCAATCTCTCTGTACATCTTCATTGTTTTTTCAAGCTATGAGATTCTCTGCATTCTTCTAAAGCACCAAATCTCTGTGGATTCTAGTTCTCCAATTGTTCATTTTTCAGCGTCACATGATTGAATGCTAATTAGATTTCTGCTATAGCACATTTGGTCGCTTAATATGCAGTAATATTGTGACGTCTCAGAACGTTGGTAACTCCTCCAATCCACCTTTCTTTTGGGTCTTTCTCTGCCTCTAGCTATTTTCATTCTCATATTGTATGCTCTTGCTTCTGGCCAGTATGGGTTAATTCTCATATTGTATGCTCTTGCTTCTGGCCAGTATAGTATGGGTACATTCTCATTAAGAAAACTTAATATTTCTGATTATAATAGTTTTTAACTGTAAAAACTACATAATAGTCATGGTTTGTTTTTTTCGCTGTCCATAGCATTCTCAATATCCTTCTTATCATCTCATTTATATTGAAGGAATCCTATTTATCACTGGTGGATCAAAAACGAAGTGATAGTCACATGTGACAGACCAAAATTACAGCAAACTCAAGTTTGAAAAGACATTGAGGATTGACTTCATTGTACTTGGGTTTGTCACATGTACTCCGTCCCTCTCAAAGGAGCAGCAGTACCTGGAGTACCGCTCATAGAATGTGACGCCATAGCTTCAAGCAATAATCCCAGAGGATCTCTGAAAAAAATCCACTTCGTAAAGAAGACATCATGATCAGGACTTGTGCCTGTGACCTCTTGAGCACAAGATTCTAACTGCTTAGATTTTTTTTTAAATGTCTGATGAAGACTGATGTGTTGGACCATTGGCGCAAACAAAAGGGCCACACAATGAATTTTCATTCTTTGGACTACATCTTGCTAGAAATCTAGTAGGATCATTGTCCTGCTGCAAGAGAGATCCACCAGGAGTTTGAAAATGAATATTGAAGATAAATGTAATAGATCAATCAATTGATTATACACCACACTATCCCAAATAAATAAGAACTCAGCCAAGCTGTAAACCATGATGCAAAGTATTTCATTCTTCAGATTACATTCTATACTTTCTGAAAAAAGAAGAATATGTTCAATGAACAAGAGGATAAATGAGAAGGTTACAGAAAGACAGCAAAATGTTAGAGGTTAACACTACAGAACAAATCTGATGGTATTGTAGACAACCAAAAATGCAAAGTTGGCATCATATTTGGTATGAAAACCCCCATCAAGGCCAGCACCGTGCCGTGGTGATGGGGCTTAGTTCAGCCATCAGGGGCTGGAAACTAAGACTGGTCGGGCAGTCCCATTCGAGCAGGACCATAGTTCTGCCCAAGTAAGCAGAGTGCTGAAGAAGGAGGCATCCAGCCAAAAGGCGCACAGATAATCAGGATGCCACGCACAAAACACAATGGAAACATGTCTGTATCTATAAAAAGTTATGGTGCCTGCCCTGTGGCGGACGTTCAGGCAGGGACAGTGCCGGGCCCTATACCTCGAAAGGGCCCAACCTCAGTTACTATGAACAGACCAGAACAAGTTATAATTCTACGTCTCAGAACAGGACACAACCGACTCCGCAGTCACATGTATACAAAGTTCAAGATTGGCAACACAGCCATGTGTACAGGCAGCACAGAGTGCCAAACATATACTTCAAGAGTGTTCTGAGCATGAAATGCTGAGGCAGACATATTCGCCAGAGGAAACAACACTGGAATCAAAACTCTATGGGACACTGTATGAACTACAAAAGACAGTGAGTTTTATTAAGGAGACAGAATTACAGATATAGACATGTTTCAAGTGAACGAAAGAAGAAGAAGGTATGAAAACAAGGACTTACCAGGTAGTCCAATTTTATCTGTCTGACGGTAGCTCTCCTCATCACTAGAAGTGTCACTATTTGCATAAGATTTATTTTTTACAAATGAACTTGCTGTATATTTCCGATCTGCTGCATGAATTCCTGAGAGAAACATAAAAATCACGGTACAGTAAATCATTGGTTGAAAATAAATTATGTTGCATCGAAACTTATTCCATTATTACTCTTAACACTTTTACTGCCGCAGACGATAAAGTCATCAAAACACAATGTCTCTGTCACTGCCACAGATGACAAAGTCAACAAAGTACTACGTCTCTGTCACAGACGACAGTCAGCAAAACACAACAAAAGTAATTATGTAAAAAACAAATTTGATCAGCTTTACAATGAAGACTTACACAGACTATATATGATATGGGTAAGAAAACATACAAATAACAGTACACAAGATGATATTTCAACATTAAAGTATTTTTCATATATGTAAATAAGTATTATCATAGACATGTGCATTGAAAAATATGGGAATGACAACAAAATAAAACAACTATGCCTGAAAAAAACATGACAACAGAACAAAGGTCCCACCACACACACAGCCCCCCCCCCCCCATCTAAATAAATGAATGATCTTTATTAAGACCAAATGGCTTAAGGGTGCCAAACTGCAATATATAGAAATACAGGACATCTTATCTACATATGGTGATCATTGATTCTGACAAAAATAGATCATTTTGAAGTAATACAGAATTAAGTGCTTCAATGTAAGTTAAATCTACTATAACCCTTTTTAATTTGGAGAGTAACGTAGGGTTACAAGATTGATTAAGTTCTTTAATCATTTCTCTAGTGATATATGTAGGCTTAGCTTTGAAGAATGATAGACATGGATGAAAATGACTACATCTACACATTTTTTAAAACAATGACATTCACTTTAACTATGCTAATTAGCCACTATTTTAAAAATGAGTTCTCGTGCATCTGAAATTCATAGTATTCCAATCTGCAGATCTGGTTTCCTGCTCTTCACAAACACAAAATATATACTGCTAATAAAAAAAGAAATTCAACATTATTTCAAATGTGTACACAAATTTTATCTTACGGAATTAATGTTTTAATCTTGACATGAAGAAACTTTCAGACTTTAACTAAACTAAACCAAACCTGTCTCCTCTCCAGTCATACAACGGTCCATTGATGATGCTGGTTCACCATTTGCAGTCATTCCCACGATGTCGGTCCTTAAGAACAGGACCTCTGTATGGTCTTCTAGCCCAAAGACTAGAGTTGTGCAGCCTGTTCATTACCATTTTATCTGAAACTTGATGAGCTGCTGGCATTGACTGGACTGTGGAGGACACAGATGCAAATCGATCCCTGAGGTGACGCAGCCATATGAAGCGGTCTTTGGCAGTAGTGACTCTGGGTCTTCCACTGTGTGGCTGGTCTGCTACTGAGCCAGTTTGTTGAAATCGTCTCCAAAGGTTTTCTAAACACATTAAATTGGCTGGCCACTAGACTTTGTGATTGTCCAGTTTGTAAGCGTCCAATGATGATGTATCATTGCTCTATAGTGAGATGAGCTATACTTGTGCATTGAATTTTGAGTTATTGCTACAAATGTTGTTCTGACCTTGACCTCTTTCATTACCTCACGAATGAGGTCAGTACAATTCAGATAACTACAAGTTAATGACCAGGTGGCCACAGTTGATAGATTGAATAATGTCAAATCAGCGAATATTTTTTCTAAAAGTAACTTCAAAAAACTTAGTTTCTTTTTTTAACAGTATAGAATTTTTATTGTAAAGGAAATATGTTTATATTTGAATATAATTTATTTCCATTTTAATTAGAACCTATTAAATTAGCCCCCATTTAAAATATTAATTAGGCCTTGTTCTTTGTGCATCTAAAAATTACAGCAATGTGTAAGATGATCTTCGTGAACACAAAACTGTTTAGTTTGTGTGTTTTATTTAAATTTAAAAAAACCATCTTAGTTGCCTACGTAAATTACTAAACATCCATTAGTGGGACAAAGTACCAGACTACGAGGTATTGGAAAAAAAACCTCAACAAGCATCTACACATTACTTATGAAAGCGCAAGCACATTAGGCAGGTCATCTTGAGCTTATGGAGGACTCTCGTCTACAAAAACAAATATATTCTGAAGTACTCAAGATAGGACTTTGAAAAGCTGGTGGATAGAAAAGAGTGTTTCAAAGACACACTGCTGCAAACATCCTCACTGAAACATCTTAAAATTGACGACTCTTGGGAGAGCCCCGCTCAGGATAGAACAGCATGGATGAACAGTATCAGAACTGGAGCAGTAGCGGTGGAAGAGACCAGGCAAGATACTTCAAGATAGAAGAATCAAGTAGAAAAGACAAAACATCTCAACATCCCATAGACACCCTGTATAGATGTCAATTGTGTGGAAGAAGTTTTTGTGCCACATTAGACTTATTATTTATTTAAAAACGTATTATTAAATTTATTATTTATTATTATTATGGTTGAGTTTTCGGTCATTGTCGATTATGATGGAAGAATATAAGTGAAATTAAGATATTCAGAAATCATCAGCTCAGCTCTATTGTTCAGTCACAAGTTTAGTTTCTATTTTTGGTAAAAATTTATTTTAATTCTTCACTGTGCTATAAATAGTGAACTGTTTACATTTTTTACATAACTGATGTCACAGATTTTCATGTAACACCAATCACGTTGATGGATGCAGTGACGTCACATCTCCCGACACAGACGAGAAATATTTAGAATCACAACTGCTGCACATGCTAATATTACGCTAAAGCGAAAAATACTACTTTTAACCCTAATGCTAATTTTAACATTCTAACCCTATCATATGCCGCGCATGCGTAATCACACTCATCACACTGCAAAGGTTAGATAATACCTCTCAGTAGAATAAAACTAGAATAAAGGTCTCAATGAAGAGTCAAAACAAATTTCAGCTCTATTTTCCTATAGCCTATCTTTCATGTAAATTATTTGGATGCTAAATTAATTTGCAAAAAAAAAATTATTATAACTTTCTTCAGAATGGACACACTGTCGTAACTATACAGACTTGGTTGAGGTATGTAGAATTTCACTTTTCAAGGAATCTAGGTTACCTGTACATGAATAGACCTACTTCTTTAACTAAGGCGTCCTCAACTCTATTATGATTTTTATTTTATGATTAAATTTCACTTTTAGGGAATATAAATAACCAAATGGTCGGAGGGTGTCCGACAAAGTGGAGGGTTCCGCAGTAACCAAAGGAACAAATAGTAATGCAAAATAAGTTAAACAGGTTACCTAACTATGGATAAATATAGATGAAAAGGTATATAAAAATCATGCAATAAAACGCTGATCCCTCTTGTACATTTCTAGTCTCTACTTCTATTGGTAGGCCCCCCCCCACCCTTTGACCAATTTCTTACTCTTTCCTTCTCAAACCCTCCTCCCCCTGTCCTTACCACCTCGTCATTACTCATCAATAGTGCGCAAAAAATATATCAGCATATTGAAAGCATGCATTTTCTCTTTAACTGGACGGTGCGTTTCTGCATCCGGTACTAGGTTATGTTTCCCATAAGTAAAAATGGCCTTGTGAAACTCAAAGTTCAAGTTTGTGTGGTTTTAACATTATTAGTTTTCTTGAAAAAAGTCCCATTTGGACAGATACGTCGAAAATTGTCCTGTTTTGTTTTATTGTATGTTTTTTACATACCTTTTCATCTATATTTATCCATAGTAACCTGTTTGGCGCAACCACGAATCAACTCTTCACTGTGACCTTTGTTCTAGTTTCAAGGTATTACCTAACCTTTTCATTTTCAGTGTGATTGCAGAAGTTGTAATTAAAATTAAAGTATGTTATTTGAAATGGAATACTAATTTGGCATGAGCTCATTTAGATGGGGGGGGGGGCTATTGGGGGGAGAGGGTTAGGATCAGTTATAAATTAAAAAATGAATTAGTTATAAAAGTTATAATTATAAATGTGGTTGATATTGTTTGCGTTGGGAGATGTGATGTCATGGCATCCATTAATTTCATTGGTGCTACATGGAAATCCGTGACATCTGGCAGTTAAAATTTAAACATTTGTTGCTATTTATAGCACAGTGAAGAGTTGATCTGTAGTTTTACCACCTGTTTAACTTATTTTGCATTACTTTCGGGGAAGTAGGCCTAATAATAGTATTTGAAAAATCAAAGTTAACAAAAACGAGTTGAACTTGTCCCGTTTAGAACCAGCCAGTTCACCTCAAAACTTGGGTGACATAATAAGAACTAAATCTCGTGTCTTGATAATAAAAAAATAATTATATCGTATTTTCTATAGGGCTACTCATTAGCCGGTCTACTATTTATTAGCCCAATAATTAGGTTTACTCTACTGCTTACTCACCTGTTCGTGTGTCTAATGCTGTCAGTGGTAAGATGTGTTGAACAATTTGATCAGATTCTACAACATTAATAGTTGTAGATTTCTTAGTCCTCGTTGCCATAACAACAATACTTTGTCTAGTTCTATAACAATCAATTTTACACTAAATACGATCAATTAGCTAAAGGTAAAACTATTATTATAGCTGAGATATATTGTGTCCTCGAAACCTGTATTTTTTTCCCGCAGATTTTGCTTTCATGCGCGCTTCTATATGCACTCTTCACAAAATGAAGTAAATATTGTTGAAAAGAGTGTTCTGTTATTGTTTGATTCTTACGAATTAATTATACTCATTTCTTAGCTAACTAAAATCTTATCAAACAAATGTGTTTGAGGCTTTTAAACTGTAGTAATATTTTTTCAATAGTAGAAAACAGTAATTTCTAATATGAATTATAGTATAAAATTAGGACAGTCTTGTTTAAATAAAACTGTATTACTCCCTAGGACGTGGTTCGCAAAGTAAAATGCCTTCAGACTTCGTTTATTTACCTAGCCTAAGCGTAATAATAGACAAACCTTACATGCGAATTCTCTGAGAGAAAAGTTATCTTTATCGCATAAGTTAAATAAATGATTGTACAATGAATGTTCTGCGTCCATTAGGTTGCCTTTTGCCAAAAGGTAGGTTACTAAATATTTGTTTGTATCAATTTAAAATCTCAAATACGGAAATGTTTTAATTTAATTCTGTCTGATGTGCTCGTCGTCTGCTGTGCTTGTGTACAAGTAAACAAACTTACAAAGTGTCTTGCATTGTAATGTTTAGTTTTTATGTTGACCTTATGCCTTATAGGACTTCTATAAGTATTTATTATAGTATTATAGTTATTTATTATTTGTAGCTTCATGCTAAGAAAAGAATGGTGGGACTTATTGAACAACTCCAGAGAATTACATGGATATACTGCCCTGGTCATGCTGGGGTCAGAGGAAACGAGAGAGCCGACTTACTGGCAGGCAATGCGGCGATAGACGGCACATTGCTGAGAAGAGATAAAGCAGATTTAATAAAGGCAGTAAAAAATTCATTTCAAGATACAGATGATGTCAATGAGGTTGAGAACGTACACATACAGAGAATGTTAGAAATGGAAGTATTCAGAGGTGAGGGGAGGAAAAGTAATTTTTTTGGAAAGTCCAGAAGATCACACAATCAACACCTGACCGGAACTATGAGTCTACATACACTGGGATGGCTGCTGGAGCGGAGGGCGGAGCACTTATGGGAATGTCCCGCGTGCTGTGAAGCCAGTTTCTAATCAAGAATTTATTATAGTGTTAGCTATATATGTGTGAGCACTATACTAGGAGACTCAATGATTTCGAATTAAGCTGCCTCCACAAGAAACTCAACATTAATATGTAGGACAAGATTCAGATAGTGATGTACAAATGTACTGGTGAAATCTTAACTGTAAGCTTAAGCTTCCATACAATGCTGGACATATAATAATCTATTTCATATGAAATATTTATGTTTCCCAAAAAAAAAAAAAATTAAATATGAAAAGCTCCAGGTGGAAGTCAGCAAGGCTGTATTTTGAAGACACACTTAAGACATCAGACATTTCAATATTGACTAAGACATAGACTCATGGAATAATTTGCCACAGGACATGCTCTATTAGTGTCACATATTCATGGTTTGAGAATTTGTTGCAAAAAACATCAGACAAACAACCACCCAACAAAAATGCTAGAAAAAGGTAAGAACTGCTCAGTGTCTCATAAGATATTTTGGTGAAAGTAAAGAATAAGTCTTCACTGTGCTATAAAAAGCAGTGTTTAAACTTTTAACTAGCTGACGTCACTGATTTCCGTACAACTTATGCCCAATGTGCATGCATCAGCTACGAATGTCGTCAGCTACTTACACAACACAAGACACGTTCATCAGAGATGAGATTTTACGATGTTTTTTCCTTTTCCAATGATTTGTACTGCGCGTTCATCATTTCTGTGCGTTATAAACTGAGAGAGGGACGCACGATTGACCAGCTAAGATAAAATTTGTCTTAATTCTAAATACTATTTGTAGTTATCCTAACCGTAGCACACCCAAAGGGTAGGAAATACCTCGAAACTAGAGCAAATGTTACAGTGAAAACGTATACTATAGTTGCACCGATATTTCTATTTTACTGAATTCAAGCTAATTTTTTTTTAATATATTCAAATTTTTATACAAACTTTAGCCATATTTTACCTGAAAGTTGACCATAAACTAGTCTATCTGGCAACCCTGCCCCCATATGTACTATATCTCTCTAAACAGAGCAGCTAACTTGCAGATAATAACTCACAGCACGTAACTTTGTAGCTCAATTGATAACCCTAACCCTACCAATTGATAACCCTAACACTACCAATTGATAATCCTAACCTTACCAATTGATAACTCTAACCCTACCAATTGATAAGCCTAATTCTAACCCTACCAATTGATAAGCCTAATTCTAACCCTACCAAATGATAAGCCTAATTCTAACCGTACCAATTGATAAGCCTAATTCTAACCCTACCATTTGATAAGCCTAATTCTAACCCTACCAATTTATAAGCCTAATTCTAACCCTACCAATTGATAACCCTAACCCTTCATGAACCTCCAACCAATGTATTTTTAAAATAAAGTATCTTGTCCTCGTGTGTAATGTTCTGTTCTTGCTCAAAGCTTTTTAGTTTAAACTTCAATTTATGTGTCCCAAAACTTTTACCCGTTTCCAAGTTTCAGCTGTTGGATTTCAGTTCCATTCTTCTTCTATGAGTATGTCTCAACTGCTGTCACCTCCCCAATTATCCTCTCCACTTGTGCCATCCAAAAAATCCCTCCTTTTATGCTCATCCCCTTGATGGTGTCAATGTTCCTGTTTAATTGGTGCCCATTATCATATGTAACATGTACACACATGGGCTTTCGCCTAGGTCATGGTATGCCTGAAATTTATTGACAAATGTCTGCGCATGTATTTTTATTGTTGAGATGGGGGTATCCCTAGTACAGTCCAGAACAATTTGCATTCCTTTATTCTGGATACATTCCAGTCCCTCATATTGTGTCTTTGACAATATCAGTATGTCCATACCATGATCAGTCATCACAACTGATTATACAGAAGTGTGCCTATGCTATGCTAGAAGAGAAACAAGAGCTGCTCAATGTCTCATAGACACCTCCCACACTAGCTCAGACTGTGATAGAGAATTCCAGGCATGCATAGTTCTCATTAGTCACAGCCTGGACACATCGCATGCATCATCATCATCAATCATTCCGAAATCGGATGTGCTAGGCCTACAAGGCGCATAACGGTGGCACAACGTAATCACGCTCCCGGCGGAAATTGCACGGATATCCGTGATGGTTACAATGGAGCGAACGCAAAACAAACAAACAAAACATCATCAATAGAAATAGAAATTCAAATGTATATATAATACCTTATTTAGTAGTATCTATTGTAGTTTCAGGCTTTATGTACAAATTATTGTTGAATACTCTCTTTAGGTCCAAAAATTGCATTGATTATTCTGAATCGTCCGATCGATGTTCCTCTGCTAACACTGCTATGGAAGAAAAGTGAGTGTCACAAATGTTATGTTGGAATAATTATTCAACTTCTTGTGTAATCACAGAGCCAAGATCTCGGTCAGGAAGAAGATAATCTACTTTTACCAGCAATTAATGTTTCAGGGGAAGCGTACAGGGAGGTCACTTTTGAGACGATAGTCAACATTAATATCGATAAAGTATAAAAAAGACTTGGTAACTTGCAAAGAAAGTTAGTGACCTTTTAACTTAGGCATTGGGGGGGGTGGGGTTAAATTGTGCAAAAGTATGTTCCACGGCCAAAAAAAAAACCACTGGAGTAGTCAACCATACACCAAACCTTCATTAGTCACCTCTTATGACAGGTGTTACTATTTTTTGCTTCTCTTTCAGGTAAGTACATGGAATAGAAGTACTTTGATCTTCTTAGTAAATCCATCAAGGTGTAATGACTTCTAATTCTTCCATGTAAATTGAGTAGTCTTTGTTTTTTGGTAAATTCCCACTTCCGAATGTGTGATTCCAAGCAAAAATTTTCTGTACTGTGCTTGTTTCTTCTTCATCTACATTCTCAAACTCCTGTAGATTAGCAAGATGCAGTCCGGATGATGGATTGTATTGTGTCATGGTTTACAGCCTAGTTGCGATATATGCCTTTCGGCCTAACACATCTGGTTTCAGCATGGCTTCTGGATTACTGTGACCCTATATGGACCGGACAGCCAACCCCATCCCAAAACCTCTTTAATTGCCTCTTATGATATGCATGGAATGTACACAGTATTGCTGTTATTTGCTTCCTTTTTAGGTCCCAACATTCCATGCCATATTCCATACCATAACCATAATTCCATGATTGTGATGAGGATAAACATGCACCAATAAACAATACTGAAGCGACTTCTGGCCTCAGCAGTGTGGATAGGTGTAGAAAAATTGTGACATTCTTTGACATTGCCAGTGATTTTTCTTGTTTTTATTCTGCCAAATGACACACAGCTGTTATGAATCATTTCATGAAAATGTGAGGTGAAGTTCTGCCTTTTTTAGACTCTATTCCTGCTGAAGATGGATGTGTCAGACCATTGGTGGAAATAAAATGGTGATAAAATGCATCTTCATTCTCTGGACTACATCCTGCTTGAAATCTAGAAGGACCATTGTCATGCTACAAGAGAGACTCAGCGGGAGTTTGAGAATGTGTCCTGCTACAAGAGCGATCCAGTGGGTGTTTAAAAATGTGTCCTGCTACAAGAGAGACTCAGTGGGAGTTTGAGAATGATCACTGAAGAAGATGATCACTCTAAAGTGTAGATGGTTGACATCATTGTACTTGAGTTTCTAAAACGTTCTTCATCCCTCTCAACAGCTTGCCAACTGCTCAGTACCATTCAGAGCACATTTAAACAAAGCAACAAAGTTTCAAACCTGTTACCTCATGAATAAAAGGCAAATGGCTTAACTGCTACACCACACACTATTTGACAAAGACACAGAAACTACAGAATACATCTTCAATGATATTTCTACAGAGAAAAGAGGGGAAAAAATATGGACTACTTGGACATTACTAACAAGGAGCTGTAGTGAAGCCAGGAGTAAGACTGAGCTGCAGGTTTTTCCTGAGCCTATAGGTATTTCTGGTAGCACACATGACTAGGTTATTTGTCAACATTCCAATCTTTGACATAGTGAATTTTGATAGGCCAAGGACAAGTCAACTTTCAACGGAATAATATTTGCTCACTATGTTTGATCTATTTATTCAAATCAAACAAATACAATATTTCATGTGTATTAAGACATGACACTTTGTTGAAGAGTTTACTTGAAGGTAGAGTCCAGGGAAAGTGAAAAAGAGATAGGCAGAGATACAATGCAGAAGGGTAACATCCTGAGGTGGATAGGTTATAGTCTAGCAGATTGCACCACTAAGGCAGGGACAGAAGATGTTGGAGGTCTGTTTCAGTCAACCTTTGATGACATCAGTTACCCACAGTGCCATGCTAAGTTGAATGTGTCAAAGCAAAATATGCAAATATTGCAGGAAAGCTGTAAACAGTGTTATAATGCTTTCGTTTTCTGAATGACATCTTGCTGACTGGCAGGGAATTGGGAAATACCACGGTAAGAAATGGATCTGGAATTGGGAATTACCACACGGTAAGAAATGGATCTGGAATTGGGAATTACCACACAGTGAGAAATGGATCCGGAATTGGGAATTACCACACGGTAAGAAATGGATCTGGAATTGGGAATTACCACACAGTAAGAAATGGATCTGGAATTGGGAATTACCACACGGTAAGAAATGGATCTGGAATTGGGAATTACCACACGGTAAGAAATGGATCTGGAATTGGGAATTACCACACAGTAAGACATGGATCTGGAATTGGGAATTACCACACGGTAAGAAATGGATCTAGAATTGGGAATTATCACACAGTAAGAAATGGATCTGGAATTGGGAAATACCACGGTAAGAAATGGATCTGGAATTAACACTGTAGCTGAAGTCAATACTGTACATTAGTGATCAACTCTTATTTTGAAGTGTTGCGCCGACTCTCCAGTTTGATTAATTGTGCAACTTAATCTGATTACATGTTTCATCTCAGGTGTCTTCAGAGCTGTAACAGATGGAGCTGTTAATCAGTTGTACATATTTTATCTCAGGTGTCTTCAGAGCTATAACGAATGGAGCTGTTAATCAGTTGTACATATTTTATCTCAGGTGTCTTCAGAGCTGTAACAGATGGAGCTGTTAATCAGTTGTACATATTTTGTCTCAGGTGTCTTCAGAGCTATAACGAATGGAGCTGTTAATCAGTTGTACATATTTTATCTCAGGTGTCTTCAGAGCTGTAACAGATGGAGCTGTTAATCAGTTGTACATATTTTATCTCAGGTGTCTTCAGAGCTGTAACAGATGGAGCTGTTAATCAGTTGTACATATTTTGTCTCAGGTGTCTTCAGAGCTGTAATAGATGGAGCTGTTAATCAGTTGTACATATTTTCTCTCAGGTGTCTTCAGAGCTGTAACAGATGGAGCTGTTAATCAGCTCTATCAAGCTCTTGGCAATCAGCGTGATGAGTACATTCCAAACATTATCACTGGTGATTTTGATTCTGCTAATCCGATTACTCTTGATTACTACAGGAATAAGGTAATTTATGATATTTGCATGGTTGTGGATCCAATAGTGTTTGGGTTTCCCCTTATTCTGTTCAGTATTAAAATTTATTCAATCTTTAAAGAAATGCACACAAATATTTGGTGTCAGAATTAAGGATCTGGAGAGAGTCTATAAACCTGTAACCAGTCAGGGTAGTTGGGGTACCACATTGGATGCATCATTACACAGTCCTCCAGCATTTTCTATCTTCAACAATAATGAACGAGGACAAATCTTGACCTGTTTAGTCCCTGATGTTTTTTGTTCATGATTTTCTTTGTCCTCTTCTGCTTCTTCCACCCTTGATTGTTTCATGTAGTATTGTGTTTTTTTTAACAAGGAATCATGTCATACATTTCCAAACCATGATAGTTGTTGTAGTTTCACTTATTGAAAGCAAAGGTTCTTGTGGATTTGTATACATCTCTATTTTATTTCTTATGTACACATTTGTCTTATGCTCTCTTTAGATTTATATAATTCATCTCTAACATTGTATTTGAAGGCCTGCATTGTCTACAGTGAGTGTCCAACTCTCACAACCATACAACACAATAGAAAGCACTAGTGAGCTATAAGCTTGACTTCTCACTGTAACACTGATTGATTTTCCAAATTAATGGAGAGAGTACAGAAGAAAGGATGCCATTTCATGTACATGTAATCAGCAGTTATGCTAATGTGTTATTTAGGCTTGAAAGTGGAGCAAAGAATAACAACATTATTGTGTCATAAGAAGTTTGTTATTACCTTTTTATAGATATACTGAAGAGTTTATGGGGTGGAGTTTGTTGTTTGTTTCAGAACCCCAGGAATTGCGAGCGATTAGCTCTTACTTCCTTTGTGCATGTGCAATGGGGTGGTTTTTCTGAGCTTTCTTTCATACCAAGGAGACTTTAGCTTATGTGTAGTGCAATGCTTATTGAAGGAGCTCTTCTACTGAGATAAGGGTCTGTGGAGTTGGTTAGTCATTGACTAAAGTTTTGAATAAAAGGGCATAATTTTTGGATGCTGTGTGGTTGAAGACGGAAAACATATTGACTCAAGTTATGAGGTGAGTTGGTGCCATAAAAGGTTTCAAGAGATGTATTGTTCATAATTCCTGGTGATTGAAACCAAAAAAAACATACCATACACAAACATTCAACGTTTCATAATGATGACTTTAAATTTACTGACAGGATGTTGATATAATTGCTACACCTGACCAAGATGAAACTGACTTCACCAAGTGTTTGAGGATTGTTTGTGAGCGAGTGGATCTTAGTATGGTAGGAGTTTCTAACCATATTTTTGTTATTCATAATTATTCAGCTTGTTGGATCTTGACATTAAGAAATTTATTCAAAACAATTGGGTCAATTTGGTATTAAATGTGGTGTAAGACTGGCTCCTGCATGCTAGAGAAAAGACATGGTTGTTATGTCGGCCAATTCATGGTTAAATTTAAATGTTGAAGTGTCGCTGGAAGTAATAATTATTTTTCGTCAATTTTTTTTTTTTTTTCATGTTCACATAAAGATGATTAAATAGTTCCTATAGCTGTGAGCAGGTAGCTCTTGACACATGATGATGATGAAATAATTCCTATAGCTGTGAGCAAGTAGCTCTTGACACAGGATGATGATGATGAAATTTGTTAATTCACAGCCAGAATTATGTAAAATTGTCTTGAGATGGTTGAGGTTTATGATTGAATATTTAGTCCCTGATGGGAGGAATTCCAGTATCTGAGGATTATGAGGTTCATGTCCTACCAGGAGCACAGCACACACTTCTGGATCAACTCTCTTACCAGGAGCACATCACACACTTCTGGATCAACTCTCTTACCAAGAGCACATCACACACTTCTGGATCAACTCTCTTACCAAGAGCACATCACACACTTCTGGATCAACTCTCTTACCAAGAGCACATCACACACTTCTGGATCAACTCTCTTACCAGGAGCACAGCACACACTTCTGGATCAACTCTCTTACCAAGAGCACATCACACACTTCTGGATCAACTCTCTTACCAGGAGCACAGCACACACTTCTGGATCAACTCTCTTACCAGGAGCACAGCACACACTTCTAGATCAACTCTCTTACCAAGAGCACATCACACACTTCTGGATCAACTCTCTTACCAAGAGCACATCACACACTTCTGGATCAACTCTCTTACCAGGAGCACACTTCTGGGTCAGTTACCTCATCATTCTTGTGTCAGACCTGTTGGCACATCCGCAGTGATGGCAAATCCACCACCAAAGGACAAAGGTGCTGGCCTGCATCTCTTCATCATCCTTGGGGATTATTTGATAGACCGCCTGTGTGTTGCCGGTGCTCGAGAGGGGAGCAAAGAATAGTAGCACTGTTTATCTGCCATGCATGTCCTAAGAAGTGGCTACGGTTATGGAGTAAGTTGGCTTTCCCATCCCATATAGTGTTAAAATGATCCAAAGCCATGCTAAACTCGGATATGTCAGGCCGAAGCATGCAGATATCGCAGCAGTGCTGTAAACTATGGCGACACATTCCGTTCTCTGGACTACATCCTGCTAATCTGCAGGAGTTTGAGAATAAATGCAGAAGAAGATTTGATAGTAGACAAAAATAAGAATTTGAGACAAGATGTGACAATTATTTATTTCACACGTAAGAGGTTTTCAGTGTATCCCTCCAACTTTCCTTAATGTCCTCCTTTGCAACTTGAACTAGATAGAAGTTCAGGCCTTTGTTGCCACACAGGTGGTTTAAATTGATGAGGATATGAAAAGTCACACCACAATTTTGTACAAATGTTTCTCATGTAAATGCTGTTAAAATGCAACTAAGAGATAGAGTACAATGTAATCTCCAAGATAAAGTGATTAAACAACGTAATCTCCAAGATAAAGTGATTAAACAATGTAATCTCCAAGATAAAGTGATTAAACAATGTAATCTCCAAGATAAAGTGATTAAACAATGTAATCTCCAAGATAAAGTGATTAAACAATGTAATCTCCTAGATAAAGTGATTAAACAACGTAATCTCCAAGATAAAGTGATTAAACAACGTAATCTCCTAGATAAAGTGATTAAACAACGTAATCTCCTAGATAAAGTGATTAAAATTAAAGCTATTAATTATGTTTTTCAGAAATCAAATCCATTTTATTGAGTAGTTTTTGTACACAATTTAGGACGTCTGTCATTTTTTAAGGAACCTCAGGAACCATAAACATGCATTCCATTCGCCATCTGTTGGGGTGCGCTCAGCTTATCCAGAGTAAAAAGACCTGGGTTGATAACCCACCTGAAAGGGGAGAGAGAGAATAGCAACCCTGTTTACTTTCTGTACATGTCTAAGAGGTGTCTAAGGAGGTTTTGGGTATCCCATCTCACATAGGGTCAAAGAAACCCAGAAGCCATGCTGATGTCAGATATGTCAGCATCAAAGGCACAAATATTGCAGCTGAACTATAGACCATGACACAATGCATTCCAGCTGTACATCCTGATAATCTGCTTGTTTCTGTCATACATTCCATCTCTACATACTGATAATCTGCTTGTTCCGGTGTTTCTGTCATACATTCCATCTCTACATACTGATAATCTGCTTGTTCCGATGGTTCTGTCATACATTCCATCTCTACATCCTGATAATCTGCTTGTTCCAGTGTCTGTCATTTTTTGTGTCCATGAAAATCATTGTCTTTATGGTGTTTTTACATTCGATATGCTACATTGCCTGTGTTTTGCAGAGCTTGGAAGAGGACAAAAGAAAATTGTGCTTATCTTTGCCCCTGAACATGCAGGTGTTGAAGAAAATGAACAGTCTGACCAATTAGCTAGCTTCTCCACTATAACAGATGGTCAGCCTATGGACAGAGCAGACATTCTTAGTGCTCTTCGTGAGTTTGCAAGATCAGAGGATTTTGAGATAACTGAGCATAAGTCATCGAGAATGCATGATCTGGGAGTAAGGATAGACATAGTCAATTGAGAACACCTAAAAAAAGATGTCAAAAAGAGCACTGAACCAACATAGAACCAGAACCATCAGCCGCTATACTATGAGAGATTTACTGAAGTGGAGGTCAGAGCACCTATGGACGTGTCTGGTGTGCGGAGAGGATAATCAACAGACCTAACCTAAACTTGATCTCCTATTGATAGTTTGGCATAGAATTGGTTAAACCATCACACAGCAGGTCAGAAAGTTAGAAAAATATCATACTGAAATCAGACGTGTTATCAAAGTTGCAGATATCACATCCGTGTGCAACCAAAAAATTGCTGAATGTTAAATTGTGCCCACAGCCTATAGTATTCCCCTGATAGATGCAAGATCAGCACTCCAAGTGTGGGTGTCTGTTGCTATGTAAACAGCTATGCAAAAAATTGGCAAAAACAAGGTCAAGCATGAGTGATCATTGTTAGCTTTGATCTATGGACAAGTGTGTAATTACGAGAATCGATTCTCTCGTACAGTTGGCCTACTATTCTAGCGATACGGTTACAAACATCAACCTTTCAATGGAAGTGATAAAACACTGAACATATTAGTTATCAACACTGATATCGGATGTGTCAAGCCATTGGTGCATATAAAATGGCGCCACAATACATTTCTGTGCTCTTTAATACATATCGCTTGAAATCTAGTAGTAACGTTGTCCTGCTACAAGAGAGATCTAGTAGTACAATTGTCTTACTACAAGAGAGATCTAGTAGAATTAATGTCCTGCTACAAGAGAGATCTAGTAGTACTAATGTCCTGCTATAAGAGAGATCTAGTAATACAATTGTCTTACTACAAGAGAGATCTAGTAGTACAATTCTCTTTCTACAAGAGAGATCTAGTAGTACAATTCTCTTTCTACAAGAGAGATCTAGTAGTACAATTCTCTTTCTACAAGAGAGATCTAGTAGTACAATTGTCTTACTACAAGAGAGATCTAGTAGTACAATTGTCTTTCTACAAGAGAGATCTAGTAGTACAATTGTCTTGCTACAAGAGAGATCTAGTAGTATCAATGTCCTGCTGTAAGTGAGATCCGGTTGTTATTTCCACATGTTTCCCTTGGAACTTATTAGGATACCAACTGGCGTCATTTCTAAATGCTACTCTGGGAATTATATTTTTTTGTAATATTAAATTCCTTGTTGCTTGCAGACAAATCAGATTGTGGTGATGGGTGCATTTGGGGGTCGCATTGACCACTGCATGGCCAACATAAATACACTTTACACTGCCTTGACTCTTACGAAATGTCCACTCTATCTGTTTTATGAAAATTCTATGGCTTGCTTGTTGGATAAGGTAAGATATAGTTATAGTGTCCTTATAATTATGCTAAACACATCTTTACAATTTCAAAGATATGGTTTATAAATAATTAAGAACCCATGAAATGTGGTTTGGGAGTTTGTAATGATATGTACATATATATATACAATAATGAGCATGGTCTGTATGTTGATTCATGTTTGTATAAATTGTCTGCATGCTTTATGTAATTGTTTGTGTATGAGTTGTCCGTATGTTGATTTGATTGTGTATGTTGATCTAATTGTTGATATAATTGTGATGATGATGATGAAATATTCCCTTTAGCTGTAAACAGATAGCTCTTGATAGTACATAGCCTTTCTGACACAAGATTCACAGAATCTTCTTAATTAAATCAGGTGACACTCGGAATCAGTTAACTGAGGTGACACACGGAGTCATATAAGGTTGCCTTAGTTAATGAGGTGATACACGGAGTCATGTAAGGTTGTCTTAGTTAATGAGGTGACACACGGAGTCATGTAAGGTTGTCTTAAAAACATGCTTGTGAAAGGAAGTTTTGTGAATGCACATTTAGTCCCTGAAGGGAGGTGTTACATTGCATCAGTATCCCTGGATCCGCATAGTCTCTGAAGGAAGGTGTTACATTGCATCAGTATCCCTGGAGTAACACTTCTGCCAAGATTATGACATCCTGCCATGAGCACAGCACACACTTCTGCCAAGATTATCACATCCTGCCATGAGTACAGCACACATTTCTGCCAAGATTATGTCATCCTGCCATGAGCACAGCACACACTTCTGCCAAGATTATCACATCCTGCCATGAGTACAGCACACATTTCTGCCAAGATTATCACATCCTGCCATGAACACAGCACACACTTCTGCCAAGATTATGTCATCCTGCCATGAGCACAGCACACACTTCTGCCAAGATTATCACATCCTGCCATGAGTACAGCACACATTTCTGCCAATATTATGTCATCCTGCCATGAGCACAGCACACACTTCTGCCAAGATTATCACATCCTGCCATGAACACAGCACACACTTCTGGGTCAACTATCTTGTCTCAGATTTGTTGACCCATCTGTAGTGGTGGTATATCTAGCATTTCATCGCTTAGAAGTCTGCCACAAAAAGACAAATGTGCAATGTCTGCTGGCCTGCACCTCTTCTTCATCTATGGGGATTATTTGATAGAAGACAAAAGTAAGAAATTGAGACAAAATGTAACAATGATTTTTTTCACAGGTGACAGGTTGTTAACATATCCCCCAACTTTCTTTAGTTGCATCCTACAACATACATGGAAAGAAGACACTGACCTTATTCATTGCACCCTGAAGTCCAGATAGTGAAGTCCAGACCCTGGTTACCCATAGGTGTATATAATTGTGTTAATGATGTCCTTGTGTGTGTAATGATGTCTGTTTGGATGTCCTTGTGTGTGTAATGATTATGGCAATCTCCACATTGTCGGATATCCTCTGACAGTTTGATTATTTACACTTATTCTCTGGCCGCTGCCTAACATTGTTTTCATTGCCTACTTGTTATTGTTTCCCATTTTTGCTTCGGTTTATTATTATATCACACATCTACATCTCACCACCTATCTCTCTAGATGACTATGTCCAGCTAACCTAAATAACCACAAAACATACATGTTTTTTTGGGTCATTTCTGGTGCACAGAGATGATTTGGTGAGAACCATCTTTGTGCCTTTATAATTCAATAATTTTTTGTGTTTGTGGAGTTGGCTTAGATTGTGTTCAGTGTTGGTATTCTTTGGTCCCCTTTCGGGCTTCAACAGCATGAGATTTTGTACGTACAAGATGACTGTCTCACTCAATGTGGCTTTAGAGTACAATACCATGAAATTGGCAGTCTGTTACACTGAAGAAAGGGACTTTGGTATGACTTTCTTACAATTTCAAGACTTGCTAAGAGTTGACAGATAAGAGTTTATTAATGTCTGTGATATGTTTACAAGTAGGCCTAATTGGTTCTTGTAGTATTGAGACCTGAAGGCACATACTAATGTTAAATGTTTATTATCGAAAAATTTACATTTGTGTTGTTGTTACCTGTGTGTTGATACAACTGGATTGAACTCAAGCTCCATATTCATAGTAACTTGAGAATATACGCATTGTAAGTGTTGACATAGTAGCTTGAGAATATATGCGTTGGAAGTCTTGACATAGTAGCTTGAGAATATACCATTTGTAAGTGTTGACATAGTAACTTGAGAATATACGCATTGTAAGTGTTGACATAGTAACTTGAGAATATACGCATTGTAAGTGTTGACATAGTAGCTTGAGAATATACGCATTGTAAGTGTTGACATAGTAGCTTGAGAATATATGCGTTGGAAGTCTTGATATAGTAGCTTGAGAATATATGCGTTGGAAGTCTTGATATAGTAGCTTGAGAATATATGCGTTGGAAGTCTTGATATAGTAGCTTGAGAATATATGCGTTGGAAGTCTTGATATAGTAGCTTGAGAATATATGCGTTGGAAGTCTTGACATAGTAGCTTGAGAATATACGTTTTGTAAGTGTTGACATAGTAGCTTGAGAATATACGCATTGTAAGTGTTGACATAGTAGCTTGAGAATATATGCGTTGGAAGTCTTGACAATCTAGCTTGAGAATATACGCGTTGGAAGTCTTGACATAGTAGCTTGAGAATATACGCATTGTAAGTGTTGACATAGTAGCTTGAGAATATACGCATTGTAAGTGTTGACATAGTAGCTTGAGAATATATGCGTTGGAAGTCTTGACATAGTAGCTTGAGAATATACGCGTTGGAAGTGTTGACATAGTAGCTTGAGAATATATGCGTTGGAAGTCTTGACATAGTAGCTTGAGAATATACGCATTGTAAGTGTTGACATAGTAGCTTGAGAATATATGCGTTGGAAGTCTTGACATAGTAGCTTGAGAATATACGCATTGTAAGTGTTGACATAGTAGCTTGAGAATATATGCATTGTAAGTGTTGACATAGTAGCTTGAGAATATATGCGTTGGAAGTCTTGACATAGTAGCTTGAGAATATATGCGTTGGAAGTCTTGACATAGTAGCTTGAGAATATACACATTAGAAGTCACATCTGTTTTAGGTAAGCGGTTTGGTCAAATATAGAAAACATTAACTCATTTTATGAATCAGTCAAATAGGTTCCAGCTGAATGCACCTTGTTCAAATCCTATTTGCTGTCTTATGATTTTTTCTAAAGATAAATAGGATCGACTCCTTCCCAGTATTCCAGTTATAGATCTTCATCAGATTCATCGCAGCAGAGGTCTTTGGGTTGGGTAACCAACACCACACTTAATCCCTTAGTCACCTTTTATGATATACATGTCAGGCAGGTGACAGTGTTACTCTTTTTTTCTCCCCTCTTGGGTTCTGGTGAGAAATGAGAAGACATAGTGATCTTCTGCCGTCATTCTCAAACTCCTGTCGTTTAGCAGGGTGTAGCCCAGAGAAATAAATATTACTATGTTGTAGGTCAATTTTACTGCTTGGCCATGTTATCTGTTCATATCTGACACATCTTAGAATGGTGTGTGTAATTATTGATTTATGTGTTTATGTATTTGTATATGTAATTATTGATTTGTGTGTTTATGTATTTGTATGTGTAATTATTGATGTGTCTGTCAATGTATTTGTAAGTGTAGTTATTGATTTGTTTATGTTGATGTATTTGTATGCGTAATGGTTGGTTTGTATGTGTAATGATTGATTTGTATGATGTATTTGTATGTGTAGTGATTGATTTGTATGTTTATGTATTTGTATGTGTAATGATAAAATTTGTTTGTCTATATATTTGTATGTGTAATGATTGATTTATATGTTGATGTATTTGTGTGTGCAATGATGATTTGCATATGTAATGATGTATTTGTATGTTTAGTTATTATGTATATTTTGTGCAATGTACCAGACAACTTTATAACTTGCAAGGCTGTCAAGAACCACTTCTAGCGTAAACGTGGTGAAACGGCGTAAACATGTTTGGTTTGGATACGTAACGAGACACCACTCACTTTCTAAAACTATTTTGCAAGGAACAGTCAAAGTTGGAAGGACAAAAAGGTATACAAATCCTGGATTGATAACATCAAGGAATGGTCAGGGCATGATTTTTCTACACTCCATCGAACGGGTGAGGACAATTATTTGGAAAGATTTGTGTGCTGATGTCTACAGTGTGACACCTCTGTGACCATGTGGTCTTTTTAATTAATATGTAATGAAGATTTATATTTACACATGTGGTTGTATCTGTGGGTCTCACCAATGGCTAATTAGACAAACCACCCATGCAACAGAAAACCTTAGTAGATGACATGCCGAAATATTGAGGTTATCTTCTTATAGAAGCTTCATGGCACATCATCTATACAATTATGCTTCTCATGCTTTTATTTTGTTATTGCCATGTGTTTTTATATATGAATGCACCCTCTGTGGTTGGGAGCAATGTTTTTCCTGTGGCTGAGGCCCATCATAGAGGCACAGTGACTCAGCATGTGTTGGTTGCATGCCTGGAGCAATAGAGAAGTCTGGCATAACCAGTATTCAATTGGTGGCGGGGAAGGGGCACAGTGATCCCTATCTTGGTTGCAGTGGCTCGGAGCAGTACATAGGTTGAAACCTACCTTTCTGGTGGTGTGATAGTTATGCTCTGGCCCAGGGTGGGCCAAAAATCCACAGACTCCCCAGCAATATAATGTCATTTTAATGTCATTGGGTCAAAGGGCATGAACCCATGGACCGCTGGATCAGCAACCAACCAACCAGATTTGTATTTGGGTGTATTTGTAATTATTCATATGATGGATTTATGTATGAAGTGATAGTTTATATTTCTCAGGGTGAACACACTTTGTCATGTGACACAGGACTGGAAGGTGACTGGGTTGGGTTGGTACCAGTGGGACAACCAGCCAATAGTGTGACAACCACAGGCTTAAAATACAACTTGTGTAAGTAATTCTGTTTTGTCTAGAATATGAGTTATTCTCTGGTCATCTGACTTATCAACATATGTTTGGGTGTCTGAACTTCCTTCTAGAAATGATTTGGACAGATTTTAATTGCTAAAAAAAATCGGATCATTTGCTTCTATTGACAACAATGTGTGTGCGCTAGTGTATATGCGTATGTATGTGTGTATGGCCTTTTGTGTCTTGCAGGTGATCATTAAGCAAAAATAAAGCCAATGAGCATTTTCTCTTGGGAATGGAAGACTCTTTAAGTGATCATGTCACAGCAACAGAAGATTTTTGTTTGTGCCTTCTTCTTTTATCTTCCATATATTTTATCATATTGTTGGCAAACAACATTGCTCCTGCACGCAAATTGTGTCCAGAGAGTTCAAATTTTGGCAGTGATTTCCGTTTTTGGGGTCTATGGAGAAATCTATCATTGAGAACTTATAGATCTCTTTGTATCTCAGCTTCATTGGTTGACCATGGACCCACTGGCGTCCAGACAGTTCTCAGAATATGACTTTTTTTTTAGGTTGCGGCAGTTTGGCATTCTGTGCACGTGGTCCAGCCATCGCATTCTGTTTTTATTTAAATGCATCCATGGCTGATGGTAACTGAGTGTGACGTAAACTTCTATATTGGTGATCTTATTGTGCCATTTAACCCATTCAATCCCTTAGCTGCCGAAATCGTTGGCTATATATATATTACCGTACCTGTAATGACAGCTTCCAGCGTTGTTGTCTGATCATTTCTAACACCTGTCATTTCCGAACTGCGCAAGGTTTATTATGACATTCAATTTTTTGTCAAAATTTGGTAAAAATGGACGTACTTATGATTCAGATGATGTTGATAGACAATTTTTTAATGGAATTCTAGAGAATGTGAATGAATCAGACGTTGATGGGGTAGTAGTTCAGTATTAGGCCTAGTAGAAATTAGCACTGTATGTCTGTAATGTATGTCTAATTGATGATGTGCGAGTCCTGCCCCACACATCATAGAGCTAATAATTATTGAGAATAGTCAACACAGCTGATCTATGTAACTATTGATCAATTTCACAAGAAATCAGGTCCTGCAAATTACATTGATCGAAATTATTCTGCTTTTGAGACGGCTTAGTTTTCACTATTTCTACACAAGTCATTCTTTGGGGGTACGTGCAAAACAAACGTGTATGCTGGTATCAAAATTTTCAGAAAAGCAAGATTCATTTTGGAATCCTGTTCCACCACATATCTAGAGTTTTCTTTATGTGAACTAGGCGTATATGTTTGGAGAAGTTAACAGTTACAGACTGTTGTTGTCATGCTGTGCAAGGGAAACTGCTTTGCAGCTTTCATTTGAACATGTATCAGCAAACAAATTGACACAAGTAATTGAAGCTGACATGAAACTGGTGCTAATTTTTTTCCCTCTCTGTTACATGACGAGTAAACATATCTTACATGACATTCACAAAGATATTTTACAGATCAGTACCTATTCCATTTATCTGTTAATTGAACTTTGAATCATAAAAATGTATTATTGCAAATTGTATTTTATATTAATTGTTTTGCACAATCACTTCTGATTTGTGCTGAGTTATTTCCCTTGCCTTGGGAATTAAGCTTGGATGTTTTCATGAATGGCTGGGATTGAAAGGGCTAATGTTTAAAATTTTGGGAAGACAACTTAGATGAAAGGTGATAAGCCTTCTCTCATTTTTTGTGTAGATAGTCCATATTTCGGGTCCATAGTATAGTCTACTCAGCACACATGTTTAATAAATCTGTAGCTTTTTTTTGCAATTTTAGCTTTTGGTTTTTCCAAACTCGTTTTGACAGTCCGTCAAAATGGTAGCAGCACTCCCTATGGTAACAACATTATCATTAAATATATTAAAGAATGATGATTGGGTCTGTGGCTATGTCGATAGTGATGCAAGACAGCAGCACAAAGGTGTCGTATGTGTGACCATAGTTAGCTTTTGCATGATGACCAGCATGAAATATGAGAACCAGTTCTCTCGTATGGGCTTACTATACTAGCAATATGGTTATAAACATCCACCATTCAGTGGAAGTCATAAAAATACTGAGCGTATTCGTTACCAAAGTAGGATGTGTCTGGCCATTTGCGCAAATAAAAAGTGACAACACATTTCCGTTCTCGTGACTACATCCAGCTGGAAATGTAGTAGGGCTATTGTCTTGCTTTAAGAATGATCCAGTGGGAGTTTGAGAATAAATGCAAAAACAAAGGATATCAGACTGCAGAGAACATACTTCAAGAATGCCCCAAATATGAAATGATGAGGCAAACACAATGAACACTGGAAACAAGAATGCCCCAAATATGAAATGCTGAGGCAAACACAATGGGAACACTGGAAACAAGAATGCCCCAAATATGAAATGCTGAGGCAAACACAATGGGAACACTGGAAACATAAAATTGTACAGATTGCTGTATAAGTTACAAAATAGTCAAGTTCATCATCATGTGCAACACCGGCAACGACGGTTGCTCAAACATCCTCTGTGTCTTGCTTTAGTGGTTCACTCTACTAAACTGTAACCTGTCAATCACGTGATGTTTCTTTCCCACTGTTCTCGTACTGCTTACCTCTTGCTTGCCCCCTTTGACTACCTTCAAAAGTAAGACTTTCAATAATGTGTCATGTCTTTTAATGTGTCAAAAATATGTTATTTTCTTGATCTCTATTTCCTTTAATAATTATTTCTTTATATTAAGTGTTGTTAGAACCTCTTTGTTTGTTGTCTTCTCCTTCCATGATGCTCTCCCTATTCTTCTATAGACCCACATCTTAAAGGCATCAATTCTGTCTTCTAATTGTTTGTTTAATGCCCATGTTTCTGAGCCATACATGAATATATAATGGTTATATTATTTTATAATTTTCAATTTTATGTTGTAATTTGTTGAGATGACTAAGGAGGTTATGGGATGGAGTTGGCTGTCCCATCCCATATGTCAGTCACTCAAAGCCATGCTGAAGTCGGATGTGTCAGGCCGAAAGTCGTAGATATCGCAGCAATGATGTAAACCATGACGCAACAAATTCAGTTCTCTGGACTATATCTTGCTAATCTGCAGGGGTTTAAGAATGAACGCAGAAGAAGTTGAGATGTTAATATTTTCTTCATGTCATTGAAACTATTTTTATCCTTTCATGTTTTCTTTTTCATTTGTTTCACATTTACCATCATTTGTGATTATGTGCCCAAGTTATTGGAAATAATTTACTTGTAGTATATCTCCATGTATGTTTATATTTTGCACCTGTTCCTCTATTATTTTGGTTTCTGTTTTGTTGTTATCTAGCCTAAGGTTTATAGAAGAGAAAACACTTCAGATATCAGTGCGGTGCATTACATTGTTTTCATGTAATCCCATGGTTAGCAGATAACCAAGATCCTAAAAGTGCCTCCTCATGTTGAACCCTAGAAACAAATTGATCGTGTCCGACCAGTGAAGACTGAGGTAGATTAAGAATTGATTGTGTCTGGGCAGTGCAGACTGAAGTAGATTAAGAATTGATCGTGTCCAGGCAGTGCAGACTGTGGTAGATTAAGAATTGATTGTGTCCAGGCAGTGCAGACTGAGGTAGATTAAGAATTGATCGTGTCCAGGCAGTGCAGACTGAGGTAGATTAAGAATTGATCGTGTCCAGGCAGTGCAGACTGAGGTAGATTAAGAATTGATCGTGTCTGGGCAGTGCAGACTGTGGTAGATTTAGAATTGATCGTGTCTGGGCAGTGCAGACTGTGGTAGATTAAGAATTGTTTGCACTAGATAAACAATATCTCTGAATAGAACCTTGACCTTTTTCAGCTGCCTTAAAGCCGGGATGTTATGTCGGAAAGCTCACTACGGCAAGAATAGTGAGAAGGTCTCCGGAGAAGTACAATCCACCAGTTAAGTACATGAGAAGGCAGCACAGCGCTAGAGGGCAGCTTCATGTGCAAGAATAAGTGACAATATCATGAAAGCACTATTGGCTATTTTCTGGTAGAAAAGTTTTGTGGACTGGCAAAGGCAGGATACCATATCATCCTGATACGATGAAAATGTATGCAGAAACTCAGAGTTGGACAGAATACTCATTAAGAGGGCAAACCAACCCTAGTTCAACGTTACTGTTTGAGCAATTACCTGTACCGGAAGAGGCTCTCAGTTGAGATAAGGGTCAGTACCGAAGAAATACGGATCAATGGTGTCTAATTACACGAGACAAGTTCACCTATACTAGAATACCTCGTGCGAGATAAATGAAGTCAACCCAAGTCTAAATCCCTGCTCGCCGTCTCTTCGGAAACTGCCACCCAGGAACATGATGTAGCCTGCAAAGTTAAAGGGTACACTGGGTGATAAGCTGTCACAGCAAAGATCGAGCAGATACTCATTTGCCTGGCGACAGATAAGCTTCTCTCACAGGCTAGAGAAGCTTACCTGAATTATAAGCATGCTGAAAATGGATGTGCTAGACTGGAATGCATAAAATAAGCCAGCAGCACATGTTTCACGCTCCCTGGTGAGAATCACAAAAATATCTATGTGGTTATCAGAGATTTAATACAGAATGATCAGCATATTCCAGGTGAATGAAGTCCACCAAATCACAGTTTGAGAACTACCGCCTTTAATTTTTATTATTTTATTTTTAAAGATGTTTATTAAACTTATTTATTTTTGAAAATTTATTAAAACTGTTTTGGAATAACATTGAAAATCATACTCTCCTCAGCCAATAGCAGAATGGCATTTGGTCAGCTGATAAGCACATCAAACTCACTGGATGATAAGACTGTCTTTGTGTCTACAGACCAGCCTTTGTTATGGGTCATGGCCTATAGGCTTCATTAGCAAACATGGCAAGCTTTCAAAGATGCATAATCAGAGTTACAGGATTTCAGTATATGATGTAGTCAGTTGTGAAATCTACATTACATTATTTATTTTGTTCTAATCTTTCAAACATCTTCAAGAACAAGTTTATATTTATTGTATATATTATTTCTGCTTTTCTCATTGGCTATCGATCAGTGATCATGTCTTGTAAGCAGTAACAAACCTATATTGTATCAATCAGTGATCATGTCTTTGTAAGCAGTAACAAACCTATATTGTGTGCTTCATATACAGATGAGGGAAAGAGTATTCATCTGGATATGAAAATGAGAGAAAATGTGTACTTATGTGTAAAAATGTACTCCAATTGAAAGAGTAGGGCCTATAAGGAGTTATTTTGAAGAGACTACATATGTATATGTTGACATACACTTTACAGTAAACTCGCTCTTATCCTGTGATTAAATAACTGAAACTCATAAATTAAGCAACAGGCAGCCAGGAAAAATAAATATGTAAATAATCAAGTTTAAAAAATATATTAATCTCAGCACAAACTCTGGTTCAAATTTGATGCCAAATGGTAGCTTTATCAGTCGCTAGCCATTTGTGTCATTTTGTTTAGAAAAGAAAAATCATGCGGCGAATAGGATTTGAACCAGGTTGGCTCAGATGGCACCAACTCACCTCGCAACTTGATTCAATAGGCATGTTGGTAATATCTGAGCGGACCTGGTTCAGACTGCAGAGCGTATTCTGTTTGCTGTTATGATTTTTCTTTATTAATAAATCCTTGATGCTTCTATATTATATTATTCATTATTTCGTGTCATTTTGTTTACAGTTTATCTCCTGATTTATTTTCATTGGGGGAGGAGAAATTAGCCACCCTTTTTTGTATAAGCCACTGCGTTGCAACTGAGCCAATTCACAGTATTCAATTTCATTTTAAATTATTAAATAAAAATATGCAATGTTATGTTTATGCTAAATCTCTTTTGTAGTTCATATAGCATTGGTTTTTGATGTAACATTTTTCTGACCAGAAATCCAGAGCGTACGTATCCACCATTACCGAGAGTGTACGCAAGTGTTTTAGACCGACATGGCCTCCTTTAAAAAAACCATATAAAATTGAGCTCGTGTGAAAGAGCCTTGAAACTTTCTATGTATAGTAATTCTGGAGGCTAACAGGAAGTGTACCATGTCCGTTCTAGTGACACTAATTCTCTTTGCAACACAAGTAAACAGGTTTTTCCGTACATGACTAAACCACATCCCCATTTTTGCCTTGCAACTCGAATAAACAGATTTTTTGCCCATTTTGGATCTACGAGGCGTGTTCAAATGAAAACGGGACTTGTGGATTTATTTAAAAAGTATCATACGCAATTTAATATTTTCAACGGAATTGAACAAAGCAACCACTTGTGAATAAGAATGCACCTGGGTTCATCAGAAAAAATCTCCGTATGCATTTAGGCAAGCATCCCACTGTTTAGGTAGATGTCGAATGCCGTCCGAGAAAAAGTTGCGTGGCTGTTCTCTGAACCATGTGGTCACCGCTGTCTTCACGTCTGCGTCGCTGTTGAATCGCTGTCCCTTTAGTGCTTTCTTCAACGGTCCGAACAAATGGAAATCACACGGGGATAAATCGGGACTATAGGCTGGGTGATGAAGAACTTCTCAATTCTTCTTTGCCAATGTTTCCTGCACAATTTTTGCGACGTGCGGACGAGCATTGTCGAGGAGAAGAATCACTGAATTCTTCTGCAAGCGAACGAATGCACCGACGACGGTCAGTCAGTACTGCTTTATCAAGCACGGCTATGGCTTCTTCTGTTGCAACAATATGCGCCTGACCTGGCCGTGCAAGATCTGCCGTTAACTCACGTCCGTCTTTAAACATACGCACCCACTCCATCACTCTGGTCCTCGACAAACATTTGTCACCATATGCTGCCTTCATTCTCCGATGAATGTCTACTGCTTGACATCCTTCAAATGAAAGAAACTGGATCACAGCACGCTGATTCACTTTGGACGGGTTCGGAATCACACCCGCCATATTGTTAACAGTCTTCTGCAGCACATATGCATGCTGGGAAGATGAACACGTGACCGTATGTAAATTATTGGATACTCATTACTAGTGCAAAATGTCATCAATATCAGTGCGCTCTATCACGCGTGGTGTAACAAGTCCCGTTTTCATTTGAACACGCCTCGTAGTATGTCAAGTATGGAAAAACCTGTTTACTTGAGTTGCAAGACGATTTGGTACCCCTAAAATGAACCTGGTTCAATTCCTGTTAGCCTCAGGAATATTTTATTTATTCTCATGCTTCCTACTTGAATTTGTATGTATAGTAATGAAGGTTTGCACTTTCTGAATGAATTTAAAAGCCTCAGAGTCATTTCAAGTTCAAATCCGACTTATTATAATGCTAGGCCTAGATTTACATTACTTTTTTCATACCACACCTTCAATAAATCTGATGTTTTTCATGATTAATACTTATCAACGATATCTATAGACTATAGACTGTTTATCATTAGTGACCCCATTTGGAACAGCATACATTCCTGGATGAGCTATTTTTAGTAACAGTATCACAACGGTTGCCGTATTTCTGAAGTATCATAGCGGTTTCTGTGATCATCAGGCACAGCATACAGTTTAATTCATTAACAGCCCTGTCCTCACACTCTAGCAGAGAATCCCCAACCTAATTTCAAGTATTATATATATGTTGATCATATTAATCAAATGTTGGACAATATGTGCCTTTAAATAATTTATATGCTTTTATATAATATATAACATATGATTTATCTGATTCAAAAATAAATATTTGATGGACATTACTCAGAAAATTTATATTTTTGTTACATTTGACTTCGTAGACGATTCACATACTAAATAAATTGAGTGTATACAAAGTTACTGCCCTCATTGATATTGTATTCAGTGTGATTTTATCAGTCAGTGCACAGTGACTATATAGACATTTGATGACCATTTGTTACATCCACTTTTGAAAATTCAGTTAGAATTATGTCCTTGCTTATGAGTTTGTTCATAAATGGCTAATAAGCCCTACTGCAAATGACCTTGGACAGTTCGTGCATGGAATGACCACTTTAGAAAGATTTTAAACTATGATCAGTGAACAGTGACTATAGACACCCTGTATAATATGCTGTACAGATAGTAATGGAAAATAACAAAAATGCTCAACAACGAAGATAAAAAAACAGCACCAGTGGCTATAGATAATGGCGGAGATGTACTCACAGGAAGGAAGGTTGCAAATCACTTTAAACAGCATTACCAAAGTACTGCCTGCCATAAAGTCGATGAAACTAGGAGAAAAGAAGTAAGAAAAGAACTATGAAAGATCGAAAAAAAGATCAGCAAAGATAAACAAGATGTGCAAACTGATGGAACGCCTGGTAAACAAAAGAATGATGTGGTTCCTAGAAAGAAATAAAATCCTGCTAAACCAGCAAGCTGGTTTCAGAAAGTGTAGATCAACTGAAGACAAGATCACACTAATTGTCCAGGAAGTAGAGGATGTTTTCAGGAAAAAAAGCAGACATCAGTGGTGTGGGTAGACATCGAAAATATGCCCTCATGGATGACCAATAATGGACTGGATGTGCCAATCTAAATCGCTCCATACATGACCAAAAATGGACTGGATGTGCCAATCTAAACCGCTCCATACATGACCAAAAATGGACTGGATGTACCAATTCAAACTGCTCGATGCATGACCAATAATGGACTGGATGTGCCAATTCAAACTGCTCGATGCATGACCAATAATGGACAGGATGTGCCAATTCAAACTGCTCGATGCATGACCAATAATGGACAGGATGTGCCAATTCAAACTGCTTGATGCATGACCAATAATGGACAGGATGTGCCAATTCAAACTGCTCGATGCATGACCAATGATGGACTGGATGTACCAATTGTGACATGTATTTCCATCCTCTGGACTATGCCATGCTGGACTAATTTCCTGCTATAAGAGAGTTTTTGAATAAGCGAGAGTTTGAAAGTGAATAGCAAAGAATAGTAATGCTGTTTTCCTTCAATGCATGTCATAAGAAGTGACTAAGGGGTTATAGGATGGAGTTAACTATCCATTCCCATATATGGTAAAATTAACACAGAAGCCATGCTGAACTCAGATATGTCAAGCTGAAAGGCACAGATGTCGCTTCACAGCTGTAAATCATGCACAACACATTCTATTCTCCGGACTTCATCCTGCTAATTTGCAGAAGCTTGAGAATGAAAAAAAACCAATCTATTAGAAACGGTTCTAGAACCAACAACACTGATTGAAAATATGACATTTTATTTCAGAGCAAGTCTAATGGCATTAAAAAAGTAGTGAAAACATTGATAATAGTCCCTAGAATCACATTTCTCCACATTCTGTTATTGTCACCGGAATTTTTGGTTTGTTGTTGGGCCCAACTGGCACATTTTCAATCTTACGCAATACAAGGTGGCCATCTATTATTTTACCTGTGGACAAAAACACAAAAATTTCATTCTGTAGTAAATTATAGCTGGCATCATCATCAAGTACCATGCCAGCTGGCGATCATTATTCTCAACAGCTCTCTACAGTATGTATCAAGATCGTTGTTTCCCTGCCGTGCTAGGTTGTCAAACTGTCTAATATTTTCTCATGTTGTTGCCTCTGTCTCTGATCTTACCTGTTGTGACTATGTTCTCCAAACCGCCCTGTCTCATGAAGTGGCCAAAAATGAGGATTGTCTTTTTCTTATATTTTTTTTATTAAGGTCCATTTTGCATTTGATTCAACACCTCCACATTAGTTTTTCTGGCTGTACATGGTATTTTCTGCATTCTTTAGTAGAACCACATCCAGATCTGGTATAGGAAGTGAAGTCTGCCATATGAACATCAATAATGCCATTTTTACCCATCATGTTTTGTTTTGATAAAGGTCTCTTGGTTGAAATGTTGATTTGTGTGTATCCAGTGATTAACAAAACTTCATTACCCTTGCTGTTCCAAGCTTTGCTTGTTGGATTTCAGTTTTGCTGTAGTGAGTACATATGGTGAATGAAACTGGCTTGAAACATTGAAAGTATTCTGTCTATGCAAAATATATAATTTTTTTAAACACAGTTCAAAACTTGGATACGATGAGTCAGGGCTTCTTCCCACATATGTACTCAGTCCCTTGATGGATACTTGTGAAATGAGATTAATCTAAGACGAGATGGTGGTGGCTGCCATGGCAAGGTTGAATATGATTTGGAGAAGTAAGATCAGTATTAAAGATCAGTTTATCCAGATCGTCAATGCTAAGTATTTCTTTATACAGGTGTGAAGTTGGACACTCAATGCAGACACTGAAAGAAGGATTCAGGCAAACAAGTGCTACAGACATTTGTTAAGAGTTGGCTATATAGTACACAAGACAAATATATATGTCCAGCAGCAAATAAACAATCTTGCAGGTTATCAAGAACCACTTTTGGCAGTGATGAAACGGTGTAAACTTGTTTGGTTTGGACATGTAACGAGACACAACTCGCGTTCTAAAATTAGTTTGCAAGGAACAGTCGAGGGTGAGAGGAGAAATTCTTGATTGAGAGCATGAAGGAATGTCCTGGACATGATTTTTCTACACTTCTCTGAATGACTGAGGACAGAGCTATTTGGATAGCATTTTATGCTGATGTATCCAGTGTGGCACCTCTACGACCCTAACGGGTTATGGGTCTTATTATTATTTTTATTATTACTCAGTCCCTTTTGGCTAACCCAGTTTACAAAGATTTTCTTCTTAGTTTCTGCATGTTCCAGGACCAAAAAGGGGAGCAACACTGTTTACCTTCCATGCATGTCATAAGATGTGACTAAGGATGTTATGGGATGGAGTTGTTGTAACCCATATATAGTCAGTGACCCGAAAGCTATGCCAAAGTTGGATGTGTCAGGCTGAAAGGCACAGATACTGCAGCAAATCTGTAACAATGACACAACACATTGTGTTCTGACAACATCCTGCTAATCTACAGGAGTTTGAGAACAAACACAGAAGAACTCTGAGTAGTGTAATTTGCTTTGAGAAGATGCCTCCTCCTCATAGGGGATGGAGTGGTTAGAGGACATATTAGAGACCCTCAACAGTAGAAGATCTATACAGAATTCAATAGGGCCCCATTCATTACCTTTTTAAAAATTATTTTTGCAATTTTGGTTGGTGCATAGTCTTATAAGAACTGTAGATTGTCATGACATATTGCTTGCAAAATAGTTTGAGAAAGTGAACTATGTCTTAATAGTACAGTAGAATCTCTCTATAGCGCATTCTTTTATAACAAATTTCCCTATATTACAACACTTTTCGAAATCCTCAACTATATTTATTCTAAAATATTTGTACTGTATATAGCGGATTTTAAAAATTACATACATATTTTGTCAGTCTGGACTGATTTGTTATAATGGTATCCCACTGTAATAATAATAATAAGTGAAACCTGTCAGGGCCATAGGGGTTTAGACATTTGGAGAAATGTAGAAAAATCATGCCCAGACCATTCCTTAATGTTATCAATCCATGATTTTCTTTACCAGTCCTTTTTTCCTTCCACTCTCGACAGTTCCTTGCACAATAATTTTAGACAGTGAATCATGTCTTGTTACTGTGTCTTACCACATGTTCCAACCAGGCAAGCATATGTCATTTCACTACTGTCAGAAGTACATGTCAACCTGTCAATTTGTCTGTTGGTGATGTATATATGTCTTATGAATTCTCTTTGAAAGGAGTTTGAGAATAATCACAGATGATGAAGAATAGTCAATATTTTGAGTTGTGTAGATCAGGGAATCAACTGTCAGCTATCAAACCATTATCACATGTCATGCCGGGAGGAATAGACAATCATCGATATATAAAATATTTGGAATATTTATCCAAGAAAATAATACAATGAAAATGATGCACTGCAATTCAGTTTCACCAATTACAAGAAAATTATAAATAATAAAAGATAGCAGAGATAAAGGTAAGCTGAGTTATGAACCGTGCGTCATAGTACACAGTTTCCCATAAGTGTTCAGCTGCCTAGTCAGTAGTTGACCAGAAACCGCCTGACTAGTGTCACCTACCGCATCTGCACAGTAGAGATGGCGCCATTCCTTGACCTTCTCAGAGCATGAGCCTGGCACCATACTTCCTGGTGGGTGGGTGAGTCGCAGGAGTAACTGATATTTCAAACCATGAATGAGTGGATTTGAAACCTTAGTCTGCTGATCAGCGAGCAAATGACTTAGCATTACACTACAGTGGCTGTCAGTAAAATACAGCAGATGAAATTAACCATGAGAATATCAACAGATACTACTAATAGAAACTCAGGATTTTCTTTTCTAAATGAGGACAGTAAAGAGAGTTTTTAAAGAATATGGAGTTACTCCATGCATGAGTAGAATGAAATCTTTTGAGGGGCAGTTAAAGAGTGTGTGTAACTAGTGAACTACTGGATTCTTCAGCATACATACTCTTCTTTGCATGCTGGTAAAAGCTGAGCGTGTATGGGTTTTCCAGAGTGTTCACTGTTGATTCTGAAAACTAAAATAAAATACTTTTGAGTCTTCATTTTTAAGTTAACAATAACACTATTGCACGCTAGAAAATTGATACTTTAAAAAAAATATAATACCCACACATGCTTGAGATAGCTGTTTAATATTTTTTTCGTGCCTTTTTAATTCAAGTGTTTCCAAACTGCCACACCACGTTTTAGATATGGGTGATCATTTTAATAAATCATTTACATAATAAACTAATCACATTAGGTCTTTGAAACTACCATAAAATGTTCACATAAGAATAAGCTTTCCAAAAAAATTTATCTTTAGCTTTGATCAAAAATCTTTCCAAATACATTTATCTTAAGGTCTTATCAAAAAGGTTTTATTTCCAATTATTTTATGAGTGAATTTGTCTAGCAATGGCTCCCGTTTTCAAAGTGGGTGTCCATCACTCCTGGACTCATAGATTTATCTTATGTCAATCTTTATTATAATAACAGTCATTATTTACTTATTTCCCAATTCTGTATGTTATTCTAAGTCTGTATTATTCTAAGTCTGTGTTATTCTGAGTCTGTGTTAGTGTTATTACTCACCAGAAAGTCTGAATAAGTTACATTTGATCAGCTATGTCATCCATTTTGAAGTGTTTGATGAAAAACCACAATAAAATAATTAAATTTCGAATTATCTGCATTAAATTGATCTAATAAATGGCTCTACCATTTTGGAATGATATTTGTAATAAATGGGAAGCCCTGTATTCAATAAAACCGGTAGTGTTAACAAAATATCCCATGAAAAAAGTCTTATTCATGGACGATAGCAGTCATCTGTGGCATTGTACGCCACTTTGTGTTTCAATGACAAAAATTCTCAATGTAAAAGACTTTGTGGTGGCAGCAAAAGTGTTAAACAACTGTTGTCACGCACCCATAATCCATCTTCAAATACAAGATTACATGTACTTCAGATAAAAGCTTGTATGCTCTCTAACATAAATTAAATTGGAGCACTGAGTAACGCTGTGACCTGCCATGTATGGTGCAAGAGGTGGCTAAGAAATGTTGGACATAGTGTTCTTCTTCGGCGATCATTGGACATAGTGTTCAATGCTAGGTCAAGGAAACTTAAAAAGGTCATGCCAAATTTGGAAGCATTGAGCCTAAAGGTGAAAATATCAACAGTCAAGCTGTAAACCACAACACTATGCATTCTGTTCTCCAGATTACATCCTGCCAAGCAGCAGGAGTATGAGAACACAGATGAAGCTACAATCAACACATGCATCTTCACACTAAAAAAAAATAATTACTCTGAAAGATTTTATAAGACATAAAGAAAAAGTAGCCAAGAAACATAATTACCAAAAACCACATGTTTTCCATCAAGGAATTCACATTTGACACATGTAATAAAAAACTGGCATCCGTTTGTGTCTTTCCCGCTGTTTGCCTGTAAATAAATGGATAAATAAGTCAATCTTCTGGCATGTTCTTTGGACATGTGGATATGCAATTTAATTGGATATATTTTATAAAGAATATAGTTGGCTGGTTAGTTAGTCGAGATATCATCACTGCACACAGCCATAGATGCTCCTATCTCCCTGAGTATATCCGCAACCATAAGATGACTGACAGTTCTAGTTCTCTGTTGGTTAATGATCGTTCTTTGTTGACCATAATAATGTTCATGTCTTTCCAAGCCACATTTCAAGCCTCACTATTTTATTCTGGGCATGGAAAAGGAATCATCATCTTCATTAATTTCGCTCAAACATGTAGTTTTTCTCAAACAGTTTAATATTAGCAGATTAGCAGGATGTAGTCTGGAGAATTGAATGTGTTGTGTCATGGTTTACAGCATTGCTGTGATATCTGCACCTTTCGGCCTGATACATCCAACTTCAGTGTGGCTTTGGGTCACTAACCCTATATGGGATGGGGCAGCCAACTCCATCCCATAACCGCCTTAGTCGCTTCTTATGACATGCATGGAAGTTAAAGTGTTGCTATTCTTTGCTCCCGTCTTGGGCCCTGGCAATACACGGGCGAATGCTTCTTTACTGATCCAGTAGTGTTCCTCCTCTTCCTGTTTGGCAGCTTAGTTATGCTTGTAAGTCACTGGTGCTTGAAAGTAGAGCATAGAATATACATTGTTACCTGCCATGCATGTTGCAAGAAGCAATTAAAGAGGTTTTGAGTGTGGATTTGGCTGTCCCATCCCATGGAGGGGCAAGTGACTCAGATGCCATGCTGAAGTTGGATGTGTCAGGTAGAAAATATGGCCCACTGAGACCGCACTACTTCCTGACTTGAGGGGTTCCATGGATGACCTGAAGCGAATCACACAATTCATTGAAGCTATTGGTGCTGTAACCTGACATCTGACTGAAGAACGATGAAGAAGAAGTCAGGTAGAAAGGCACAGATATTACAGCCAAGCTGTAAAATAGGACACAATGTAATACGAACTACATCCTGCTAAACTCTCAAATCTCATTGGTTGCCTCTAACAACATGCATGGCATCAGTGTTGCTATTCTTCTTCTGTGTTTGTTCTCAAACTCCTGCAGATTAGCAGTACATAGTCCAGTGAGATGAAATGAATTTTGTCATGGATTACAGGTTAGCTGTGATATCTGCACCTTTTGTCATAAACACATCCGACTTGAGTGATTCCTGGGTCACTTTTACCCTATATGAGACAGGACAGCCAATTCCACCCCAAAAAATCCTAAATATTCCTCCTTGCTATTCTTTACTTCCCTTCCAGGCCCAGGCAAAATGCAGGCGGTGTTACTATCCCCTATCCGGACCAGGTAACATAATGGCTTGCAGTGTTAAAATGTTTGTCTTTTGTTCTGTGATAGTGTCTGATTTTTTGTTTATGGATGGGTGGTTGCTGATGCAGTGGTCCATTGTCTCGTGCCCTTTGACCCAATTCCATTGTATTACACATGCATGTGTTTGTGAACTGTCATTTTGTTCCATACAAGGTGTTTCATTTATCTAGCCTTGAATGGAGACGCATTTTCTTGATGTCATCCAATACTGGACATGTTTTATAGGGATGTGTGCATAGCTGGCACCCTGGAGTGTATTGTGGTTGTATTCTGTTTAGGCGATTGTTAAGTTGTACATGTTGTGTGTGAAGTCGGAAGATAATACTCTGGTCTTTCCTTCCCAGTGTTTCTCATGGGGAAAACTGTTTATCCAATTCTTTTTGTTCACAGATTCTAACATCATTTTAACTGTGTGTATGGCTGCTCTTGCCTTGCTCCCTTCCTTGCTAGTCTGTTTACTGGTCATAGATGCACAATCTCTGCCGGTCATAGATGCACGATCTCTGCCAGTAATAAATGCACGATCTCTGCCGGTCATAGGTGCACGATCTCCTTCAATCATAGATGCACAATCCCTGCCATTCATAGATGCACGATCTCCATCATTCATAGATGCACAATCTCTGCCTGTGACAGATATACAATCTCTGCCTGTGACAGATACACAATCTCCACCATTCATAGATGTTTGATTTCCACCAGTCATAGATACACAATCTTGGCCATTCATAGGTGAACAATGTCTGCTAGTGATAGATGCACAATCTCTGCCAGTGATAGATGCACAATCTCTGCCAGTGATAGAAGCACAATCTCTGCCAGTGATAGATGCACAATCTCTGCCAGTGATAGATGCACAATCTCAGCCAGTGATAGATACACAATCTTGGCCATTCATAGGTGAACAATCTCTGCCAGTGATAGATGCACAATCTCTGTTGGTCAAAGATACACAATCTTGGCCATTCATAGGTGAACAATCTCTGCCAGTGATAGATGCACAATCTCTGTTGGTCAAAGATACACAATCTTCGCCATTCATAGATGCACTGTCTCTGCTGGTGATAGTAGCACAATCATCATCAGTCATAAATGCACAATCTTCTCCTGTCAAAGATACACAATCTCAGCAGGTGATAGATGCACAATTTTCGTAGGTCATAGATGCCCAATTTCCACCAGTCATAGATGCATGACCTCTGCCGTTCATAGATGCACGATCTCTCCCAGTGATTGATGCACAATCTCCACCATTCATAGATGCACAATCTCCACCAATGATAGAAGCATAATCATGGTCATAGATGCACTATATCTGCCATACATAGGCTAGTCTGTGTTCTATAATTTTCCAATTATTTTGCAGTTTTTGTCAATTCTCCATTGATTTCATATTTGTTTCACCTTTTTTCCCATTTTTGGGGCAAGATGGTTTTGTATATTACATATGTAAGAAAATTCTTATTTTACTGTCTACACCTAGATGTACGTTTTCAATAACAAATGTAAGAAGGATGGATAAGCTATACACCGATAGCTGTCTTGTCTCTTATAATCAAGTCTAGTTGCTAGAATATGCTAAAATGGGAAATTAAAAGTGTGCCATCTTGCCCTCAACTACCCTATATATTTTTTTAAAATAAACTGTCAAACTCAACATAATGTGGGGAAATATTTTTTTTACCTTGCGGGTGCTGCTTAATGAAGTCATGTCATATTGATATATATTCTCAAATGATTTTTCCCCAAACAGATTGATATTCCTGAAAACATTGAACCTGCCATCTGTACTCCAATATATGTCATGCTCAAGCAGAATATGTAGGCCCATCATAATATAAATATAAAAAAGATGTTTTATTTCACTGGCAGTTACAGTTGTCCAGCACATGTCTTCTTTCCTTGCTTGTGCTTTGCATTATGTTGCATACAAATTTGTCAGATCAGCCGCAAATTGATAAAACTCCTCATTGACAATGATGCTAAAATATTCATGTGTGGCAATCTCATGAAGATTATGTAAACACCAAACATTTTCTACAAAATTCTCAATTTCTATTTGAAAAATTACATCACTTCTGTGACATTTGGAATGTCACAATTGGTTCCACAAATTTTCTTCTCGTCTGAAGCATTAGGTCTATCTAACGAGGAACCTCGATGTCTCTTTCCATGTTATATTTGGTACGCAAATTACCTACATCATGCATATTTCCAGTGTAACTATGGCTGTGCCATCAGTGTACATGCGAACAATATTCTTCATTGCAAACAAATTGTGTCAAAACTCTGCAAATTTTGTAAACAAATCAGTCCGGCATAATATTTCCACAATGTAAATAGGCAGAGAAAGTGTGAACCCTGAACTCAAAAAGGTTATAGCTAGGGATTAACCCTGGGCAGATTCAAAATAGAATATGGATTTTAGTGAAACAAGTCAAAAACAGCAACTGCCTGCGACTTTAGTGTTCTAGCAATAGCAGCGATGTGCGGCAACTCTAAGGGCCAAACAGTTAACAATATTACATGTTATGTATAATAAAGTCAGACTAAACATTGACAAGCTGCTAATGTCACATGGAAATCAGATTAAACATTGATAATATCACATCACACAGAAGGAATAATACTAACCATTGATAATATACCAGACATGTCATGTTTTTTCTTGAAGTTTTCATCAGCAAAAGGTTGACCTGCATAGATACTTGTCATCCCAGTACCGTCACTCTGTGCAGGTATCATAAACAGAAAGTATACATAATAATGCACATATGATAAGTCACACCCCCATTGTACATAACAACATCCCAGTACCGTCACTCTGTGCAGGTATCATAAACAGAAAGTATACATAATAATGCACATATGATAAGTCACACCCCCATTGTACATAACAACATTTTTCTTTGTATTGGTCCATGCCGTGTGGTGTTGGTTATCATGTCTTTGTACAGCCTTCAGTTTCAAGTGCAGTCAATCATTTGCGATACCGATATTCTCCCATGTCACAATGCTAGGTTGTCAAGCATCTTCTCTCTTGGTCTTCCCATACCTCTATTGCTCTTCAACTTGCCTATTGATACAGTGTGTTCCATTTTCTCTCTTCTCATGCAATGTCCAAAAATGTGGACTGTTTCTTTCTGATGTGAGTAAGCAACTCTCTTTTTAAAATTAACTTCTTTCAAGATATCTTCATTACACTTTTTATCTGTACATGGCATTCTCAACATTCTTCTACAAAACTACATCTCTGCTGCTTCAATATAATATTTCACTATTCTGCTGAGTGTACAAGATTCACTTCCATACATCAGAATTGGTTCTATATAACTTCTAAGAACTCTCTCACCTCAATGGACAAAGATATATCACATAGTATGATCTTCATCTTGTGAAATGTTGCCTTGGCCTGGTCAATTCTACATTTGACTTCTTTAATACATCTTTAATATGATGTTATTACTGCACCCAAATATTTAAATATGTTGACTTACTTTAGACTGATCCCATCTACTTTGATGTTCCATTAGGGAACAATTGTCCTTTCATATTTACCATTACTTCCATTTTTTTTTAGCTACTCAGACCTTTTTTTTTGACTTTATTTTGCAATGATATTCTTCATTTCTTGTAAATGTTTTTCATTTTCAGCTATCAAAACTATATCATCAGCACATCGCAGGTTATTTATATTACACACTCATTATGTGTAACCTCAACATGTTTTCCTGGTGTGCTCAATCTTTTTAATCAATAAGACTTCCATGAAGGCCAGGGATCTACCCAAGTCTGTCCTGTATTGTTTCATTAGCATGTGTTTGTAATTGTGTTACACCCACTGGAGACCAAGAATACTATAAATGTCAATATTGTAATTACCTGTTTGTTACCAGCACAGTTTAATAAAGAATAATAACACTGCCAAATGTTAGGCATATAGTAAGAGACAATTAAGGAGTGTTAGGAGTAATAGTAAAAGTAAATAGAGTTATAACCAGCATCATAACACACAGTATCTCATAAGTGCTCATCTACCTAGATAGTGGTTGATCAGAAACTGCCTGATTAGCATCACCTACTGCACTTACTCAGTAACAATGGCGCCATTCCTCGACTTTCCCAGAGCATGAGCATTGTTTCTCTACTTCCTGGTAGCTAGGTGAATCATTGAAGTAATTTTTATTTCAACTCTGAATAATGAGTGCACTCAAAACACATGTTTACTGGTCAGTGACTCAATAAGAGTCAGTATTAGAGTGGACTTAAAACATGAGTTTACTGGTCAGTGACTCAATAAGAGTCAGTATTAGAGTGGACTTAAAACATGAGTTTACTGGTCAGTGACTCAATAAGAGTCAGTATTAGAGTGGACTCAAAATCCTCAATGTGACTCAATAAGAATCCTCAGTGACTCAATAAGAGTAGGGAACTGATCAGTAGGGAAATGACTCAATATTAAACTACAAAAGCAGTCTACTGGCCAGTAGGCGAATGACTCAATATTAAACTACAAAAGCAGTCTACTGTCCAGTAGGCGAATGACTCAATATTAAACTACAGCAGATCCAAAATGGTTATGCCTATGTGTGCAATTGGCTACCCCACCCTGAAAAATAGAAACTAAAATAAGTAAACAAACTGTAAGTACACTGACAAAATACCTAACCCTCCAAGTCATGAAGACAACATTCCCTCTAAGTTGTATGGCCGCACATAGAATTTGGAACTGTGAATCTAAGAAACGGTTACTAAATATCACCGTAAGAGTGTTATGCACATGAGACTAAGTAGTTACCAAAACCACAGTCTGATCCGTACACTCAATAAATATCAGTATTTCAGAAGTACAGTGGAATCCCTTCTATACTGCATCCTTTAATAACATTTCTCCCCGCATGCTGTTGCGTCTGTGGGTCTCACCAATGGCACACTAGACAAACCACTTATGCAATAGAAAACCTTAGTAGATGACATGACGTTATATTGAGCTCTCTTATGGAAGCTTTTTGTAGCATGTCATCTATATAATTATAGACCCTCTCTGAGTAGAAGGCTCCATCAATAGGCATTCCACTAAGTCAAAAGCTGAAGTCTGGGTATGAAAGAACGATCAGAAAAACTACCTCACTGCACATAGGAAGTAAGAGCTAATCGTTTGCAATTCCTGGAGTTCTTAAACAAACAATAAACATAACATTTCCCTATATAACAACACTTCTCAATATCCCCAGTTATATTTATTTTATTTTTGGTACAGTATATAACAAGTTTGTTATAAAATACATATTTCTTGGACCCGGAACAAGTTGTTATAAAATGAGATTTGACTGTAACATAATTACGAGTGATGGTAAGACATGAACAGAGCTAGAAGGAACAGGAGAATATTTGGTGAAGATCTGTGCTCCTCAGGGAGTTCGAAAGTACATATATAAATGGATAGATAGGATTATCACACTGTGGGGCATGCTAATTTTAGGCTGATATGGATACAGTCAATGCTAAGCTATTGAAATTATCGTAGATTTTTGTGAGAGAGTTATGGTTGTGCATTAATATTGTTGGACAAATTGATAAGAATTTCATATGTACTGTCTTCATTTACTTGGTAAGAATTTCATATGTACTGTCTTCATTTACCTGGTAAGAGTTTCATATGTACTGTCTTCATTTACCTGGTAAGAGTTTTATATGTATTGTCTTCATTTACTTGGTAAGAATTTCTTATGCATTGTCTTCATTTACCTGGTAAGAGTTTCATATGTACTGTCTTCATTTACCTGGTAAGAGTTTCATATGTACTGTTTCCATTTACTTGGTAAGAATTTCTTATGCATTGTCTTCATTTACCTGGTAAGAGTTTCATATGTACTGTTTCCATTTACTTGGTAAGAATTTCATATGTACTGTTTTCATTGGAAATTTATAGGCACAATATTCCCGTAGGTTGCCATTACTTTTGGGAAGGAACAACCGTTAATCGAGCATGGTAAAGAGAACACATTCGTTCTAGTCGGCCATTTTGGCGGAAGTTTAAGGGCAGACCAAGAAGACGATGGACTGACGACATTAAAGATAACATGAATACATTGCTAGAAAATGCAAGCCACATCGCCCAAGACAGAATGTCATATGTACTGTCTTCATTTACTTGGTAAGAATTTCATGTGTGCTGTTTTCATTTACTTCATAAATATTTAAAAAAGTGTTAACAGATAAGAAATTTAACCTAACATAAGCATCACACGACAGACATTCAAACTGACAGAAGCTTCATATAACAGACATTCAACTTGAGTCACACGACAGACAATCAATCTGAGAGTAGCCTCATATAACAGACACAAGATAAACATCCCACAAGTCAGACATTCTACACGACAGGATATACTCACATTCACAAAGTCGCCTCCCTGAATCATGAAGTCTTTGATGACCCTAAAGATAGAAGCAAACAAGCTCTACATTATCTCACAGTAGACATTGGTGCATGTGTGTGCTGAAATTTTTCTAAGATTAATTACAGTTTTATCAGACCAGAGACTAATGTTCACATCATCTGATCATATCACTCCACTGTTCACATCACTTCACTGTTCACATCAGATTAATCAGTCAGTAACTGATACTCACATCAACTGATCATGTAACTACACTAATCCCTGTTCTCAGCCTCTCTCTTTAACATAAGTCTGGGCGTTAATATTCTTGTGTACCTGAGTGATGTAATATCCTTGGATATCCTCGTTTTTCTCTGTTCAGTTCACAGTTTGAATCATGCAACACTTTTTCAACGTTCCAGGCAATAGTATTATTGTTGTGCTATAAGAAATAATCAATGGTGATGATTCATATCATTCACAAGACCAATTCAAGCCACAGAGTCTTCCGCAATATGTACAAGGAAACACAGGTCGGCTTGTACCATCTTGTGTGTTTTCTTATACATGCAACCAGTGAACTACCTGGTATCTACTATCACTTTTTCCTTTGTCTTTATACCATCCCTGAAATTTCCTCTCTATGGCAACATGATCCACATGACATCTTGGTCCATGATTCCATATCACTGACTGCACCAAGCATATCATGTATGCACCCCCACATTGTAATGAAGTAGAGGTCGACAGTGAGATCTTTTCCCAGACTGTAATTCTCCATACAGCAGACCTTTCTGTATTCTGCCATCTTCCATCCTCCTAGTCCAACCACCTGAGTGTGCCCCAACCACCTGAGTGTGCAGCAACCACCTGAGTGTGCAGCAACCACCTGAGTGTGCCCCAACCACCTGAGTGTGCACCAACCACCTGAGTGTGCACCAACCACCTGAGTCACACAAAGCAGTACTACATCTCAATATCTATGCTCTTTATTGCTGAATGTTTCATGATATAAATTATGACCATAAAAGCTCTTGTTTTCCATGTATAATGTGGGGGAGGGGTTACTCCAGTTTTCTTTCATACCTAGAAGACTTCAACTTCAATGGAGAGAGGCAGTCCAGTGGACATTTCACCTGTTTTTTTGTAGCCGACTCCAAGGTGACAGGGAATGGCTAGATGTGCCATCAGTGCGGATGGTTCCACAGATCTGACAGACAAATGATGAGATAGTTGACACAGAAGTGTCTGTTGTCCTCCTGGTAGGACATGGTAATCCTGGGATACTGGCACAAAGAAGTGTCTGTTGTGCTCCTGGTAGGATATGGTAATCCTGGGATACTGGCACAAACAAGTGTCTGCTGTGCTCCTGGTAGGACATGGTAATCCTGGGATACTGGCACAAACAAGTGTCTGCTGTGCTCCTGGTAGGACATGGTAATCATGGGATACTGGCACACAGAAGTGTCTGCTGTGCTCCTGGTAGGACATGGTAATCGTGGGATACTGGCACGCCTCTCTTCAGAGATTAAACTTGCATCCATAAGCCCCTTCCCCACATCCCTGTCTTTGAGACCTATTGAGACCACATCCCTGTCTTTGAGACCTATTGAGACCACATCCCTGTCTTTGAGACCTATTGAGACCACATACCTGTCTTTGAGTCCGGATGTTGCCTCATACACCACTGAGAACCTGTAATTTTGTCAGAAAGGCTATGGGCTGTCAAGAGCTATCTGCTCACAGCTAAAGGGATTATTTCATAAATATCTGGTTGGTTGGTTGGTTGCTGATCCAGCGGTCCATGGGCTCATGCCCTTTGACCTAATGCCATTAGATGGCATTATATTTCTGGGAAGTCTGTGGATTTTCGGCCCACCCCGGGACAGAGCCAGATAATAACTATCACACCTCCAGGAAGGTAGGTTTAAACCTATGCACTGCTCCTAGCCACTGTAGCCAAGATAGGGTTCACTGTGCTCATTCCCCGCCACCAATTGACTACTGGTTATGCCGAACTTCTCTATTGTTCCAGGCATGCAACCAAATGTTCAATTCAAAAGGATTGTCACGTCCTGAGTCACTGTGCCTCTACAGATGGGCCTCAGTCATAGGAAAAACAGTGATGTCAGTTTCCTCCTCCTCAGAGCTGCGCAGTACATCTCTGGCTCCCTCCCAACCACAGAGGGTGCATACATATATTCAGGCAAACATGAAAAAACATTAAAACAACAAAACAAAATCATAACTGTATAGATGACATGCCATGAAGCTTCTATAAGAAGATAACCTCAATATAACGGCATATCATCCACTAAGGTTTTCTGTTGCATGGATGGTATGTCTAGTGGGCCATTGGTGAGACCCACAGACGCAACCACATGCGTATACATATCTAAAACTGATCATCTCAAGGTCTAAAGATAAAGGTCAAATGGCCATCTTAGGTCTAAAGTTCAGATGCATGATGTATTAATTACAAATGAAAATACATTTCTCTGCAAACACAAACCTGTGAAATGTGGCATTCTTGTATCCAATAGGTTTCCCATCCTTGCGGTATTCACCAGTACAAAGCTGCCTGTAATGAAATATGCCAAAAATAGAAAACAATTGATTATTCATTGGTTACGCATACACATCATTGCACACAATAGACTGAATAGCCGACCTACATTCATGAGTCTCAACCTTTTATCACTGTGGTCACCATTGATATATATTCTTACATGGTTTACATGGCACTTTAAAAAAAAAACCACATTTCTACATTCTTCAGGACTATTATTATCTATCCTATCCATCTATCTATCTATGTTCCTTCAGCATCGAATATGGCACATAGGGCAGAAACCATAGCTTTCCAATTTGAGCAATATGATGCTACTGTGTGTAATTCTTGCATGTTGAGACCCATAGTTATACCCTCTTTGGTGGTTGTTCTGCAAAGAGTCTCTCTTGGTCTTCTTTTTCTTTTGTCATCTGGTACGATTAATCCATTGGAAATTAATACATAAGGAAGAGATTGGCAATGGCATATTGCAAAATAACACGGCTGAAAAACATATGGAAAAACAACAAATTAGAAACGAAAGTGCTAATGTTAGGAACTTTTCTTTTTCCGATTGCAACATACGGCTGTGAAACATGGACTCTAAGTAAAACAGCGGCAAAGAGGATCAACGCCTTCGAGCTGAAATGCTACAGGAAGATACTTAGAATATCATAGAAGGATAAAATCAGAAACTCAGATATTATAAACACACTGAATATTCCAGAGTGTTGGTTACTAAACACAATAACAAAAAGAAAACTACGCCTGTTTGGTCATATAAAGAGACATAACTGTTTAGAAAGACAAATAATGGAGGGAAGAGTACCTGGGAAGAGGAGAAGAGGCAGACCAAGAAGACGATGGACTGACAACATTAAAGATAACATGAATACATCGCTAGAAAATGCAAGCCACATCGCCCAAGACAGGTTCAGAGAGTTCATTGGGAAGACAACGTTCTGGAAGGAATATGTCACATGACACATCTGGTACCCATTTTAATGTTTTAGTGTCAGTCTGTTTGAATTCATTCTAAGTACATATCCAATATATGTCCACCATTTTCTTTTTATTGTTGTAGAAACATATCGTTATCTTCTCTTACATGCTTGAGTTACATGTTTGATTTGAATTCTTCCCACCCAATATTTAAGAGATTTCTAACTAAGACATTTATTTTAAAAAGAATTTATACTGTTCACAAAAAGGAACACAGCTTTTTTGAAGTTTCTTTTATAAAAGATATTTGCTGATTAGACATCATTCAACCTATCGACTGTGTCCACCTGGTCATTAAATACTTGTGGTTACCTGAATTGTACTCACCTCATGATTCATGAGCTCATGAAAGAGATCAAGGTCAAACCAACATTTTTGGGAAATAACTCATGACAGATTCATGAGAATCCCATGAAACTTAATGAACACACAAATCTCTGACCATATTATTGAATGCATATAAAAGTTTGACGATCCTCGAATAAATTCTATTGAAAATTCAATGTGCAAGTAGGGTTCATCTCTACAAAACAATGACACATCATCATTGGACGCTTATAGACTGGAAAATCAGAAAGTGTAGTGGCCAGAAAATTTAATGTGGTTCGTCTCTTTCTGCGTTCATCATCTGGAGTCATGATATCAGGCCTATTGTCAGGCCAAAGTCCACTGTCTTCTCCTGGTCAGAGCGGCTGCCCCATAGCTTTTGCCTTAAATCTGTATTCTGTGGCCAGGTCTCTGCTCTTTCTATGTTGGGCAGTCCTGGAGTATGGTATGTGTTCAGGAGTCTGGGTTCTGAATCCACATGGATATTCATCTGTGTATAAGATCCTCAATCGGTAAAGGTGATCCAACAGTCTGTAGTGGCCTGTTCTAAGGTGAAATAATGTAGTCTGTTGATATCTTTGGACGTGAGGAATTGCATCATGTTTGTCTTCCAGCTCTATTTGTTTCTTCCTCTTTGATGTGTATGTGTTCTGGATTATTGTTTTTGCTTCTCTGTAGGACAGTGGGTGTCTGTGTTGTTCCATTTCGTATCCTGTTCTTGACAGAGCATCTTGACAGAGACATACACATAGCTGCACAGATCTCCACATCAGTAGAGATACTCTCAGGATGTAGTAGCTGATGGTCCAGTGTTCTATATTTGTGGATCAGCTGAAATACCTTGAGAGAACTTGCCTAGGTGGGCCTTGGCCTATGCACAAATCTCTGCAGCATGGCCAAGAATTAATTAGCACAAAAAAATATATTGTCTATCTTACAGCAACAGAACTTACAACACAAGGTCAATCAGCTTTACAATCAATGCACTGATTATAGGGTATGGTTATACAAAAATACAAATGACAGCATACAAGACAGTTTCAACCTTAATGACTTTTTAAAGAAAACACAGAATAAACAATGAACTAGCAGTAAAAATAATGGCACCATCACAAAAGCATTAGACAACAGACATATAACAGCAGAGACATCCATGGTAAAAATTCCACACTATAATTTGATTGTTACCTTGGATGTCTCTGCCATTAACTGTCTGCCATGAAATGATTTTGTGATGGTGCCATTATTTTTACTGTTTGTCTTGTGTTTTCTTGAAAAAAACTTTAATGTTGAAACTGTCTTGTATACTGTTATTTGTATTTTTTTTTATACCCATACCCTATAGTCTGATAGTCTGTTCATTGATTGTAAAACTTATCAACCTTATGTTTTAAGTACAGTTAAAAACCCTCTATTACACATTCTGTTATAACAAATTTTCCTATATAACAACTTTTCAAAATCCCCAATTATATGTATTCTATATTGTCTGTGCTGTATATAGCGAATTTCTGTTATTGCATATTTTGTCAGTCTAGACCAAGTTGTTATAACAGGATTCCACTCATTATTATTGTTATACAGTAGTCTCACTTGTTATCTTACAGCAATGTAGCTACTTTAACAGCAATTATTATCACGAGAGCTTAAATTTCCAGTACCTGAAATTTTCAGCTGTTTTTGGTACTACATCAGCAAATAGTTCAAACTTAATCCTTCCAACAGCCTGCAATAAAAGATTGATTCATGAGAAATAAGATGATTTTATGAATATTGTTTATGCTTGCGAAAGAATTGCAATATAAACCAAATATAAATCAGATAGGAACCTTGCTTAGTTTATACTACAATCAATAATAAGTTGAAACATTGAAACTATCTTGTAATCTGTTACCTGCCAAAAATGGATGTGTTGGGCCATTGAAGCAAATAAAATGGCAACACAACGCATTTCCATTCTCTGGACTACATCCTGCTGGAAATCTAGTAGAACCATGGTCCTGCTACAAGGGAGATCCAGCGGAAGTTTGAGAATGAACGCTGAAGAAGAAGATGGCTGACAGAACAGCAAGCAGAGCATATATGTTAATGTCCCCAGTGCTGTGATGCTTGTTCCTAATCAAGAATCACTTGTTTCACAGCTAAAGAAAGTTGACAATCCTGTTTTAGGTCTAGGGAGAGGAGGAAATTCAAGTAGGGAGCGCGAGGATAAATTAAAAATTCTTGAGACCAACGGGAATTGAACCAGTCCGTTCTGACGGCACCAAATCGCCTGGCAACTAGAGTAAACTGGTTTTTCTGTGCTTAGCTAACCGCACCTCCAAAAAAAAAGATGAGATTTTGTCAAGATATTCAAACTGCATACTCAAGTCACTTGGAACGGACCAATTGAGACTAGGACTATTACAACAATGAGCATCCCGTACAAGTATTGAAATATCCTCAGTTACAACAAACATATAACATAACATCCGTATTAGTTCTACATGGGCCAATAGGTTTTCTTGTAAACATATATAGACAGTACAATTTTGCTTCAAATAATTGCTTATACAAGTAAATTCATGTAGGAAGCGAGAGGATAAATTAAAAATTCTTTAAACAGAGAGGAGGAAAGCACAGTTAAAGACAGTTGACAATCTTGTTTTAGGTCTAAGTGGAGAAGGGAAGCACAGTATCAAAATATCACACAAGAGTGCCGTGGGTAAAAAAAATATCTGAACTAAACAGCAAAAAACAATCACGCAGTGAGATACAATTTAAAGTTTTACTATTTGATGGTTAAAATATCCAGTAACATTATGACATTAATATAGTAATTATTGCTTTGTTTTGTTACTGCGACTATCTTTACTTTCTCTGACATCTTCTGACAGTTTCGTTAGGCCTATTTATACAGTTTATAGGCATGACAAAAGCCACACACAAAAATTGAATAATAAGCCTATTGACATTGTCAGACCTACATGTTCTATGTTCCTAGTTACGGCCGAGGGCTATATCTTATTGTTATGTTATGTTCCTCCAGGGCCATAGGCAGCGCATAGGGCAGAAACCATAGCTTTCCATTGCTGTCAATTCTTGCGTGTTGTTTAGGTTCATTGACATGCCTTCTCTATTAATCTTATTAATGATGATTTAATTCATTTCGCTGTGAGTAGGCAGCTCATAGCCTTTCTAGCGAATGCACAGGTTTTCCTCAGCTGTGGTACAGTTGTGTAGAGTGTGTTGTGTATAGTTGGAAGCGGTGGTAGTAGTTCTTGTTGGATGTCTGTTAGTTTTGGGCACTGCAGCAGTAGGTGTTTGACAGTCTCCTATTGTGTGTTACAATGTCTGCAATTTGGTTCGTGTAATGGATTTATTCTGTTCAGGTGTTTATTAACGGGGGACGTGGCCTGTTCTTAGTTGGAATGTGAGACTCTGGTTTTCTCTCTCTCGAGTTGTCTCAGAGGGTCCAATGGGTTGGGTTTCTGTTGGTGTTCAAATAGCGAGTGTCCAGTCTTTGAGCTGGCCCACTGTCATAGCCATTCTTCTTGTCTGTAGTTGTTTCATAGGATTTGTTTCCATGTAGGGAGGTTTTTGAGGGAAATTATTGTATTTATAAATTTATATAGTTATTAACAATATTGGCTCAAGCCTAGTTTAAGTCTCCACTGTGAGCTTTGTTATACTTTTGAGGTATTTCCTGACCTTTGCAGTGTGATTGCTATGTGTATCGCTATTGCATGATTGAATTTAGAATATAATTAGTATTTAAAATGAAGTGATATTTATTAAAAACAATTGTATTAGAATTAGTGTTTGAGGTTAGGATTAGAATCAGTTATGTATTTATTATTATGTAGTTATTATATTATTGGTTGGTTATTATTATTATATACAATAGTGGGAAGATATAAGAGACATGCGCAGTAATGTCATACAGTAGCAGATGGAAAGGAATGGTAGCAGATGGAAGGAAACAGTAGCCATGGCACATGTTGTTAAATATGATCTTACGTTTTAGCACAACTTTAGGTTTTACGTACAAAGTGAAATCTGACCTAGTTTTCAAGTATTTCCTAAGATGATAAGAATTATGGTCCCGGGTGGAATGACCATATGTACCATATGTTTTGGTAAAGGGGGGGGGGGGGTGTTAAAAGGATTATAATTAGTTTATAGATTTTTTAGGAGGGGGGAGAAGGGTTAGAATCAGTGTTTAGAATTAATAATTAATTCTCTAAGAATTCTCATCTAAGGGTGAATCGATATGATTTATAGGTCAACGGCATACAATCGCTTGGCGGGGGTGTGAAGTCACTGCACGTATCGAGTTGACTGGTTTTCTCGCGGAACTCTGTGATGTCTACTTAAAAATGAAAACACTCAGTGTGCTATTTATAGTACAGTGTACGTAGGAAAGAAAGATTTACCTACTTTTTTATACATTGGCATAGTAATAAATGTATTTTGGACTGCTGCATGAAAAAGGGTTTGATATCTGATCATTGATACTTACCAGGTATGTAGAGTCCCAGAATTCTGAATATGGTGAGTGTTTGTTTTATTCATATTGTTAGTTACATTTTATGAACCTTATGAATTATTGATGTTCCGCTGAGATCCATGACATCTGCTAGTTAAAAATGCAAACAGTGTGCTATTTATAGGGTCTCACCAATGGCATACTAGACATACCACCCATGCAACAGAAAACCTTAGTGGATGACATGCTGTTATATTGAGGTTATCTTCTTAGAGAAGCTTCATGGCATGTCATCTATACAATTATGCTTTTATTTTGTTGTTGAAATGTGTTTCATGTTTACCTGAATATATATGTATGCACCCTCTGTGGTTGGGAGGGAGCAAGAGATGTACTGTGCAGCACTGGGGAGGATGAAACTGACAGCACTGTTTTTTCCTCTGGCTGAAACCCATCATAGAGGCACAGTGACTCAGGACGTGACAATTCTTTTGACTTGAATGCCTGGAGCAATAGAGAAGTTCAGCATAACCAGTAGTCAATTGGTGGCGGAGAATGATCACAGTGAACCCTATCTTGGCTACAGTGGCTAGGAGCAGTGCATAGGTTGAAACCTATCTTCCTGGAGGAGTGATAGTAAAGTTATTCTCTGGCCCAGGGTGGGCCGAAAATTCACAGACTTCCCAGCAATATAATATGATTTAATATATCAGCCCATTTACCGCTGGATCAGCAACCAACCATAGCACAGTGTAGACATTATGACATACTAGCTCTAGGCTTCTACCACAATTATTTCATTATTGATAATTAATAATTTCAATACTGACAATACCTAGCCTAGAAACTTAGAAAGTAACTTAAGTAAGGACTAGTGTAAGTGTAAGTAAGTAAGCTAGACAAACTAAAAGACTTCTGTCTGACTTCTTGAATTTAAGAAAAGGAAAATCAAGACAAATAAAAAAAATTGCTTACTGTACTGCCAATTGCTATGTCAAAGAACACAATAGGATTTGGTGTTTGTGTCATGATTTAAATATCATTAACAACTCTAGTACGACAAAAACAAACGTAACACACTCGATATTTTCAAAGCAGAAATCTCATTTACGATACGGTGGAGATTTGATGTCGGAGTGGTTTCCCATTATGGCTATTCAAACCATAACGTTTTTGTGATTCTTTTTGTGCTGATGTCTCCAGTAATGTGACAGAAGAAATAGAACCAAACATCTCTTCTTATTCTTCTTTCCTTCCTCTTTTACCCTTTACGGGTGTCGAGGGAGATACAATGTTCTTGTTCTCGCTTTTCTGGCAGCTTCATATAATGTTATTTGGTGTTCGTATAATGTATCTTTGATGTTGTCGATCCAGCCTACTCTAGGTCTACCCTTGGCTCTTCTTTCTGCTTCTCCTCTCCTCGTTAATGCTTTATAAACTAATGAATCACACGGCATTCTTTCCAGATGACCAAACCATTGTATCTGTTGGTTTTGCATGTATTGTAGAATTGATATGACACTCACTCTTTCTCTTATGACATCGTTTCTAATTCTGTGTCTTCTGGTCACTCCTGTGGTTTTTCTCAAACATCTCATCTCTGTTATAACCAGTTGTCTCTTATGTTTTGTTGTTAAGGACCATGTTTGACATTGGTAGCACAGGGTTAGAATGAAGATACTTTGGATAAGATGTTTTTTTTGCTGACATTGGTAACATTTTGTGTTGCAATAAAGGGGATAATTGACCCAGTATTTGATTCGCTTTGCTACAACGAATGTCTATTTCGGTGTCCATCTTTCCATCTGAAGAGAACGTTACGCCTAAGTATTTGAAGGTGTTGGTATGTTTAATGACTTGGTTTTCCACTGACATATTTAGATTGTGTGTATCCCTTCCTATTTTCATGGTTTCTGTTTTATCTATGCTTATCTCTATGTTGTTGTTCTTGCACTCGATGTCCATGGATGTTGAAGTTCAATTTCTTCATTTTCTATTATAGCCTGATCGTCGGCAAAGAGTAGCTGTTTGGTATTTTCATTTTGCATATTTAATTTTTTCGTAATGATATCGATATATGTGATGAACAGGAGTGGTGATAAAACGCATCCTTGCCTAACTCCCGATGTGACTTTAAGTGGTTTTGATGTTCCTTTATTCGTTCGACTTACACTCTCACAGTTCACATATAAGCTTTGACATACTTTAATAGGGTGGTTGTTGACTCCATAGTTAGCCAGTGTGTGCCATAGAACGCTTCTTTCTGCTCTATCGAAGATAGAGTACCAAACATATTGAGAGCAGAAATAGAAAATGCACTACAAATAGCTCCACAAAACAATGCCCCGGGACCCTATAACATACAAGTCGAATTAATCATGCAGCAGCAGATACAGTGATAAAATGTCTGACTTCGCTGTTTCACATAATATGGAATACACAAGAAACACCAGAAGACTGAAAAGAAAAAAAATGCTGTAATAATACCTACGGGAAGTAAAAAGAGGCAGCAAAAGAGATTGTACAAAATATGGAGGTATCTCACTTTTAAGCCACACTGGAAAAATTTCCAATAATATTAGAAAAAGAAGATCACGCACAATCATCGAACCGCAACTTAACAACACTCAGATGGGATTACGTAAGAACAAGAGTTGTACAGATGCAATTTTTACTTTCAGACAACTGGCAGAAAAAAAACAACGGAAACAACCAAGAACTGTATATCGCATTTGTCGGCCAAGAAAAAAAATTCGACAGAGTAAACAGACAATAACTATGGATAATACTATCAAAAACGAAGTTCCACAATCCTTATCAACCTGTGCTGGAGAAGTTACACAGGAAGTCAATGTGCAGTTAAAACGAGTGCTGGCCTTTCAGGCAAATTCCACATATGCCTACACTCTGGAGTGCGACAAAGGATGTTTCCTATCTCCCTTGTTATTCATTATATATATATATATATATATATATATATATATATATATATATATATATATATATATATATATATATATATATATATATATCGATTGTATATGTAAAATTACCAACACCAATGAAAAAGACAACATAAAAAACTTGAGCGAACTTCTTTTTGCAGATAATCAAACAATAATATCAACATCAGAAGTATAAATATAAACATATAAATAGACTGCACACTACATGTAGGGACTTTAACATGAAGATAAACAGAAAAAACTGAGGTAATGTCAATCGCAAAAAAAAGACAGAAGCACTGCTATTTCCATCGAGAATCAACAACTTACACAGATAAAAGAGAAGAAAACAAATAAAGAGGTGCAAAAAACAATGTTGATGGAAGAAAGATGAACTCGTTGTCACAGAAGTACACGCTACACTCTTCACAGGATGTAATGATTCTGGTATCTGCCGCACTAGAAAGCCTCGCTTCGATGTTGTCTATGTTTCTTTGCCTAGCTTTGCCCTTGGCTCTGTATCCTGATTCCATCTCGTTATAAGCTCTTATGGGAAGTTAGTTGTTTATCCTCATAAGATGTCCAAACAAATCATTTTATCTGTTGTTTCTCTATATATTCGATGCATGATGTGAAACCTATTATCTTTATGATGTTCCCATTGTGAATTGTGTCTAGTCTCGTGACTCCAATGACCTTCCTAAGACATTTCATTTTGCAAGTTTCGATCTTTCTCCTATGCTAGATAGATGTCAATTGCCAAGTCTGACATTGGTAGCATAGTGTAAGTATAAAGTTGCTCTTAATGATTTGTTTCGTTACATCTATGTTAATATTTGGGTACAATAGCCAAGGTCGAATTTAGATTCGATAAGGCCCTAAGCTATTTGAGAGATGGGCCCTTTATACGTAATGACTATTGCTCACTCTGACAATTTTTGGGACCCCCCCCCCCCAATGAAAGTGGGGACCCTAAACTATATTGTGTGTAGCTTATACGTAAAAGCAAAGGTGACAGCTGGTATGTCACAGCATTTGCCTTTTGACATCTTGTTTCTATCTCTCTATCGAGTCGTCCGTCTTCTATTAAGAAACTTCCTAGGTATTTGAACTATTTGACTTATTTCATTTTTGTGATCTATATTTTGATGTATAAATGGTCTGTTGATATCGTTATTGGCATAGTTTCTGTCTTTTGTGTGTTAATCCATATGTATTTATTGCACAATCTTGATAGTGCGTTGATGTGAGTTTGCAGTTTTTCTCCGTCATCATATATGATGTTTTGATCGTCAGCAAAAAGCAGAGCTTTGAGTTCGTTGTTGAATTGTTCATTCTCCGTTGTTTCGTTATATATCTCATTTTGTGTTCCTTTTATCAGTCTGTCTATGTAGACGTTGAATAGAGTAGGGACATTACATCTCTGTGGGACTCTTATTTTTGTTGTGAATGTTTCTGATACTCCGTTGTTTTAACTTTTTTATATAATGCTTTGATGTTGTGTAGTAGTTGTCCATTGATTCAGTATATTTCTAGCGTTTCCCATAGTATGTCTGTTTATTCTGTAGAACGCTTTTTATTGGTCGACAAAGATGAAATTTAGATTTTTGTCATATTCAATAGTTTTATTCGCTTAGTTGTCTAAGGGTAAATAATGCTTCTGTGCGTCTTGCTCCTCTCCTGGAACCAAACTGGGCTGGACTTAGTTGTTGTTCTATGTTGTGTCTTGTTCTTAGTTCTAGAGTTTTAGCGTATATTTTCCCAGTGTGACCGAGTATCAGCAATGCGACCATCATCTATCCCTCAAGCGGGGTGGTGACTGGGAGCTTTTGGTTGTCTATTGTCTATCCCCAGGTGGATGATGGTCAGAATATCCAGATTTCCGCTAAGCGTAGCGGTGGTGACTGGGAGCGTTAGTTGTCTATCCGAGGCCAGATGTGTCGCTGTATTGAATCCGTATTTGTTTCGTGTTGTCTTGATGTTATCTATCCATCTTGTTCTAGGTCTTCCTCTGGTCCTGTATCCGGATCTTCTTATGTTGTATATTCTTGTTGGTATCTGGTTGTGGTTCATTCTCATAAGATGTCCAAACCATTTTATTGGTTTCTCGATGCATTCTGTGCATGGTCTTATACCTATTCTATTTTAACATTTCTCATTTTGTTTAGTTTGATCACTCTTGCGACTTTTCTCATGCATTTCATGTCACACGTTGTGTTTTCTCTGCTGGACTGCTGTCAGCACCTATATCTAGTATTGATAGCAGAGTGAAGGCATAAAAATAATGTTTATCGTCTGCCTCTTGATTTCCATTTTGATCTTTAGGGTGAGCAGTATAGGTGATAGCTGGTATGTCACTAAGTTTGCTTTCTGGCATTTTGTCTGAAGCTCTGTCTAATTTTCCTACGTCTGTGATATACTTCCCAGATATTTAAATTCAGAAGTCTGTTTCAATTTAGTTTAGTTTATTGTTAAGTTCACTAGATTAGGCGACTTGCTGATTTTCATTACTTCTGTTTTCTGCGTATTTATTTTCATAAATACGTACTTGGTGCATGTTGTCGTGAGTGCATTACTGTGATTTTGTAACTGCGGTCCCTCTTCGTAGATACGGCATTGATCTTCAGCAAATAACAATTCGTTTATTCATCATCGTGTGACATATTCTTTCCAGAACGTAGTCTTCTTTATGGACCTAAGCATTTCGCAATCTTGGACGAGTTGACCTGCCTTCTTCAGGGGCATGTTTAGACAGTCAGATATATTATTTGTTCATCGTGGTCTTGAGCGGCCTCTTCCTCTGCTGCCGTTTACTCTGACTTTTGATATTAGTCTTTCCATGCTGTTATGTCTCTTTAGATGACCACAAAAGTTCAACTCATGTTATAATGTTATTTAGGTGCCAACCCTTTTCGACGTTTAATGATTGTAGTGCTTCCTTATTTGTCTTTTTTTGCTGTCCATGGTATATGCAAAAATTTTGTGTAGCATCTCATTTCGAAGGCAACAATTTTATTTGCCACAGTTTTATTTAGAGTACAAGCCTCATAGCTGTATATTGCGACAGGGAATACGCATGTTCTTACCATACACAGTATTACTTTGCTAACAATTCCTTGAAAGAAATTGTTCATTTGGACAAGCTTCGAAAACGCAATTGCCACCCTTCTCTTAGTTTCTACTGCGCAGTTCTCGGAACTATTTATGTTTGTACCAATATAATCGAAATTTGATACGTCTTCCAGTTCATGTGTATCAACTATTATTTTTGGTTGAGATTGTACATTATCATAATTTTGTTTTCCTCATATTTAGAATGTTAGGAAATATACTTAGGAATATATTTGGAGCTATGATGTGTTTTATTTTGTATTCGGACCATTTGTCTTAGACCGTCTTCGTGTGTTGTTAAGAGGACCGTATCGTCTGCGTATCTCATTTCTAGGATCTGCTGACCTCCGATGGTTATAGGTTGAAAATCTGTGTGTGTCATGTCTTCATTTACATTTCGCATTATGTTTTCTGCTAAACAGGTACGGGGATAGTATGCGCCACTGTCTAACTCCTTTCTGTACACTAAACCATTCTGACGTGTTTTCCATCTACTTTTGCTGCTGCTTCTTGTTCTTGGTGCAGCATTGCGATATAATGAGTGAGCTGTTTTGGATAACCCACGTCGTTCATAATTTGCCACATTAGTTGGTGTTGTACGCAATCGTAAACCTTGGTGTAATACACGAAACATGCATATAAATCTATAGTGAATTCTATAATATCTCTATTATAATTTTCATGTTGAGTATATGCTCTCTAGTGCTTCTGCCTGATATGAAACTAACTTGTTCCTCATTAACCCATGTTTCTATTTTGTTTTGCGCTTTTTTCATTATGATATAAATTAATATTTTACTCGCTTGGCTTATTAGCGCGATAGTTATATAATTGATGCATAGTTGTAAGTAACTTACCATTCTTTGTTAGAGGGATGTATAGGCTTATAGATCTCTACCAGTTATTGGCCATGTGCCAGTACTCTAGATATTACAACATATACTATGGCATATATGAACGTTTTCCTCACCTCATGCCTAGATCATTTCTATTGTTAGTTCTTCATAGCAGCCTGGGGATTTGCCTTTCAAAAAAAAGTTTTTATTTGCATTTCTGACTTCCTCCTGTGTTGGGTCTGGTTTTCGATCTTCGTTTACATATATTATATTATCCTCTGTGTTAGTTTGAGTTGTTTGCCCATGAAAGCAATGGCAAACTACAAAAGTACGGTGCCTAGTGATTCATTCGTTTATTCAATAAAATAATATTTATCAATAATATTGCGCTGTTTAATTCCGATTCTTCTTTTATTACTGTACTGTTTACTTTTTGAATTATTTTGTTATTCTGTTGATGCATATGTTAAAAAGTATAAGTGAGAGCACACATCCTTGTCTTACTCCTGATTTTGTTTCGAAAGGTTAAGGCATCCCGTCGGAAGTTGTTACTGAGATTAAGCTCTAGTAAAAGGCTTATAGTTATAGGCCTATATTTGCTAATAACTAACCTCGGATTCTGTTGTTTTCGAGTTAATCATTTCTATTTACTCTATCGAATGCTTTTTTCCTGGTCTATGAATATTGTGTTTAGTTCTTGATTATATTCACACGGAAAAAAGAGCATTTGTACAACTTACTCTCCTGATTCCAAACTGTGAGGAGCTCAGTTGTGGGTCTATGATGTATCTTACACTTTCTAGTGACGTTTGGCGTTAAATAGCGATTTAAATCTGGCAGTGGCAACCATTGTTTAACGTTTATAATAGTCTGCTCAAGATGGCAATATTATTGACGAGACCATTAGTTTCATAGCAATTATGGCGTTAATGCTACTTCAGTATTTAAGAAAAGTATTGGGTTCATGTAAAGCAGAAGTGACATATTTTTTAAATAAAACCTACTATAAAAAAGAGGACTGTTTATCACGCGATGAGGCCTATTTGCCTAACATTGATTGGCCGGGCTATACAGAGACTATAATAATGACTATATTATTTATTATAGTTCAATAACTCAAATGCAATGTTAATGTAGGTACTTGGACAAAATTGTCAAAATAATGCTACATAATTACACATAATATAGTTGGATAACCCTTAAAAATTGCAATTCAATGATATCACAATCAAGTCTGTACGTCAACCCTGAAAACAGTTATGAATTTTTTTTCGAATTAATTTGACATCAAAATAATTTAGATGAAACATATAGAAAAATATAAATAAAACTTGTGACCACAAAGTGTAGCGTAGCTGAGCTGATAATTTCTGAATTACTAATTAATATTCAAAATGGTAGCCAATTTGTATAATTAAAACAAATGTTGATGTTTTTAAAAAAATAACTGCTGTTTTATGCATCATCTTGTATCCTTAAAAGTTACATATAAAAATAAAAATGGTTAAAGAACTTAATAAATCTAGTTTAAAACATGACACGCAACGACATCACTAAAAAGTAGTAAAAGTCACAAGAAATTTATAGCCTAGGCAAATTTTCCAAACACGCTAATCCCAGATGTCCAAGTCCCTATCAATAATCACAATACTCTCTAAATCTATTTATTATATAAATAGAGTATGTATATAACTATACCAATGTCAATATACTCTATATTTAAGTATATAAATATACTTAACTTATTGCTGAGTCTGTGAGTGTGAGGGAAAAACAAATCTTTACTTTATCATATATATAAACGTTTATGATATTGCTATATCTAGATGCATTGATTGTGACAAGCAACTTCTAAGTCATCATCAGATTTCCCTGATTTCAGATTATTATAGGCTAGTTAATTATTAGGGAGTTTTAAATGAATTAATTAGCTAGTTAGGCCTTGTTAACTTTACTTTTACTTACTACTTTACTTACTTAACTTATTATTAATAGTAAATTAAAGTAAGTAACTTACTAGTACTACTCACAGTCACTACTATTACTGTTGAAGTAGTACTACTCACAGTAACTACTATTACTGTTGAAGTAGTACTACTCACAGTCACTACTATTACTGTTGAAGTAGTACTACTCACAGTCACTACTATTACTGTTGAAGTAGTACTACTCACTAATATTACTACTCACTACTAGTACTAATTAGACATAATAATTATGATGTAATTTAACAGCAAGATACAGAGGAAGACCAAGAAGAAGGTGGATTGAAGGAGTTACCAACATTCTGAGACATTTAAATATTAAGCCTAATCCTATTAGTCATACTCATCATTACTAAATCTCAAGTGACCAAATGTGCTGAAAAGTGATTACCATTGAGTCCTACAACACCTTGGCTAAGTCCTAGTTTACAGCAAAATCAGAGAAAAGACAGATATCTAGATGGAATTATTGAATAAATGTTGTATTATTTATATTATAGATCTATTTATAGTTATAAACTTATGCACATGTAGAACATTTTTTTTATCTGATACTGATACATATGACAATAAAAAACGCCTACATTTTTCAAAATGAGGCTTGCTAAAAGTTTTTGATTCAAATTGCTAGGGTGGCGAAGCTTTACTATACAGAGATCATATTAATTAGGCCCTAGGTGTATATATTTCACAAACAATTGACTCAAGCATCCAAGAAATGAATCCAGAAGAAACAACTCAATTTAATCATGTAAGTACTAGGAGTTAGGAGTATTGAATTGAATAGCCTACTTACTTATGTACTGTTTGGTTTTTATGGCAGATAAAATAGTTACGGGCCTAATACTTACGTTATTGTCATAATCAAATTACTTCATGATATTCTCCACCTGCTACATGTATTATCATCAACATTTACTTACAGAACACAAACCACAACATACTCCAGTGTGCCCACAGTGCACTCATCCTTACGAAACTGTAGACCAACTCCTGTTAATTTTGAATATCCAGCATTGTATGATCAGAAAAATGTTTCTCCCCCGAATGCCAGATAAATTGATCACCCTATATGGAATCAAACAAATTCACAAACGCATGCATATATACCACAATAGTATTAGGTCAAAGGGTATGAACAATGGACCGCAGGACCAGCAACCTACCAACCAGAAAAATCCTGTATAGTTATTATTGTTAAAATAATGGTTTTAGGGATTTATGTAAATGTAAGATTTACAGGGGCATAGTGTCGAAGTCATCCACCTGCTGACCAGGTGATCCTTGTTCACTCAATACTTGTGGTTTGCATTAAAAAAACATTGCTTATGTTCTTGGTAGATTGAGTAATATTGCCATGACTGTGTAAGTGATTTGTTGAAGATGACAGTAGTCAGACAGCTTCTGATCAACCATACGAGTTTGGCTTTTGCATCAACTACTAATTTTAGGAGGACCTATGTTTTTGATAGAAAGACTATGGACTTGCATAAGAGCTACATGGTCACAGCTAAAGGAATTATTTCATCATCATGTAGATTATGTGTTAGAATACATCTACGCTGCCAAGAAAACTTTATTGTGAAAATTATAAAAATTGGTTATATCAATGATGTGAGTATTAAATCCCATATCCAATAATGCAATATTGCGTTTTAGCGGAAAATCTTACATTTGACAGATATGATTATAATATCAAACAGGTTTACAGAGGGGAAGGCGACTATAGAGATTATGGGGTGGAGTTGTCTGTCCCATCCCATATAGGGTCAAAAAATGATCTCCTTTTCCTGGTCCATTATCTCCCCTAGGATTTTCTAACTCTGCAGATCAACGCTCGTGTTACAGACATATACATAAACAATCACATGCTGGACCCTCACTGCCTGTAATGATATTGTCACTTTCCGACTTGAACATATTGACCTCGCATACATTAATACCCTCATGTACCAAGATTGCCTGTCCAAGGTTTCGCTTATTGTAAAAACACTGAAAACCTGCTATCCTGATGTTACCACTTTCACCCAAACGTGTTTCCTGAAACGCCACAATGTCAGCGCAATACACCAGTTTGTCCAACTTAGATCTATTCATATGTACAGTGGCCAAATTCCAAAAAAGACCCACATGTTTTTAATACCAAGCCTAATGGTTTTTTTTTATCTTATTCGTCTAGCTTCTGCTCAGTAACCTTTCCTTTTTGAACGACCTCATTTAGGCCGCTTGATTTTTACAACCATTTTGGTCAAAACTGTGTAATAGTGGCTACACTCATGAAGACTTTAGCTTTTATGTGCGCACTCCATTAGCACAGAAGATCTTAATGAGTGGACCTACTGGTCAGAGAATAACAACACATCACCACACTGTCTCCTAATTGAAAACAACGAATACATCTACTATTCAAGTGAAACTGTAGGTGACACACAAAACACTTGAGTGTTTATGTTAATGAGTGTAATTATTATGGAGACAGTAATCACAAGTATATGGAATCATTATTGAGACTGATCAGTCTGCTAACTTTGATGTGTCTATATTATATAATTGTGTTGTTGTCTCTTTCTGTTCACCAGGATTCAGGAAATGATGATTCTAATGCTCCACATTTGCTGACAAAAATAAAACAAGAACAAGATAATGAGGTCAGTGTGTTTGTGCAGAACACTGTCATCTGATAGCAAATAGTGTTTCAGTTTGTCTGTGTGTTTGTGTCTAATGTGGTTTAGAAAAAAGGAGCTGATATCTTTGTTGTTAGTGATCAGGCCATCATCATCACTTCACTTTGTGAAGTCTGTTGTGCTACCATTTGTAGACTTTGCTGGACTGTCAAGTCTGTCTATTCCCTTTTTCCCTTTAATTCCTACATGTCCAGGCATGAAAATGAAAGTGCTTTCTTCAGTTTATAAACTGCAGCAACTGTCAGTGTAGAAATCCCAACTAGTACTTTGAAGGCAGATTCAAATATTTATAATCTTTCAAAGAAAATAATGGCTATTCTATACAGATTTTCTGATTTCTTATTGAGATGACAGCCCTGCTATAGATTGAGTCTAAGAAAAGTGCTTATTCATTCCTCAATTGTTTGACTTGATCTGTAGATGTAGATAAGCTGATATTTAATTGTATGTGTTCTTGTGCAAGTATCCACTTGTTAATGGTACACAAGTTTAACATATGTTAATTATACACAGAAATCTGCTCTAGATATTATGCAAGAACTTATGAAAATTTATAAAAGATCGGAATAACAACAGTTCACATGGCACAAGTACCAATCTGTTATCAAACAACACAATGACATTTAGAATAGGTACATGGAACATTTGTAACTTCAACAATAAAGAACCAGAAATAGTTGAATTTATGAATAATTGTAAGATTTCCATAATGGGAATAGCAGATTGTAGAAAGATAAAGATACAAAACAAAAGCATAACAGCTATGTATTACCATGGACTGTTGTTAAAGAAAAACAAAGGGATATACACAGAATATGATTCATTCTCGATCCAGACACTGCACAGACTATAAACAAAATAGAATTCATATCAGAAATGATAGTAGTTATGCACCGTGTAGAAAAATAAAAAACATTACTCGGTTTCATTTATGTTATAGAATAGATGTAGCATTTTGTAATTCTCATTTGTAGCTTGTTTATAAGTTAATATTTTCCTTATGTCATTGCAAAGTAGTTTTAGTCAATCCTATTCTCCTTTTAACTTCTGTTTCACATCTGCAATCATTTGTGATTATGTGTCTGAGATATTGGTCATGTTCTATTTGTTGTAGTATCTCTCCTCATATTTTTATGTTTAGTATCTGTTTTTCTGTGATTTTCCAGATTATCATGGTTTTTGTTTTTTTTAATCTTTATATCTAGTCCATATTCTGTACTTGAATATTGACGTAATCTATTAGGCTTTGTAATTCCTGTTCACTTTTGCAAAAATAATAGTGTCATCTGCAGTTCGCAGATTGTTTATTTTCCCACTGATCTTGAATTCTGGCATTTCTTCTATATGATTGAAAACATTATATGTGTAGATGTTAAATAGGCTAGGTGATAAATACATCCTTGTCGTACCTTTTTATTTTATTTCTGTGTATGGTGAGTAGCTGCTTTCAAACCTTACTGATTATGCTCTATATAGTGACTTCTTCCTGCTAACATGAAGGAGTTTGAGAATGAATGTAAAAGTTACCCTACATTTGACATATATAATATTCTGTTATCTTATTTTGTTTGTTGATGTGTTCTGTGATTATCTTCAGACTAAACAAAAGATTCGAGGTCATGTTCCATTTTGGAAAGATTTAATGATGAAACTGGAACAGAAGTTTGAGGTGAGATTTATATTTCACATTTCCTGAAATGCAACCCAGAAAACTTATTGTAAGAGATGACTATGGAGCTTTGAGTGTGGACTTGGTCATTCCACCGGCAGGTGTAAGTGACCTGACATCTGTGCTGAAGTTGGATGTATCAGGTTGCAAAAATCCATGACACAACACATTCAATTCTTGGTACTACATTCTGCTAACCAGCTGGAGTTTGATAATAAATTATGACACATTAAGATGCACATACTGGCCTTCTGATACACCAATGAATGTTAAACTTTATGGTACAAAACAAGAAATGGAAAACACTGTCCAATTTATACAAGAAACAACACTGCAGATATAGACATTATTAGCGAACGAAAGAAGAAGAAGAAGTAGATAATAAATTCACAAGTAAATAATGGATTCCTTCCTCCTTTTTTTTAAACTTCTGCCCATGTTTACTTGTGTCTTGCAGTCTCATATCCTTGATTCTTCCTCTTCTGTGCTTGCTCTCACTCTCCTGCAGAATGTTGTCAGGAGAATAGAATGCATTGTGTTATGAGTTTACAGCTTGGCTGCAATATGTGCACCTTGTAACCTGACACAGCTGACTTTAGCATTGCTTCTGTGTTACTTGTTCCTCGACGGGATGGGACATCCAACGCTACCCTCAAACCTTAGTTGCCTCTTATGATGTGCATGGCAAGTAAGAGTTTAAATATTCTTTTCTCCCCTTATGGGACCAGGCAACACACTTGACTAAATATCAGTGCTTTTGAATGGGCACATTACATTATTCATTAGACAGTGGTATTGTAAAGTCTTAATGTAGTCACTCCTTCAATTCAACTTTTGAATGGACACATTACATTGCTCAATAGACAGTGGTATTGTAGAGTCTTAATGTAATCACTCCTTCAATTCAACTTTTCCTTGATCTGCCTCTACTTTCTATTCTATGAATTTGTTTGCTCTGTGATGGCGAGGTGTACAGAGCACATCTGTGACTATCAAGTTACCTGGCTCAACTCCCCCCCACAAGCGATTGTGCATCAAAACCATTAAGAAAACATGGACAAACTAATGAACTGCCAAGAAAATCACTTCAGCCATTCAGCCATAACATGCTATTTTTATATCTACATCCTGAATAGGATATGCTACCAATTTGTTTGTCCTCTAGAGCTGTTATTGTTGGTTGGTTGCTGATCAAGTGGTCCATGGGATCATGCTCTTTGACCCAATGTTATTGTGTGATATATGCATGTGTTTGTGAGCTGTTGTTTTATTCCACATAAGGTGTTCCATTTATCTGTCCTTGGTGTGAGAAGCATTTTCCTGACATTATCCATGGCTGGACATTAAAAAAAGTGGTGGTCAACAGTTTCATAGGGATGAATGCACAGCTGACATCCTGGAGTGTGTTATGGTTGTATTCTGTTCAAATATTGTTACGCTGTACATGCTGTGTGCAAAGTCAGAAGATGATACTGTGGTCTAATTTAAACAAAGGCTTGGTAAAATGTGGAAATATCTAGAAGGAAATAACTAAAGATGGAACAAGATGGAGGAGGTGTGTTAATGACCTATACTCTGTGGGGATCTAAAAGGTGTATAGATAGTCTGAGTTGTGCAGATCAAGATGGAATGAGATTTGATTGCACTTCACAGATCCAGGCTCACAGATGGAAGAGGTTTAGTACCTGAGGACACAGGGAAAATGGATCATCTATTCATGCAAGACAAGTTCACCTGCAGCGAAACACCTTGTATTAGATAGATGTACTCAACTCAAGTCAAATCCCTGCCTAACCCAAGTCAAATCCCTGCCTAATTCAAGTAAAATCCCTGCCTAACCCAAGTGAAATCCATGCCTAATTCAAGTCAAATCCCTACCTAATTCAAGTAAAATCCCTGTGTAATTCATCCCTGCCTAACCCAAGTCAAATCCCTGCCTAATTCAAGTCAAATCCCTGCCTAACCCAAGTCAAATCCCTGCCTAATTCAAGTCAAATCCCTACCTAATTCAAGTAAAATCCCTGCCTAATTCAAGTCAAATCCCTGCCTAACCCAAGTCAAATCCCTGCCTAATTCAAGTCAAATCCCTGCCTAACCCAAGTCAAATCCCTGCCTAATTCAAGTCAAATCCCTACCTAATTCAAGTAAAATCCCTGCTTAACCCAAGTAAATTTTCTGCCTAATCCAAGTAAAATTCCTACCTAAAATAAGTCAAATCCCTTCCTAACCCAAGTCAAATCTCTGCCTAATCCAAGTCAAATCCCTGCCTATGATTTCATCAAAACTACCACCACTTAATGGTTTGTTTGTCTTTTAACCCCTTAGCTGCGGAGGTATCCTTAATCTTTAAGACGCTTTTGTAAACACTTGTCAACAAAAATTTTAATGGCGGCTATCACTGTTGTCGACAGTATTCATCCAATGAGATATCGTGTTAAATAGACGTACCAGAGCATGATTGGTCAATGCACATACTCTGGAAACATGCACAATTGAAGCCGTTATATTTCTACGTCTGTCATGATCATTGTGAAAATGTCTATATAGCAGTTATACATTGTATACTAATTAATCTGACCACATCTGCACACTGGTACGATGCCATGATGGTGAATCGGGTTTATAGACCGTTGTTTCTTCGTATTTTGAATAAAATAACATTGAATCATGACTTGAATCATGAATTATTGGGTTATTTAGTTTCACAGCAATGAATATACAGAATGCCATGTTGGTTTGGGGACTTGTAGATGTTTGATATTGAGTATGTTGAAGTGGCACCAAAAATGACTCTAGGCCCAAGCTCAAAGAACAATTTAATGAAAATCTACATGTTTGAAACAGTTCCCCTGACAATATTTTGATAATTTCGCAATTAAAGAATATAAATACAACAGATTTGTGTGTGATTTAGTTACAGTGTTGCCAAACAATTAGATAAGAAAGGTAAGTTATTTTTTTCTTTATTTGTTATAAAATATATATCTTTTTTTTGGTGAAAAATGTCTTTACCACTTTCTTATACATCTGGTATCACACACACACGAACAGAAATTCCACCAATATATGCAGAATTCAATATTTATTTATATGTGCAAATATTATTTAAATATCTCTAACAACCAAAAAGTTATCACATTTTCAAAACAGCCATCATTAATAATGCAAATTCTCAAAAAAGAATCAGGTAGCAGGGGGAAGTTTTGTTCTTTTTCAATCTGGCGTGCTAAAGGTTAAGGATATGATGAGAGTTTGCAGCCTTTTTTCAGAGACCTTCTTCTTCTTAGTTTTTTGGGAAAACAATTTGTCTAGATGCTTTATTATACGCATCCAGACAGAATTTTTCCCTGGGAAGCTAAGCAGAGGAGGATCTCAGCAAAATGGTGGTAGCTCTTCATCATATCCTTAAGAATACCTCCACAATTAAGGGGTTAAGTTCAAGGGCTCAGTGTGTAATGAACAATATAGCACGGAGATGATACATTGTGTATGTCTAGCATCACATTGTAAGGCTGATCCAAGCTTGTGATTATCACTTGAAACAAAAGCAAGTCAAAAAAGGATGCTCTGGACCTATATATTATACAATTTAGATATTAGAAATATTTCCATGACCGAGGTTGAAGGATGTGAATGGCTGTTTGTACTGGTACCTGTAAGTATTTTTCCCTGTTACCGGTATTTGAAGTTGTTCTGTATTATCCTTTTTTGTCTACCACTAATTTAAAAAATATATTGTTGTGGCCATATATAGGCCAACACCCCCCCCCCCCCATCAATATCGGTAATAAAATACAATAATTCTCTGCTTATATATGGCAATATATGCTATATTTTTTTTTAACTACAGCACCCATAATTTTATTTTGTATTACATCAGGTTAGCATTATTTTTCTTAAAAGTAACAAGTTATTAGCAGAAACAAGGGGTATAAAGAGATATGCATTGCTTGACATACCCATTGCTCTTTAAAAATTCCAGAGTTAGGAGATAACCAAGATCCTGAAAGCACCTTCTTATTGTGCACCCTGAAACTGACTGTTTCAAAGCTTATGCCAAGAAGTCTGGCTAATGCTTTAAGGATCCTGTCTGAGCAGTGTAGAATAGTTTAATTACGAGGCAAGCTAGGATTTGAACATTGAATACACTATCCCATAGATCAAAGTGATATAACAATTTTACGCTGAAATTAGATGTGTTGTCTGAAAGGCACAGATTGTAGACAGTCAAGGTGTGTAATATGACACTACACATGGTCTACATGATATTCTATGATCTACATTTTCTTAACTGGTAGGAGTTGTAGGACTGACAGAAGAAATCTGGCATATGTGTGTCATTATTTCAGAACTCTGAAGAGATTTTCAACAATGGAGATGTCAACACTGAGTTGGAAAGTTTTAATGAGAAAATGACAGGATGTCAGGAAGTCAAACAGCCTGTTCCATGTAGAGGAGATATATATATAAAAGAAGGTAAGTGTCATTTGTGAAGTGCAGTCTGATACTTTTCTGATGTATTCTGTTGAAAAAGTAAAACTTTAGACTGCGCTAGTTGAAACTGGCTATTTACGGTAGTATTTAGATGATACCTCTGCATAGCTGTCAACCAGTTGAGACTAAAAACAATACAAAAAGTACTGAAAAACCATAATTGAGCATGAAAAACCATACACAATGTCGAGGGGGAATGTCTCCATCCACACCCCCCCCAAAAGTCCTTCGGGTTTGTTTGCCACCTGTTTGGGCTGTGCCAACTAATATAGCCTGCTCAAATTCATAATCTGTTTTGCTGGAGGTATGTGTGGACATCTTCTATCTACAGCCTTGTCGTCAGGGCATGTTGTTGGGTGTAATAAGAATTTTATTATTTTTTAAACCCTATTATTATATTTTTGTGGAATGTACATTTGTCCACATTTGTTGTGTAAGTTTGGTTGTTTGTGCAGATTTGCCCCTTACTTGTTGCTATGTGTAAATTTCATGATTTACATTGAACCCCCTCCTCATCCCTTTTACAAAAAGGGGTTTGAATGACAACACCAAGCATCACAACAAGCTCCTTTAGCAGATGTTTTTATTACACACTGCCAATAAATACACAAATCTGATTTAGATCCTAATATTAAAAAAATAGGTTGTATATCCTATTCAGGACACAGCCATCAACCCAGCCTTTTTTTTAATGTAGAGATCTTCTAGGAATATGGACTTTTCTAGACTAGGAATATATTCTTTTCAAAGAATATGGACTGGATATAAATATAAAAAACCATGATAATCAGCAAATACACAGAAGTACAAGAGCTAAACATAAACATGCATGGAAAGAAACTACAAGTAAAACATTATCAATATCTTGGACACATAGCCACAAATGACGGCAGATGTGAAACAGAAGTTAAAAGGAGAATAGGAATGGCTAAAAGTACCTTCAATGACATGAGGAAAATAGTAACATCTAAATAAATTACAGAGGTAGGAAGAGATACAAGTGGGAGAGTAACATCACAAGATGGACAGGTTACAGTCTATCAGAGTGCACTACCAAAACAAGAGACAGGGGATGTTGCAGCCAACTTCGTTGTGGAGGCGGCACTTGATGATGATTATTATTTTCTAGGCAATTATAAATACGTTCATTAGTTTATCTTTGTTTTTTGTACTGCCGCTTGTTGCTGGGATCGAACTCGGTACCTCAGCCGTCAGACCTGTACCATGCTGTCACAGAACCAGACCTAATATTATTACTTAATAAAGGATAATATATATTTTATTACAGATCTAATATATAAAAAAAGATAATATTTCTATATGCCGTAAATAAAGCGTAATGCTTTAATACCAGCATCATATGTGACAGAACAAACACACAACACAATGATGTGCCTATACATATATTGTATTTGTTGTTCTGTATTTTCCAGCAGCAGATTTACAACTTTATACCATACAAATTATCATAAAAGTATTATGCAAAGATAAGTCTAAAGATCAGATTTAGGCCTACATAAAAAAATAACATATTCTATCATTTAACTATATGTTTACCTACAGTTACGTTACACTATCTAGGTCTAGGAGGCAAACAAAAACTTACAATATAAATTAAACGATGTATATAGGCCTAGATAATACATGTGTACTGTGGATACACTGTCAATGCACGTGGACAAAAATTCCCTAAGTTTGGTATAAAGACAACGTCCCCAGCACAGAGAATAATTAAAGTACTGGTAGTGTGTTAAAATCATTGTTTCCAACAACACTACAGCCCGAGACCTGGATCAGATGTTAAAACCCGCAAACGCCACTATTGTGATTAACCTTCATGGCGCCTATGTTAACACCAATTGACACCCCAAAAAATGGCGGCTAGCGCTGTTGGCGATATACTCCATCCAATGAGATATCGTGTTAAATAGATGCACCACAGCCTGATTGGTTAATGCACATACTCGGGAAACATGCGCAATTGAGCCGGACCATTTCTACGTCCTACATGATCGTTGTGAAAATGTCAAGTTAGAAGGTACACATTTTATAGCAATTAATCTGACCATATCTGCACACCAGTATGATGCCATGATGGTGGATCGGTTTTATAGACCTTTCTTTCATCGTATTTTGAATAAAATAACATTGTAACGTGGCTTGAATCATGAATTATTAGGTTATTTAGTTTCACAGCAGTGAATATACAGAATGTCGTGTTGGTTTGGGGACTTGTAGATGTTTGATATCGAATATGTTGAAGTGGCATCAAAAATGACTCTAGACCTAAGCTAAAAGAATGATTTTACTGTAAATCTACATGTTTTATACAGTTCCCCCGGCAATATTTTGATAATTTCGCAATGAAAGAACATAAATACAACAAATTTGTGTGTGATTTAGTGTACAGTGTTGCCAAGTAATTCGATAAGTAAGGTAAGTTATTTTTTTACTAATTTATTTTCTCTTTATTGGTTATAAAATATATGTTTTTTTTGTGAAAAACGTCTTCATCACTTTCTCGTATGTCTGGTATCACACACACGTACAGAAATTACATCAATATATGCAGAATTCAATTCTTTATTTATATGTGCAAATATTATTTAAATATCTCTAACAACCCAAAAATTATCACATTTTCAAAACAGTCAACATCAATAACGCACATTCTCAAAAGAATCCGGTAGCAGGAAGATCTTTTGTATTTTTTAATCAAGCTTGCTAAAGGTTAAATAAACTCCACACAAATCACTGTTGCCACTAAAATATATACAAAAATAGTGTCACCACTAAATTTAGTAAAAAAAACCTAAAACGTACAGAACTGCAGAAATTCACGCAAATACCTGTAAATGCCAGTGTACGCCCATTCAGCTGTAAAGCTTGGAAAAAACCATAAAAAATACGGTGATTTACAGGCAGTTGACAGCTATGCCTCATTTTCCTTCCCACCTTATCATTCACCCAGGCAGGCTGATTCAATGATAGAAACTCATGATAAAAGCTAGATGATATGTTTATGAATTCTCATACACAATGGAAACACGTGAAAACACTTGTATGAACAATCTCTCACTCTCAATAACTATGTTGTTGTAGCTATCTATTAGACTAGCAAGTCTGTACCATGCTCTAGATGTTGATTGACTCGCACAACCCAGGTATATAAACATTCCTAAATTCTAGCTACAACACTTTTAGTACTAATTCTACTTTAGACCTGATCTCTTACTTCTGATACTAAAGTGCGTTCATCAATAGTTGAACGAATCATCACCTACCGGGTATATTGTCTATTATCTCTGCAACTACTTAGCGTATGGGCGTCATATTTTGCACGAGTGTATTATTTCTTACCCATGTTAAAGTTTTATGGTTAATTATAATCTAGACTGAACGGATTTATCACAGCAGCCGCTGTGAATGTCGTTTTTAAGGTAGCAATGATTTTATTTTATGTGGTAAAGAAATGTTAGTAATTACTGGTATAGGCATATTGTTCATTTGTTCTAACATGGATTAAAATGAAGCAGTTGGAATGTATTATTTTTCTTTTGTTGTATTGAGATTATATGCAATGAGATACAAAGTTAACAGTTAAACGTTGATGAAATTGTAGTATTATTGACATTCTTCTTAATTTAAAATAAACGTAACCATACGTTGTACTTACCGTAGTCATCATCATCTTCATCCTAATATGAACATTGTAAGTACTAGTGGTGGCATTCTGAAATCATTGACACAAAATATTCTGAGGTCATGTTAGAATGTGGAGAAATTGAAAAATGTCCAGCCTTTGACATTATTAGTCGAGACCTTATTTTGACCATCTCTTCTCTTTACAACTTCTACTTTGCTCTGCATGATTGTTTTAAAGATAACTTAATTTCTCATCAAATTACTAAATCTTACTACATTTAACAATTGTCTAGTCTTATTTTCCATCAAGGGTATATATTATATATCTCATATGTTTTTACAATAATAGATCTGTCACTTTAGCTGTGTTGTTTTCATATGTTCACTATTATATTGATGTTATCTAAATCCTTTTTCTTCTTGGTCTTCCCCTGGCTTTGTTTCTAATTCTTCTTATTTTTCTATTCATAATCCTATGAATCGTAAAGATTGATAATTGTAGTTGGTTGAATGAAGCGTAACTCATCTTTCAGCCAATATTCTGCTTCCAATTTCAATGTATGGTCTTCACATTTTATCCACAATTCTTTGTCAATTGCGGAGAGTATATTATATGCAATTTTCAGAACATCATTAAATTTGAAGGTTTATTTTTTATTTTGCCACTTCTCCCTGAATTTTAGCCCAAATTCTATTGGATTTAACTATGAATGGTATCGGTGGTAATCTGAGACATCTATGGTCATGTTCCTCTATAATTTTATCAATGTAGAAAGTCTTTTCTCTTTGTGCATTCTTTACCAACAACAGTATCTCCGGTTTCATGTAAATTTCAGTAAATGGAATATGTTCTTTTTTAAGCAATATTTTTATCTCCTCCTTAGATGAGGATCTTATCTTCACATGCAACATTATGGTAGAAAGGTTGTCCATAATCAGACAGGAGAGTCTATCTAATGATGGAAGTACAGTTTTCTCTATCTACCCTCTAAATATGTGACCATTCATCTCAGCATGATAGGCTCGATTGTCAGTAGATTTGGAAATGGTACCACAATTAAAAATATGTCAAATATTAGATCTATTAATCAATAAACCCGTAACCCATCAGGGTTGTAGGGGTACCACATTGGATGCTTCAGCACACAGAATTCTCCAGCGATTTCTATCTTCAATGATGCGGATGAGTGAGGAAAAATTGATGTCTGTCTATGTCATTATTTTCCCTCCTCTGCTCTGCTTCTTCCTCCTTCAATGGTTCCCTGCAGTATTGTTTTTGACTGGAGTTTCTTCTAAAAACAAGTATTGCTACCTTAAAAGTGACATTTGTAGCGACTGCTGCGATAAATCCATTCAGTCTAGATAATAAGTAATCATAAATCTTTAACATGGTTATGAAATAATACATTCATGCAAAATATGAAGCCCATATGTTCAGTAATTACGGAGATAATAAACAATATCCTCGATCAACTATTGATGAATGCACTATAATCACTTCCTATACTTCTAACTTCCTGAATAATAAAGTCATTTCTACAAAATGCTTCAATTCACAATCTGTCTCTAACGAACTTCTTCGGGAATATACGAATGTCATTATTATTTAGTAATAAATACCTTTACAACTTCGTAATATCATAAAGTCCTAGTAGTATACCCACATGCCCATGCTATGTGTCCGATTCATCGGTACAGAACTACACAATGTTTTGCTCATGTGACAAATATTTCATGCCATTCGAAGCTAGTTTTATGTCACGTCCCATTTGCTCATTCCTTTACCACTTATGTTATAAGAAAGAGCTGTCAAGCTAATGAAAAAGTTAGCTGGCTCATCCTGGGGCACAAACTCAAAAATACCAAAACAAATATAAACAGGGTCAGTCAGAACAATTATGAAATACACCTCTACCTGTTGGATTTCTGCAGCCAAAATGAACACAGAAAAACTCTACAGAATTCAAGATATGTAACTATGAATAATACTTAGAGCAATGCAGCCCCTTCATAGAAATGATCAAAACTGGAGACATCACACTTTTAGATATGTGAAGAAAATATATTATACATCATGCTTCCAGACAACACCACATATGAACCATCCCTTGCCACAGGAATAAAATGTACAAATTTCAGGGCAGAGGCAACTACCATACTCACAGCTGTTCAGTTACTCAACAACAGCATCCATACCCTAAAAAATCTTAATCTTCTGTGATTCAAAGTCAGTCTTACAAGAACAAACGAACAAACAGAATAAACTTATTCACAACATCCTAGAAAATATCTTTCAATTATCTAGAAGTACTACATTAATACTACATACCAGCTCACTCTGGCATTTGCGTTAACAAAACATGAGACAAATTTGCAAAAAAGTGTAGACATCTCTCAGACTTGTGCAACTAAAAGAGTCAGGGAAGTAAAGTCTGTGCTTAAATAATCTTTGCAACTTCAGTGGAGAGAAATAAATGGCAACTTAAGCCCAAAGTAAGATGACATTAACAAATAAAATAGAAATGAACAGGTCACGATATTTCGACTGAGAATATAACACTGCATCTAGAAGCACATTAACAATGAATCAGTATTATTGACTCTTCAACATGCATCTGTGGAGTAGCAACACAGACACTAGAACACATAGATTACAGAATTGTCCCAGTTTTGCTGTTCACAAAGCAACAATCTGGCCCACAAGAGCTTCTCTGTAAAACTTGTGTGCTACTTACGATGACCTAAAACAAACCACTCTATACATGCACCAATATTGGACTGGATGTTGAACAATTGATTTGGGAAGTACAAGAAGTGATTATATATTGTCTGTATTGGGTTTGAATCTTTGGTTATAACTTCATAATACTCTATAATTGTTGTTTCTATATTATACACATTACACAATCTGTCACTGATCATTGTTTGTATATTATACACATTACACAATCTGTCACTGTTCATTGTCTGTATATTTCAGAGATCAGTGATGACACATTGGAACACTTCACCAACTCTCAGGATGATGTTCACAAAATACAAATAGAAAGTGTATACAGTGTTCAACATTCACAACTTGTAAGGGCTGATGTTTTCTCAGAGAATCTTCCAGAACATGCTAGAAATATTGAGGGGAGCACCAGAAATGATAGCACAGATTTGAAGAGTTTAACTGAACATAGAAACATTGTGAAGAATAAATCAGATGAGACAGGGGATTTTGAAATGGTTCATGAACACAAAGTAAACACAGTAATGAAATCAGAAAACAAGGATGGAGATCTGTGTTTGACATCAAGACAGCAGAAACTGATAGACTTACAGGTCACAGTTGAAGATGTCATTGGTAAGATTTCCCAGAATAAGAACAATCTGACTGTCAATAATGGAGAATGTAGTAAACTGTTAGACAATGAATTCTGTGTTTCTAAGAAAGTTAGTAGACATAATTTGTGTAGTGTAAGTTGTGAGAACCTGGACAAAAGTAATATTTCTGGAGTAGGTGTGACTAAACTTGCTAGCTTGAGAACATACATAAAGAAATATGGAGGAGAGAAGTCTGACAAGTCTCATGCTTCTGACTTAGGATTTACTTGCTCTGATAACCTGAAGGTACACACAGGTGCACATACAGGTGAGAAATCTTACAAATGTGATGTTTGTAACAGAAGTTTTTTTCAATTTGTAGCATTGAAGAGACATATTGTTCAGCATACTGCAGAGAAGTTTTACAAATGTGATGTTTGTGGCCTAGGATTTATTGAATCTGGCACTATGCAGAGACATAAAAGAAGACATACAGGAGAGAAACCTTACAAATGTGAAGTTTGTGGTGTAGAATTTACTCAATCTGGAAACTTGAAGATACATAAAAGAAGACATACAGGAGAGAAACCTTATAAATGTGATGTTTGTTGTGTAGGATTTACTGATTCTGGAAGCTTGAAGATGCATAAAAGAAGACATACAGGAGAGAAACCATACCAATGTGATGTTTGTTGTGTAGGATTTACCCAATCTGAAAGCTTGAAGATGCATAAAAGAAGACATACAGGAGAGAAACCATACCAATGTGATGTTTGTGGTGTAGAATTTACTCAATCTGGCACTATGCAGAGACATAAAAGAACACATACAGGAGAGAAACCTTACAAATGTGATGTTTGTGGTGTAGGATTTACTCAATCTGGCAATCTGCAGATACATAAAAGAAGACATACAGGAGAGCAACCATACCAATGTGATGTTTGTGGTGTAGGATTTTCTGATTCTGGAAGCTTGAAGATGCATAAAAGAAGACATACAGGAGAGAAACCTTACAAATGTGATGTTTGTGGTGTAGAATTTACTCAATCTGGCACTATGCAGAGACATAAAAGAACACATACAGGAGAGAAACCTTACACATGTGATGTTTGTAGTGCAGGATTTACTGAATCTAGAAGCTTGAAGATGCATAAAAGAAGACATACAGGAGAGAAACCGTACAAATGTGATGTTTGTGGCCTAGGATCTATTCAATCTGGCCATAAAAGAAGACACACAGGAGTATGTCTTCAATTTACAAATGTTTTGTTTATGGTGTAAGATTTACTTAGTTAGTCATTGGATTATCGTCACTACACTCCGGATATGGTCATAGCTGCTCAGATCTATCCTTGACTGTATCTGCCATTACACGTTTACAGACCTTCCCAGTACGTCGTTGATTGACCATCATTCTTCTTTGCCCACGAATCCACTCCTTTCTAGTGACACCACGTTTCAAATCACATTCCATTATTCTAGTAATGGAACAAGAGTCATCGCCACTTATACTGTCATTTGTTTGTGCAATTTCTGTAGAGCGTTCAAAATGTTTGCACGATCCATTGCTCCACCAACAGCCGTAGTTGCCACTTGTGCTGCCAAACTATCTGCTCTCTTATTATCACGCATATCCTGGCACAAAAATAAAAATTACTTTCCGCACACAAGAATTCTTCACTGCTACCAGCCACTATTCCCAAATGCATCCCACTTGCACTTTCACAATCATGCTCATTGAGTCACTGAGTATACAGACATGTATCACAGCCTTTGTTACTACAAAAATCTCCATTGTCATACTGCTTGTCATCTGAGCAAACAAACAACATTCCTCTCTGATGATCTTCCCCCACCTTTGAGCCATGAAGGTCCAGGAATTCCTGATGTGTTTCTCAATCAACCTATCTGTATATATAATCATATCGGCTTCCCTGGAATTCTCACAGATCAGAGTCTGCACCCCCGACTCCACGACTGTCTGATGCAATTCCCTGACTGTCTTTCACAGTTCCCTGCATTCTCTATTGAGTGTTTTTATAACATCGAAGGCTGTCTGACACTCTAAGGTTCGCGACTTCATTTAGCACCAGATAGCACATCCTCCAACCTGCACACACTCTGTTTAATGTTCATTCCGCTCCCATTCATGACTTTCCTCTCTTAAGTCGATTACCTTTTACTTTGAGAATTTCAGGGTATAGAGAGTCACTTTATCAGCAGTGATTTGTAGGTAGGTTCACGCCTTGCACAACTTTATTCTTTGCTCTGCAGTTGGGCAATAAAGTATCGCATAGCCAGTGCCGATGTATTTCTCAGAAGTCAGCTGCATACCCCACTACAACATCCAGTATGAGAATGGAAATAGAAGCGGTGGCAGCAGCTCTCACGATGCAACCACCAACAGACTCACTGATTCTATCTGATTCTCAAAGTATACTGCACAAGATAGAAAAGTGTATGATCAGAACTGAATTGGTCACTCTGCTCAACAAAGTGCAGAGGATTACATGAATCTACTGTCCAGGTCATGCTGGTATCAGAGGAAATGACTAGGCTAATGTGTTAGCTATCGCATAGTCATTAAATGACTATCTTCTCATCTCATGCAAACTACTAAAACAGCCAGTAAAGCAAACACCTGCCAGCAAGTCACTAAAACCTCCATTTTAAAGTTACTTCTTCTTCTGCTGTTGTTACTTCTTCTTCTGCTGTTACTTCTTCTGCTGTTACTTCTTCTGCTGTTGTTACTTCTTCTTCTGCTGTTGTTACTTCTTCTTCTGCTGTTGTTACTTCTTCTTCTGCTGTTGTTACTTCTTCTTCTGCATTTGTTGTCAAACTCTTGCAGACTAACATGATGTTGTCAGATAACAGAATGTGCCACATCATTGTTCATAGTTTCACTGTAATATCATCACATTCGGGCCTGGCACATCCAACTTGCGCACATATTATGTGTCATTTTGACCCTCTATGGAATGGGACAGCCAACTTCACCTCCAGAAACCAACTTCCTCAGTCGACTCTTACAATATGAATAGCATTTAACAGTGACGCTTCTTTGCTTCTCATTCGAGCCATACAACACATGGACTTTAGTCTTAACTACTTCTAAATCTGAAGGTCGCCTTTTTTTGGGAGGGGTATATATAATGATTTTTTCCATTCATCCAGCCATGTACCGCTTTCCCATATTTTGCAGCAGAGTTTGTGGTAAATCTTGAATAAAAATAAAAGAAAACTACACCTGTTTGGTCATATAAAGAGACATAACTGTTTTAGAAAGACAATATAATGGAGGGAAGAGTACCTGGGTAGAGGAGAAGGGGCAGACCAAGAAGACGATGGACTGACGACATTAAAGATAACATGAATACATCGCTAGAAAATGCAAGCCACATCGCCCAAGACAGAGAGAAGTTCAGAGAGTTCATTGGGAAGACAACGTTCTGGAAGGAATACGTCACATGACACTTCTAAATACATTATGGTAGGCCAGGAAATCCTATACAGTTAGTGTGTACCTCTAAATACATTATGGCAGGCCTGGAAAACGTGTACAGAGACAAATAATTAATACAAGATGTAGATATAAAGATTAAATAATGAAATCAACTTAATTTATTTTGTTTTGCATATAAAAGCTATAGTAATAAATAGTGCAAATTTGATAACAACATTATATTCTCAATGAGAGGAATGCAGTTTGACATATCATTTAACGATTAAATAAAAATGTCATGTATTTGAATAATGCTTAATTTTTACAAATTATCACAGGTATTATGAAATATGACATATAGTCAGTGGAATAATCATGGCATACATGAAATGTATTTAGTAACACTGTCATAGTACAGACAAAATATCTGAAATATAGGTCTATTTCATAAAATTATCATGAAAACATTAAAATGCGAAATATATTTAGTAAAAATGTTACAGCACAAACACAAATTTGTAAAATATATTCGATCAAATTTTCTTTCCTGAAAAAAAAATAGAAAACAATCCATAATATTAATTGTCATGTTAGAACCAAAACGTGAAGTTTATTTTATAAAATGTTTTGTTTTGTTGTCGTTCTCTAATTTCTGCTGGATCTCTCTTGTAGCAGGACAATGTTCTTACTAGATCTCTCTTGTAGCAGGACAATGTTCTTACTAGATCTCTCTTGTAGCAGGACAATGTTCCTACTAGATCTCTCTTGTAGCAGGACAATGTTCTTACTAGATCTCTCTTGTAGCAGGAAAATGTTCTTACTAGATCTCTCTTGTAGCAGGACAATGTTCCTACTAGATCTCTCTTGTAGCAGGACAATGTTCTTACTAGATCTCTCTTGTAGCTGGACAATGGTGATACTAGGTTACCAGCAGAATGTAGTCCAGAGATGCATTGGCATCATTTTAATTGCATCAATGTCCCAACACATCTGACTTTGGCAATGTTATTGATATAATATGATATATATTTAGTAAAATTGTCATGATACAAACAAAGTGTCAAATATATTTGGTAAAATTGTCTTGGCACAAACAAACATTGAGAAATATTCAACAACATAAACACACTAAAATATATTCACTAAAATTACCATAGCAGGAATAAAATGTATATTAAAAATTAAAAAATGCAGTAATGAAATTTCATCACAATCATTGCCATGGTGATGGAACTTGCAAAATAGAAAACATTATGTCAATAAAATGATCATGACATAGACCTATGTAATAAATATTAAACACAGGAAATGAAAAATATAAATAAATTGATGTTTAGCACACAGCTAACATTTAAATTGTCATAATTATGGTAAATTGTCATAATTTTTGTTTTATTCATATTTAACTCAATCCGCCTTTAAAAACGATATATCATTATAGATTGAACCCCCATTCCAGACGTATCCACAATATATCATTCTTGCAGATATGCCATCTAAATTTGCTTCATATGGATTGTAAATGAGTTTGCATTACCGGTAACTTATTTAGTTGTTTAATTAGAAATTTGGCCACCGAAAGAAAACCATTATACTATGTGATTACACAAGTGTGACACATTTATTTTAAATTAAAATTTGAACACGTTCACAGCTAAGTTCAGCTTTTCTGAAATTAGCAAAATGGCTTCAACTTCCACTAGTAAGAGAATTCAAAGATTTAGTAAACATCAGGCTTTATTATTCTTTGAGTTCTATAACTGGAGATATTATTTCAAGTATATATTATATCGGTAAACAACAGTGTTTTTGATTTTGACAGTGGAGATTACTGACTTGTTGAAAATCGGAAAAGAAATAAACCTGATACTATTGGTAAGGAAAAAATAGCGGCTAAAAAATTGTAAAACTGTTCCCACTGCTATTATTTCTGAAAAATCACATAGGCCTAGTGACAGCAATGATACTCTTGCACTAAGGTATAAAAAAATTAAGTTAGACATGTATTAATCAGTTATTAATCTTTCCATGCTGTTGTGTCTATACAGCCCCAAAAAAACCACATCTTTCATGTTATGATGTTGTTCCTCTATGATGTTTATTGATCTTAACACTTCTCAATTTGTCTTCTTAGCTGTCTATTGTATATGTACAATTCTTCTGTAGAATCTCATTTCGAAAGCAGTGATTCTCTTTGCTACAGTTTTATGTAATGTCCATGACTCACAACCATATATTGTCACTGGAAATACACATGTTCTGATCACACATAGTTTGAAAATGCTTCTGGTACCTTGTCAAAGATTTTTTATTTGGGCAAGTCAATGTCACCATTGCAATTCTTCCTTTGATTTCTTCAGCGCAGTCTCCTGAGCTATTTATGTTTGTACCTAAATACATGTACTAGAATTTGTTATATCTTCTAGTTTGAAATTGTCAACTATTATCTTTGGTTGCACTTTTACTCCATTGTCATAATTTTTGTTTTCTTCATATTTAAGAACAGGTTCTGGGCTTCACTAAATTGTTTTGGTTGAGAGTAACATTTGCTTTAGATTATCTCCCTTTGTTGTTAAGAGAACTGTGTCGTCAGCATATTCAGAATATCCAAAATAGAATTACTAGGCAGATTACTCCAGTAGTAATAATAATCATCATATCAGAGTAAACAATAACAGAAGTAATATAAAATCTGTAAAAAAAGGAATGAACCAAATATGTAAATTATGATTGTACTGTGCACATCAAGTAGACATGTTTATTGTGTAACATTTAAGAAGCAACTGGTTCAATACAGATATAATGATTCTCAAATTTTACCAAGCAAATTTGTCTACCTCAGTATAATTCAGAAGTATTTGTCATGATGATGTTCTTCCTTCGAAAGTGAAAATAATCATGGGATGAAAAAAAATTAATGTGAAGAACAAGTAAAAAAAAACAGAAACATTTATGATTGTCTAATTTGATTTGTGAGTTCATAGATGCCCGATGAGTCCAATTCGTGCCAGGAAAGTTCTATTGCATCACATGCAGGAGTGCAGAGGGTTTGGGGTATGAGAGTTTTTATATTTGTCCTTCCACTTCTGTCACTTGTAAATTGCCCACAATATTCTTTCTTTTGCAAATTTAGTGATGCCAGCATAGATCTGGGTGTGTCAAGCTGAACAATCAAGGATTGTAGTCTCCCAGGAGCTAGGATCAATACTTCAGTGCTTGAGAGAGTTTCTTAGGTGATCCTTGAAGAGCTTTTCTGCCCTCCATTTAAATGTTTACCATCGCAAATCTCCCCATAGAATAATCTCTTTGGAAGGCGCTTGTCTGTCGTATGGACAATGTGGCCAGTCCAGCAGAGTTGGGACCTAGTCAGCAGGGCATGGATGCTTTGCATACAGGACTTTTGAAGGATTTCCATGTCTAGTACTTGATCCTGCCAATGTACTTCCATGAGGTTTCTTAGTCACCAAAGGTGGAAAGAATTAAGCAGTTGAGTGTGTCTCACATAGACAGTCCAGGATGATGCAGCATAAAGCAGTGTTGTTAGAACCACTGCTCGGTAGATGTCCATCGTAGTTTTCAAGCTGAAACTATGCCTGAACCAGACGTTGGCACAAAGTCTTTCAAATGTCGCACTGGCAAGAGCAATATGCAGGGCAACAATATTATTTGTCATAGGTCCTATGCAGCACAAAATGTCATTTTCTAATATACAGAACAGAACAGAGTTAAAAATAAAAACAACAAAAATCTGATCAAGATGAATAAGGATTAATTTAATAATGATAAGGAGTTTTATAGATGAACAATCACCTATGGGGCAACCAAGGTCTGGACTTTTAATTGAGAGTGCAAATAATAGGGGCATTGACTTCTTTCCAGGTATGTCACAGGAGGTGAATAAGGAAAGTTGAGGGATGACTGAAACCCATCACCTGTGTCACTGCATGTCTTGTCTCGGTTTCTTACTTTTGCCTTCTGTCACATGGCATCATAGATGATGGAGAGATGCAGAACAATGAACATTGCACCTGTGTCCTTTTGTGGCAGACTCCTCTAGGTGGAATGGAGTGCTAGAGGTGCATCACTGCAGATGAGTCAACAATGGAAGAATGATGAACTAGTTGGTCCAGATGTGTATGATGCACTCTAGGCTGAATTTTATGTTTCTGCTGCAAAGCATCACATGATTAAATGACAATTGATTTTATGGCTATGGCACGTTTCATCACTTGATATGCAGTAATATTGTGATGGTTCAGAATGTTAACTCCTTCAATCTACCTTATTCTAGGTATTCCTTTGTATCTTTCTGTTTCAATTTTCATGTTGTATGCCCTTGATCCTGGTCAATAAGGGTTCATTCTCATTAAGTGACATAATTATTTCAGTCTCTGCTTTTCAAAATATTTGACCACAGATGTTGTTTCAACAGTTCCTGTAATTTCTTCATTCCTCACATGACCTCTTGTTATCCTGTTCTTAGACCTCTCATTTCACATGTAGTAGACCTAAGCTTTCTCTTTTGTTGTTTAGTTAGTGTCCATTTCCGACATAAATAACACAATGTTGATATGAAAATGAAATTATGATTTGCCTTTTGGTTTCCATTGGAATAAATTTGTATTTAAAAACTGGTGTACGTTCATAGTTTATGTAGTTTGCTTTTTTTTGTAACTACCAAATAGTACACCACATGTTTACCATTAAACTCAGGCTTAATCACTCTACCTGTTTATTACAAAATATGGTCAGTTAGTTTTCTCATTTAATTCGGCTGTGTTATGCGAACACAATAAATTATGTAAAAGTTGATGCACTGGTTTAAAAAAAAATAAATAGGCCTACACTCTTTCTTTAGGTAGTTTACACTACTTTAATACTTTAACAAAAATGCAATCAAATGTTAACTAATCTCAGTCACTCATTGATTACTTTCTGCTGCTATTTAAAAGTTAACTAATCTCACTCACTCATTGATTACTTTCTACTGCTGATAAAAAGCTAACTAATCTCACTCACTCATTGATTACTTTCTGCTGCTGATAACAGGTTTAACTAATCTCAATCACTTATTGATTACTTTCTGCTGCTATTTAAAAGTTAACTAACCTAACTCACTCTGTGGTTACTTTCTGTTGCTGATAAAAGGTTTAACTAATCTCACTCACTCAGTGATTACTTTCTGCTGCTGATCAAAATTATGCTACATAGGTTATGAGAAAATTGATGATGAGGTCCTGTTGCATCTTTACAGACAGTGTGGAAGCAGAACAGTGTAAATTGCTGGCACACAGTCCCTACTTTTCACCGCTTGCATGGGCAGGTTTTTATAGAGAAAGTGCCTTGCCTACTTGCAATAATCCCTCAATATTGGAGAATTATTCTACAGCTATACTTCTTTCTATTAGATCTTTATCTTCAGAAATCCTCTGAAGCAGACAATTAATCATACTGCCTGTTAAAACCTCAATTTATAAGCCTATAGTTATTTCTTAATATTTCAGGTTAGGGTAGGGAAACTATTACAGACATAAAGAGTAACTGTATAATAGGGCCTATATGCTATTGTATATGAAAACTAACCATTGGTGAACATTTGAATGACAACAATCTCTTCACATTTTATACAAATGAGCAAAATCAGGTATCTGATGTAAAAACCACAAATGAGCAAAATCGGGCATCTGATGTAAAAACCACTAATGAGCAAAATCGGGCATCTGATGTAAAAACCACTAGTGGTGTAAAGAGTTAAATAGATTAATAAAATCATAATAATCATTGTTGGAGATTTTAAGAAAACCAGTTATGAACTCAATGTACATTGAATGACTTATGTATATGATGGAGTAGAAGATGCATTGCTTACGTTACAAGCAGTTAATATATTATTGATATAGCATCTCATTCACTGAATGACATTTTCATCACGTATTCATCAAACATCCAATTCACTAGACAACACCAGTCACTGTATTTATGAACTATCCAATTCACTACATACTATTAGTCACTGTATTCATCAAACTCACTAAACAACACTAGTTACTGTACTCATCAAACATACAACCCACAAAAAAAAACACTAGTTACTGTACTCATCAAACATACAACCCACAAAAAAAAACACTAGTTACTGTACTCATCAAACATACAACCCACAAAAAAAAACACTAGTTACTGTACTCATCAAACATACAACCCACAAAAAAAACACTAGTTACTGTACTCATCAAACATACAACCCACAAAAAAAACAACACTAGTTACTGTACTCATCAAACATACAACCCACAAAAAAAAAAAACTAGTCATTATATTCATCAAACATATAACCTACTAAATAACACTAGACATTATATTCATTAAACATATAACCTACTAAATAACACTAGACATTATATTCATTAAACACATAACCTACTAAATAACACTAGTCATTAAATTCATTAAACAAATAACAAACTAAATAACACTAGACATTATATTCATCAAACATATAACCTACTAAATAACACTAGACATTATATTCATCAAACATATAACCTACTAAATAACACTAGACATTATATTCATTAAACATATAACCTACTAAATAACACTAGTCATTAAATTCATTAAACAAATAACAAACTAAATAACACTAGACATTATATTCATCAAACATATAACCTACTAAATAACACTAGACATTATATTCATCAAACATATAACCTACTAAATAACACTAGACATTATATTCATTAAACATATAACCTACTAAATAACACTAGACATTATATTCATCAAACATATAACCTACTAAATAACACTAGACATTATATTCATTAAACATATAACCTACTAAATAACACTAGTCATTAAATTCATTAAACAAATAACAAACTAAATAACACTAGACATTATATTCATCAAACATATAACCTACTAAATAACACTAGACATTATATTCATCAAACATATAACCTACTAAATAACACTAGACATTATATTCATTAAACATATAACCTACTAAATAACACTAGACATTATATTCATCAAACATATAACCTACTAAATAACACTAGACATTATATTCATCAAACATATAACCTACTAAATAACACTAGACATTATATTCATCAAACATATAACCTACTAAATAACACTAGACATTATATTCATCAAACATATAACCTACTAAATAACACTAGACATTATATTCATCAAACATATAACCTACTAAATAACACTAGACATTATATTCATCAAACATATAACCTACTAAATAACACTAGACATTATATTCATCAAACATATAACCTACTAAATAACACTAGACATTATATTCATCAAACACATAACCTACTAAAAAACACTGGTCATTATATTCATTAACCATTTCAATTCCAGCCGTTCTGGAAAAACTCCGTTATTTATTTCCAGAGCACAAGAAATAGCTTCAAACAAATCAGAAGTGATTGTGCACTAAAATTAATATAAAATGCAATTTGCAATCAATTTTTGTAATTCAAAGTCTGATTAACAGATAAATGGAAAAAGTACTGATCTGTGAACATATCTTTGTGAATGTCATGTAAGATAAGTTTACCTGGCATGTAACTTGCAAGAAGAAAAATAAATAGCACAAGTTAGATGTCGGTTTCATTTACTTTTGTCAATTTGTTCGCTGATGTGATAAATGTTCAAATGAAAGCTGGAAAGCAGTCTCCCTTGCACAGTATGATAACAACAGTCTGTAACTGTTAACTACTCCAAACATATAGGCCTAGTTCACATAAAGAAAACTCTAGATATGTGGTGAAATAGGGTTCTAAAACAAATCTCGTTTTTTTTGAAAATTTTGATACTAACATAAACGTTTTTCTGCACATAGACCAATCCTCAAGGAACGACTCATGCAGAAATAGTGAAAACTAGGCCTAGTCTCAAAAGCAGAGTAATCTTGATCAATGTTTCTTGCAGGACCTGATCTCATGAAGATGATCAATATTGAGATAGATCAGCTGTATTGACCATTCTCAATCATTACTACTGGGGTAGGTCTTTGGTGTGCGGTGCGATATGCGCACATCATCAATTAGGCCTACACTACACATTGCCGCTAATTTCAACTAGGCCTACTAAATAAAATACTCAACTACTACCCCATCAATGTCTGATTCATTCATATTCTCTAGAATTCCAATTAAAAATTGCCTATCAATATCATCTGAATCACAAGTAGGTCCATTTTTACCAAGCTGTGATGAAAATAGAAGATCATAATAAACCTTACACAGTTCGGAAATGACAGCTATTAGAAACAATCTTAAAACAACACTGGACTCTGTCATTACCAGTAATCACATCAGCACTAACTTTAACATGTCTATTAACATGGAACCAGTAACAGACACCAACCGAAATAACTGTATGTCAATCTGATGAGAACGGCTGCTACGGTAATGTATATATAGCCAATGATTTCAGCCGCTAAGGGATTGAATGGGTTAAATATACAACCTACTAAATAACACTAGTCATTATATTTATCACACATCCAATTTACAAAATGACTTATATTACTGTATTTATAAAATACCAAACTAATTAAATGACACAAATCATTGTATTTATAAAAATACCCTGGTGCTAAATGATACTAATCACTGTACTTATGAAAATTAAATTTACTGACTGATACTTATTCCTTTATTTATCTAACACCTCTTTTTTCCTGAATGACCAGAATTATTTTATTCATCAAACACTGTTTTTATTTTTATTCATACTGGACCTGGAAGTAAACTGAAACATATAGCTTCACACTTCTTTCTCTCTCATTTGCCAGTATTTCTAGAGCTCATTGTCATACCCAGAATACAGTATGGTTTGCAGTACAATTTGGTAGAGTCTCCTACAATAACTCATAGACCTACTTCTCAAAGACAATAATCACAGGAAACATTAGTATAAGTGATTCATCTCTGAACTGATAGAAAATTTCTTGCGAGACGCCCTGTCATGATCATGCCATACAGTATTGCTGTTTTTCCTATATTCATCTGCTGTTTCATTGATGACCTTTGATCGTTGAAACAAAGACTTTCCCATTGCACCGATCTCTTGGAAGTTATCAGATTCTTCAAAATTCTCAACCTCAATATGTTCCTTTTGAAGCTCTCGATGAGTAAATCCCCAGTTGTTTGATTGTAAAATGATTGGTTGATTGAATGACCTTGATCGTGGTGGAAGACTGGGGCGGAAGGATTTTCCGAACTCATCATTTTCTTTTAGTCTGTGAACAAATGAACATTGTTATAAATGTATGTTATTGGTTGTAAACATGAACTACAAAGACTAATAGATCAAGTCAATAAATCAAGTAATGAATATGGACTGGATATAAACATTCAAAAAACAAAAACCATGATAATCAGCAAAAACACAGAAGAACAGGAGGTAAACATAAACATACAGGGAGAGAAACTACAACAAGTAAAACAGTATCAATATCTTGGACACATAGTCACAAATGATGGCAGATGTGAAACAGAAGTTAAAAGGAGAATAGGAATGGCTAAAAGTACCTTCAATGACATGAGGAAATTATTAATATCTAAACAAATTACAAACAAGTTAAAAATGAGAATTATAAAATGCTACATCTATTCCATATTAATGTATGGCTCAGAAACATGGACACTAAATAAACAATTAGAAGACAAAATTGATGCCTTTGAGATGTGGGTATATAGAAGAATAGGGAGAACATCATGGAAAGAGAAGAAAACAAATAAAGAGGTGCTAAAAACACTTAATATGAAGAAAGAACTACTAAGAGAAATAAAGATCAGGCAAATAAAATACTTTGGACACATTAAAAGACATGACACCCTATTGAAGACCTTACTTGAGGGTAAAGTCAAAGGGGAGCGAGCAAGAGGTAGGCAGAGATACAAGTGGGAGAGTAACATTACACGATGGACAGGTTACAGTCTAGCAGAGTGCACCACCAAGACAAGAGACAGGAGATGTTGGAGATACGTTGCAGCCAACCTTCGTTGCGGAGACGGCACTTGATGATGATGATGATTGGTTGTAATAATGATACTATTTTAAAAATATGGTAGAACCCATTTATAGCACATCATTTTATAACAAAATTCTCTAGTACTTATCCCAAGCATTTTTATTCTATATTTTTTGTACAAATTTCTGTTATTACATAAATATTTTGTCAGTCCAGACCATGTTGTTATAATGGAGTTTGATTTTATTAATATAGTAGGCATATTTCAATTTTTCCAGATGATAATATTATTGTTTGTCATCCATGCATGTCATAAAAGGTGACTAAGTAGGTTATAGTGTGGAGGTGACTGTTCCATCCCATATAGGATCAAAGAAACCCAGAAGAATTGATAGTCAGATGTGTCAGGACAAAAGTCACCAACATCAAATCTTGCCATGTCCAACCTGTTTTCCATACTGCACCCTAGTCACCAACATCAAATCTTGCCATATCCAACCTGTTTTCCATACTGCACCCTAGTCACCAACATCAAATCTTGCCATATCCAACCTGTTTTCCATACTGCACCCTAGTCACCAACATCAAATCTTGCCATGTCCAACCTGTTTTCCATACTGCACCCTAGTCACTAACATCAAATCTTGCCATATCCAACCTGTTTTCCATACTGCACCCTAGTCACCAACATCAAATCTTGCCATGTCCAACCTGTTTTCCATACTGCACTCTAGTCACCAACATCAAACCTTGCAATGTCCAACCTGTTTTCCATACTGCACCCTAGTCACTAACATCAAATCTTGCCATGTCCAACCTGTTTTCCATACTGCACCCTAGTCACCAACATCAAACCTTGCCATGTCCAACCTGTTTTCCATACTGCACCCTAGTCACCAACATCAAATCTTGCCATGTCCAACCTGTTTTCCATACTGCACCCTAGTCACCAACATCAAATCTTGCCATATCCAACCTGTTTTCCATACTGCACCCTAGTCACCAACATCAAATCTTGTCATATCCAACTTGTTTTCCATATTGCACTCTAGTCACCAACATAAACCTTGCAATGTCCAACCTGTTTTCCATACTGCACCCTAGTCACCAACATCAAACCTTGCCATGTACAACCTGTTTTCCATACTGCACTCTAGTCACCAACATCAAACCTTGCCATGTCCAACCTGTTTTCCATACTGCACCCTAGTCACCAACATCAAACCTTGCCATGTCCAACCTGTTTTCCATACTGCACCCTAGTCACCAACATCAAACCTTGCCATGTCCAACCTGTTTTCCATACTGCACCCTAGTCTCTAACATCAAATCTTGCAATGTCCAAACTTGCTTGATTTTTTACTGTTGTCTGTCACTATTAAAATAGTCACAAATGCCCATATACTGAAGTTTGTAGAAGACAAATTTTATCATTGTCTCAAATAAAACGGTGACACAACGCAATAACATTCTTTGAACTACATCCCGCTGGAAATGTAGTAGTGAAATTGTCCTGCTATAAGAGAGATCCCACAAGTGTTTGAGATTGAATGTTGAAGAAGAAGATCACTGAAGTAGAACTTTCTTATGTTCTGTGTATGTTGTTTTTGTTGTTCGCCCATCACAAGTGATTATGACTGCTTCTTACATTCACTTTTTGAAATTCAGTTAGAATTATGTCCTTGACTATAAGTTTGTAAAGGTAAAGACAGGTTCCATGGCAGCAACCTGTCGATGCGGATGATGATAACACTTCATTTACTAAGTCGCAGATATTATTAGGTGGGGTGGCCAGTTCCCTTCCTTGCTGTCTTTACTTCTCCTAATTCATGCATTAGGAACCTATTTACAGCTGGTTCGATTAGAGGAGTGGTCATGCAAGGAATCACAACCTGGACAATGTTTTGTCTGAGTGTGGTTTTTTTAACCTGGTACACTGTAAATTAGTGACAGTAAACAAGCTCAATATCAACTAGGCTAGAAACTGGCATGCTGTAACCTGGTGACAGTAAACAAGCTCAATATCAACTAGGTTACCACTCTCCTCATAAGTTCGTAGATGGCTAATAAACCATATTCTGGCCACAAATGTCTTTTGACAAAATGTATTTTTTTCTGTGTATACATAATGTAGACAACATTCGGTTGTGTAAATCTCAAACAAATACAATAAACAGTAAAATTATGAATCTGAATTGAGGGCAACTCTTAATGTGGAAATAAGCTTAGTCCAGCCAATAGAGGCTGGAAACTAAGAGTGGTCTGGCCATCCCTTACATCGAGCAGGACTATGGTCCTGCCCAAGCATGCATAGTATAGCTGCTGAAGTCAGAGATACCAGGTCAAGAAGTGCACCAGCAACCATGGTAATATGCAACCAGCTTAATTAAACTGTTTGCATAATGAAATTCTTGCTGTGTAATCAAGTTAAACTGTGATGGAGAAGAAGATGAAGTGACATACTTCTGATAGGCATTGCCAGCTATCAGCCTCTGTTTAACAGCTTGAAGAGTATCTGATGTTCTATAGTTCAAGTTAGTAGACTTTCCTAAAGTCAATCCTAAAGGTTTGGACATTGTTTTTCCAATGACGTTCTTGAAATTGTTATTGCTGTTATCTGTAGGAAGAAGAAAACAGTGAGTGACCAATGAGAATTAGTTAACATAATACATATTGTTTCTCTTCTAATGGTTGAACAGATTATGACATTGAAACAGTTCATTATAGTCAGCTAATCTCATGTACTCCATCCATCAGAAAAAAAAATTACAAGCCTCCTGCTGAGAGTATCACTCATAGCACATACCGGTCATGATAGTTCAAGTGACCATAACAGGGATTCACCACCCTCTTTTTGAATGTCCAGCACTGGCTAACATCAGGAAAATGTTTCTCACTCCAAGGTCAGATAAATGGAACATATTATATGGAACAAAACAACAGCTCACAAACACATGCATATATTACACAATGACATTGGGTTAAAGAGCATGAGCACATGAACTGATGGATCAGCAACCAACCATAAACCAACCAACCATCTAAAGATTCAACCAATCATCCATCCAACCAAACATCCAACCAACCATTTGTCCAACCAAACATCCAACCAACCAGCCAATCAACCAGCCAATCAACAGTAATGTAATGTTCCGTACCTCAATGAATGTTCACATTATACAAATGAGATTAAATAGATAGTACTGGTACTCCATTCATAAATAGGCATGCCAAACATTATTAACAAACATCGCACAAGTTAAAAGAATTGTCTCCAGTCTGAAATACAGTACTTTGAAAGACAAATCAAATTTACAAAATAGATAAAATTGCAGTGGAAACAAACACATGTTTCCATGTAGTACTCATGTGGGAAACAGGTAATGAAGTTTTACTGAATGATGACTAACACATTATCACTGTTTGATGCTTGCGTGAAATAATACACACAATAAAACACAGGATATAATCTTACAAATAACAATACACATGACATAATTGACGTTATGAACCAAAAGGACTTTATCAAGATAGGCACATAACATAACACGACGATGAGTAGAAATGACTACACCACAACAAACATGTCCGAGTTAAATATGGATATGAGATGGACGTTTCCAGATAAAGGACAAAAATTTGAAAGGATTAAACTTTCAAAACTCCAGGTAGGGATTAAGAAATTATATATTTCTTGACAAGGGTGGGATACATTTTTTAACATATGTGATACAACAGCACAACAAATTCATTGGGAACAATCTTAGCCTATACAAGAATACAAGCACAAATAGGCTATTGGTGGAAATAATCATAATATATACATGACAGAACAGATGGATAAATCCTAATATGCACAACAACTTGAACAGATAATTTGTGGAAAATAATCATAATGATGATGAAGTAAAGTTATCAGTTGTGCACAGGTAACTCTTGACAACCCATAGCCTTTCTGACAAAAACATCAGTCCTCCTCAGTTGAGTAACTGAGGTGACACTTAAACATAACAGGTTTGCTGGCTTAGATGCATGGTTGTGTTAAGTGGTAGTTTTTGGATCCCTGAAGGGAGGCATTCCAGTGCTGCAGTATCTCTGGGTTACCAAACTCTGCCAGAGGCACAGCACACACTTATGGGCCAACCATCTCATTATTCTCTCAGAATTGTTGAACAATCAGCAGTGATAGTGCATATAGCATTTCATGTCATTTAATGAGTCTGCCACAAAAAGACAAAGATGCAATATCCACTGGACTGCATCTCTTTGAGATCCATGGAGATTAAACAATATCCAGGAATAGGGTAATAAAGTTTTGCTAATACTTAATAACACACATAATGACACACACAAATCGACGTTTCCACCAAAAGGCCTTTATCAAGACAAACAATTGAAACAAAATTAAAACATATAACAGGAAAGCGAACAGTAATAACATTGATGGTCACATTGATATGAGTAGTATGGATTGACTGGAAGAGGCAAAATGACACTGGACAAGGAAAATACAAAAATGACAACAAACACGTGACATGAAACAAACAGAAATATTTGGGGTTGACTAAAGTCATACATGAGACAGGCGCTCAGTAATATTATCTTTTATATTTTGATGTTAGCACTGACGTTATTATGTTTTATATTTTGATGTTAGCACTGACGTTATTATGTTTTATATTTTGATGTTAGCACTGACGTTATTATGCTTTATATTTTGATGTTAGCACTGACGTTATTATGTTTTATATTTTGCTACACATTATGGATTATAGAAGACAAAAGTAAGAAATTGAGACAAGATGTGACAATGGCGATTTTTCACAGGTGACAGATTGTCAGCCAATCTCCCAAATTTCTTTAGTCGTCTCCTACAACGTGTGTGAAAAAGATGACAGTGGTACGCTTCTTTGAACTATGAACTAAGAGTCTACGGCAGGGTTGGCACACAGGCATAAAATAATAATAAACAGAATAATTGAATTATGAATCACTGTATAAATATTAAAAAATAGTGTAAACATAGTGTAAAATAGTAGAGTGTGGTAGCCTAGTTGATAGTGAATTTGCTTGCTAACACCGAGTTACAGCATGCCAGGTTCAAAACGACATCCAGAAAAAAAATACCAGGTTGTGAATTCTCTCTTGACATTACCACTCCTCAAGTTGACTCAGCTGTAAATAAGTACCTGGCACATGAGTTAGGGGAGTTAAAGATAGTAAGGAAAGGAACTGGTCACCCCTACTTAATAGTTGCTGTGGCTTAGTACATGAAGAGTTATCTTCATTTCTGATGGTAGGTTTACTGCCATGGGAACTACTTTTTTATAGTGACAGTTTTAGTTATAGATAGTCAACTTCCCAGCTCATAGTTTATAAGAAACCACCAAACTAGTGTTGCCCTCAGGAATAACAAGAACAGACAAGAAAAGAAAAAACAATCTTAGCTTACACATTAACAGACACTAAAAGGACATCAATCATAGCTTATACATGAACAGACAATAACAGAACAATCACAACCTATATATCAATACAAACATACATCTACATGCATCTAATGCACATTAACACATAATAACTAACCTTGTCCAAGTGTACCCTTGACAGAGGGTCTGACTACAGTATTCCCCCACTTTTTTTCTGAAGAGGGTGCAATTGCTGGTGGCAGGGTCTCTGCACCAACATCGCCAGTCATTGGAATCTTTAACACTTCCCTGATGCGCTTGATCACATCTTCCCTGTTTTCCTTAGCATTAGATATGTTTCCTTCCTGACCCTTACTATCAGAGATAAGAAAACTTTCTGTAAACTTAACTCTTAAAATATGAGGCAACATTTGAAGTGGTACCCAGTTTTACTGTCACATAAAGTGGCTATAAATAGTAGTCCCAAAGAAACAGTCTGTAGAACAATTGTTTCTAGTCTGTGTACTCAAACTGTGTATAATTAAGAATTAAGATATTAATACACAACAGGGAAGTTCAGGAAATAATATACAAAGGAGCTCTGCACATCCATGATAATTAATCATCATCAAATGCTGCCTCCGCAACAAAGGTTAGCTGCAGCAGACCTCCAACATCTCCTGTCTCTTGTTTTAGAGGTGCACTCTGCTAGCTGTAATCTTTCCATCTTGTAAAGTTACTCTCCCCCTTGTATCTCTGCTCACCTCTTGCTCCTCTTGTTTTAGAGGTGCACTCTGCTAGCTGTAATCTTTCCATCTTGTAAAGTTACTCTCCCCCTTGTATCTCTGCTCACCTCTTGCTCGCGATCCTTTGACTTTACCCTCAAGTAAGGTCTTCAATAAGGTGTCATGTTTTCTAATGTGTCCAAAATATTTTATTTGCCTGATCTTTATTTCTCTTAATTACTCTTTCTTCATATTACGTGTTTTAGAACCTCTTTGCTTGTTGTCTTCTCTTTCCATGATGTTCTCCATATTCTTCTATATATCCACATCTCAAAGGCATCAATTATGTCTTCTAATTGTTTGTTTAGTGTCCATGTTTCTGAGCCATACATTAATATAGAATACCCGGTAGATGTAGCATTTTATAATTCTTATGTTTAACTTGTATGTAATTTGTTTAGATGTTACTATTTTCCTGATGTCACTAAAGGTATTTTCAGCCATTCCTACTCTCCTTTTAACTTCTGTTTCACATCTGCCGTACCATACTATAAAAGAACTGAATATTAATAATCTCGAAAAGAAAACAATAGTATGCAACATGATTGAAAATATGTACCCCATAGAAGCATGGATACAAGTTTATACCAATGGATCAGCAACCAGAGCAGTGAAGAATGGAGATGCTGGTGTGTACATAAAATATTCAGAAAAAGAAAATGAATCCACATGTTCACCAACTGGAATATTCTGCTCCAACTACTCTACAGAATTACAGGTATTTCTTACTGATGTTATGTCTGTCCTACAAGCCCTTGACAGTGATAAACTGCGAGACCTGAAGAAAGCCATGCGAGAAGTGAGCATCCAAAGAATGGTAATACTATGGTGGATACAATCCCACTGTGGCATACCAGGAAATGAAGACACTGGCAAAGGATGGAGCAACACAGGAGCAAAAAGACCAAGAAATCACCTACCAAGAAAAGAGGGCCCTCATCAAAACCATCAGGAAAGTTGACCACCCAAAAGACAATTATCACTATATGGACAGAGCAGAGCAGGTTATTATCTTCCGCCTCAGAATAGGACACAACAGATTAAAAAGCCACTTAAATAGACTAAGACTGGTCCCATCCCCTCTGTGCCTTTGTGGGCAGGCAGCACAGACCACTGAACATGTCCTGCAAGTCTGTAATACACTAAATCAGTTAAGGGAAGAACACTGGCCCACAGAGATGGATATCCACAAAAAGATGTATGGGAGCACTGAGGAGCTTTCAAATACAGCAGCATTTATTAAGAAAACAGGTAAGGCTATGTAGACATGTCAAACTGCGAACGAGAAGAAGAAGACATCTGCCATCATTTGTGACTATGTGTCCAAGATATTGATAATGTTTTACTTGTAGTTTCTCTCCATGTATGTTTATGTTTAGCTCTTGTTCTTCTGTGACTTTGTTGTCTTCTGTGACTTTGTTGATTATCATAGTTTTTATTTTTTGGATAGTCCATATTCATTACTTGATTTATTGACTTAATCTATTAGTCTTTGTAGTTCATGTTCACATTCTGCTAAAAGAACAGTGTCATCTGCATATCTAAGGTTGTTTATTATTTTCCCATTGATCTTGAGTCCTGGTAGAACTGGTACTTATTCTACTAGGATGCTAGGGGTTGCATGGTCAGTATCCTGTGTGCTGGTAGAACTAGTACTTATTTCACTAGGAGGCTAGGGGTTGCATGGTCAGTATCCTGTGTGCTGGTAGAACTGGTACTTATTCTACTAGGATGCTAGGGGTTGCATGGTCAGTATCCTGTGTGCTGGTAGAACTGGTACTTATTCTACTAGGATGCTAGGGGTTGCATGGTCAGTATCCTGTGTGCTGGTAGAACTGGTACTTATTCTACTAGGATGCTAGGGGTTGCATGGTCAGTATCCTGTGTGCTGGTAGAACTGGTACTTATTTCACTAGGAGGCTAGGGGTTGCATGGTCAGTATCCTGTGTGCTGGTAGAACTGGTACTTATCCCACTAGGAGGCTAGGGGTTGCATGGTCAGTATCCTGTGTGCTGGTAAAACTGGTACTTATTCTACTAGGATGCTAGGGGTTGCATGGTCAGTATCCTGTGTGCTGGTAGAACTGGTACTTATCCCACTAGGAGGCTAGGGGTTGCATGGTCAGTATCCTGTGTGCTGGTAGAACTGGTACTTATCCCACTAGGATGCTAGGGGTTGCATGGTCAGTATCTTGTGTGCTGCTAGAACTGGTACTTATTCTACTAGGCTGCTAGGGGTTGCATGGTCAGTATCTTGTGTGCTGCTAGAACTGGTACTTATTCTACTAGGATGCTAGGGGTTGCATGGTCAGTATCCTGTGTGCTGGTAGAACTGGTACTTATCCCACTAGGAGGCTAGGGGTTGCATGGTCAGTATCTTGTGTGCTGGTAGAACTGGTACTTATCCCACTAGGATGCTAGGGGTTGCATGGTCAGTATCCTGTGTGCTGGTAAAACTGGTACTTATTCTACTAGGATGCTAGGGGTTGCATGGTCAGTATCCTGTGTGCTGGTAGAACTGGTACTTATTTCACTAGGAGGCTAGGGGTTGCATGGTCAGTATCCTGTGTGCTGGTAGAACTGGTACTTATCCCACTAGGATGCTAGGGGTTGCATGGTCAGTATCCTGTGTGCTGGTAGAACTGGTACTTATCCCACTAGGAGGCTAGGGGTTGCATGGTCAGTATCTTGTGTGCTGGTAGAACTGGTACTTATCCCACTAGGATGCTAGGGGTTGCATGGTCAGTATCCTGTGTGCTGGTAAAACTGGTACTTATTTCACTAGGAGGCTAGGGGTTGCATGGTCAGTATCCTGTGTGCTGGTAGAACTGGTACTTATCCCACTAGGATGCTAGGGGTTGCATGGTCAGTATCCTGTGTGCTGGTAGAACTGGTACTTATTCTACTAGGATGCTAGGGGTTGCATGGTCAGTATCCTGTGTGCTGGTAGAACTGGTACTTATTTCACTAGGAGGCTAGGGGTTGCATGGTCAGTATCCTGTGTGCTGGTAAAACTGGTACTTATCCCACTAGGAGGCTAGGGGTTGCATGGTCAGTATCCTGTGTGCTGGTAAAACTGGTACTTATTCTACTAGGATGCTAGGGGTTGCATGGTCAGTATCCTGTGTGCTGGTAGAACTGGTACTTATTTCACTAGGATGCTAGGGGTTGCATGGTCAGTATCCTGTGTGCTGGTAGAACTGGTACTTATCCCACTAGGATGCTAGGGGTTGCATGGTCAGTATCCTGTGTGCTGGTAGAACTGGTACTTATCCCACTAGGAGGCTAGGGGTTGCATGGTCAGTATCCTGTGTGCTGGTAGAACTGGTACTTATCCCACTAGGAGGCTAGGGGTTGCATGGTCAGTATCTTGTGTGCTGGTAGAACTGGTACTTATTCTACTAGGAGGCTAGGGGTTGCATGGTCAGTATCCTGTGTGCTGGTAGAACTGGTACTTATCCCACTAGGATGCTAGGGGTTGCATGGTCAGTATCCTGTGTGCTGGTAAAACTGGTACTTATTCTACTAGGATGCTAGGGGTTGCATGGTCAGTATCCTGTGTGCTGGTAGAACTGGTACTTATTTCACTAGGAGGCTAGGGGTTGCATGGTCAGTATCCTGTGTGCTGGTAAAACTGGTACTTATCCCACTAGGAGGCTAGGGGTTGCATGGTCAGTATCCTGTGTGCTGGTAAAACTGGTACTTATTCTACTAGGATGCTAGGGGTTGCATGGTCAGTATCCTGTGTGCTGGTAGAACTGGTACTTATTTCACTAGGATGCTAGGGGTTGCATGGTCAGTATCCTGTGTGCTGGTAGAACTGGTACTTATCCCACTAGGATGCTAGGGGTTGCATGGTCAGTATCCTGTGTGCTGGTAGAACTGGTACTTATCCCACTAGGAGGCTAGGGGTTGCATGGTCAGTATCCTGTGTGCTGGTAGAACTGGTACTTATCCCACTAGGAGGCTAGGGGTTGCATGGTCAGTATCTTGTGTGCTGGTAGAACTGGTACTTATCCCACTAGGAGGCTAGGGGTTGCATGGTCAGTATCTTGTGTGCTGGTAGAACTGGTACTTATCCCACTAGGAGGCTAGGGGTTGCATGGTCAGTATCTTGTGTGCTGGTAGAACTGGTACTTATCCCACTAGGAGGCTAGGGGTTGCATGGTCAGTATCTTGTGTGCTGGTAGAACTGGTACTTATCCCACTAGGAGGCTAGGGGTTGCATGGTCAGTATCCTGTGTGCTGGTAGAACTGGTACTTATTCTACTAGGAGGCTAGGGGTTGCATGGTCAGTATCTTGTGTGCTGGTAGAACTGGTACTTATTCTACTAGGAGGCTAGGGGTTGCATGGTCAGTATCTTGTGTGCTGGTAGAACTGGTACTTATCCCACTAGGAGGCTAGGGGTTGCATGGTCAGTATCTTGTGTGCTGGTAGAACTGGTACTTATCCCACTAGGAGGCTAGGGGTTGCATGGTCAGTATCTTGTGTGCTGGTAGAACTGGTACTTATCCCACTAGGAGGCTAGGGGTTGCATGGTCAGTATCTTGTGTGCTGGTAGAACTGGTACTTATCCCACTAGGAGGCTAGGGGTTGCATGGTCAGTATCCTGTGTGCTGGTAGAACTGGTACTTATCCCACTAGGATGCTAGGGGTTGCATGGTCAGTATCTTGTGTGCTGGTAGAACTGGTACTTATCCCACTAGGAGGCTAGGGGTTGCATGGTCAGTATCTTGTGTGCTGGTAGAACTGGTACTTATCCCACTAGGAGGCTAGGGGTTGCATGGTCAGTATCTTGTGTGCTGGTAGAACTGGTACTTATCCCACTAGGAGGCTAGGGGTTGCATGGTCAGTATCTTGTGTGCTGGTAGAACTGGTACTTATCCCACTAGGAGGCTAGGGGTTGCATGGTCAGTATCCTGTGTGCTGGTAGAACTGGTACTTATCCCACTAGGATGCTAGGGGTTGCATGGTCAGTATCTTGTGTGCTGGTAGAACTGGTACTTATCCCACTAGGAGGCTAGGGGTTGCATGGTCAGTATCTTGTGTGCTGGTAGAACTGGTACTTATCCCACTAGGAGGCTAGGGGTTGCATGGTCAGTATCCTGTGTGCTGGTAGAACTGGTACTTATTCTACTAGGATGCTAGGGGTTGCATGGTCAGTATCTTGTGTGCTGGTAGAACTGGTACTTATCCCACTAGGAGGCTAGGGGTTGCATGGTCAGTATCCTGTGTGCTGGTAGAACTGGTACTTATTCTACTAGGAGGCTAGGGGTTGCATGGTCAGTATCCTGTGTGCTGGTAGAACTGGTACTTATCCCACTAGGATGCTAGGGGTTGCATGGTCAGTATCTTGTGTGCTGGTAGAACTGGTACTTATCCCACTAGGAGGCTAGGGGTTGCATGGTCAGTATCCTGTGTGCTGGTAGAACTGGTACTTATTCTACTAGGAGGCTAGGGGTTGCATGGTCAGTATCCTGTGTGCTGGTAGAACTGGTACTTATCCCACTAGGATGCTAGGGGTTGCATGGTCAGTATCCTGTGTGCTGGTAGAACTGGTACTTATTCTACTAGGATGCTAGGGGTTGCATGGTCAGTATCCTGTGTGCTGGTAGAACTAGTACTTATTCTACTAGGATGCTAGGGGTTGCATGGTCAGTATCCTGTGTGCTGGTAAAACTGGTACTTATTCTACTAGGATGCTAGGGGTTGCATGGTCAGTATCCTGTGTGCTGGTAGAACTGGTACTTATCCCACTAGGATGCTAGGGGTTGCATGGTCAGTATCCTGTGTGCTGGTAAAACTGGTACTTATTCTACTAGGATGCTAGGGGTTGCATGGTCAGTATCCTGTGTGCTGGTAAAACTGGTACTTATTCTACTAGGATGCTAGGGGTTGCATGGTCAGTATCCTGTGTGCTGGTAAAACTGGTACTTATCCCACTAGGAGGCTAGGGGTTGCATGGTCAGTATCCTGTGTGCTGGTAGAACTGGTACTTATTCTACTAGGATGCTAGGGGTTGCATGGTCAGTATCCTGTGTGCTGGTAAAACTGGTACTTATTCTACTAGGATGCTAGGGGTTGCATGGTCAGTATCCTGTGTGCTGGTAAAACTGGTACTTATTCTACTAGGATGCTAGGGGTTGCATGGTCAGTATCCTGTGTGCTGGTAAAACTGGTACTTATTCTACTAGGATGCTAGGGGTTGCATGGTCAGTATCCTGTGTGCTGGTAAAACTGGTACTTATCCCACTAGGAGGCTAGGGGTTGCATGGTCAGTATCTTGTGTGCTGGTAGAACTGGTACTTATCCCACTAGGATGCTAGGGGTTGCATGGTCAGTATCTTGTGTGCTGGTAGAACTGGTACTTATCCCACTAGGATGCTAGGGGTTGCATGGTCAGTATCCTGTGTGCTGGTAGAACTGGTACTTATTCTACTAGGATGCTAGGGGTTGCATGGTCAGTATCTTGTGTGCTGGTAGAACTGGTACTTATCCCACTAGGATGCTAGGGGTTGCATGGTCAGTATCCTGTGTGCTGGTAAAACTGGTACTTATTCTACTAGGATGCTAGGGGTTGCATGGTCAGTATCCTGTGTGCTGGTAGAACTGGTACTTATCCCACTAGGATGCTAGGGGTTGCATGGTCAGTATCCTGTGTGCTGGTAAAACTGGTACTTATTCTACTAGGATGCTAGGGGTTGCATGGTCAGTATCCTGTGTGCTGGTAAAACTGGTACTTATTCTACTAGGATGCTAGGGGTTGCATGGTCAGTATCCTGTGTGCTGGTAAAACTGGTACTTATTCTACTAGGATGCTAGGGGTTGCATGGTCAGTATCCTGTGTGCTGGTAAAACTGGTACTTATCCCACTAGGAGGCTAGGGGTTGCATGGTCAGTATCTTGTGTGCTGGTAGAACTGGTACTTATCCCACTAGGATGCTAGGGGTTGCATGGTCAGTATCCTGTGTGCTGGTAGAACTGGTACTTATTCTACTAGGATGCTAGGGGTTGCATGGTCAGTATCTTGTGTGCTGGTAGAACTGGTACTTATCCCACTAGGAGGCTAGGGGTTGCATGGTCAGTATCCTGTGTGCTGGTAGAACTGGTACTTATTCTACTAGGAGGCTAGGGGTTGCATGGTCAGTATCCTGTGTGCTGGTAGAACTGGTACTTATTCTACTAGGATGCTAGGGGTTGCATGGTCAGTATCCTGTGTGCTGGTAAAACTGGTACTTATTCTACTAGGATGCTAGGGGTTGCATGGTCAGTATCCTGTGTGCTGGTAAAACTGGTACTTATTCTACTAGGATGCTAGGGGTTGCATGGTCAGTATCCTGTGTGCTGGTAAAACTGGTACTTATTCTACTAGGATGCTAGGGGTTGCATGGTCAGTATCCTGTGTGCTGGTAGAACTGGTACTTATTCTACTAGGATGCTAGGGGTTGCATGGTCAGTATCCTGTGTGCTGGTAAAACTGGTACTTATTCTACTAGGATGCTAGGGGTTGCATGGTCAGTATCTTGTGTGCTGGTAAAACTGGTACTTATTCTACTAGGATGCTAGGGGTTGCATGGTCAGTATCCTGTGTGCTGGTAAAACTGGTACTTATTCTACTAGGATGCTAGGGGTTGCATGGTCAGTATCTTGTGTGCTGGTAGAACTGGTACTTATCCCACTAGGATGCTAGGGGTTGCATGGTCAGTATCCTGTGTGCTGGTAAAACTGGTACTTATTCTACTAGGATGCTAGGGGTTGCATGGTCAGTATCCTGTGTGCTGGTAAAACTGGTACTTATTCTACTAGGATGCTAGGGGTTGCATGGTCAGTATCCTGTGTGCTGGTAAAACTGGTACTTATTCTACTAGGATGCTAGGGGTTGCATGGTCAGTATCTTGTGTGCTGGTAGAACTGGTACTTATCCCACTAGGATGCTAGGGGTTGCATGGTCAGTATCCTGTGTGCTGGTAAAACTGGTACTTATTCTACTAGGATGCTAGGGGTTGCATGGTCAGTATCTTGTGTGCTGGTAGAACTGGTACTTATCCCACTAGGATGCTAGGGGTTGCATGGTCAGTATCCTGTGTGCTGGTAAAACTGGTACTTATTCTACTAGGATGCTAGGGGTTGCATGGTCAGTATCCTGTGTGCTGGTAAAACTGGTACTTATTCTACTAGGATGCTAGGGGTTGCATGGTCAGTATCCTGTGTGCTGGTAAAACTGGTACTTATTCTACTAGGATGCTAGGGGTTGCATGGTCAGTATCCTGTGTGCTGGTAAAACTGGTACTTATCCCACTAGGAGGCTAGGGGTTGCATGGTCAGTATCTTGTGTGCTGGTAGAACTGGTACTTATCCCACTAGGATGCTAGGGGTTGCATGGTCAGTATCCTGTGTGCTGGTAGAACTGGTACTTATTCTACTAGGATGCTAGGGGTTGCATGGTCAGTATCTTGTGTGCTGGTAGAACTGGTACTTATCCCACTAGGAGGCTAGGGGTTGCATGGTCAGTATCCTGTGTGCTGGTAGAACTGGTACTTATTCTACTAGGAGGCTAGGGGTTGCATGGTCAGTATCCTGTGTGCTGGTAGAACTGGTACTTATTCTACTAGGATGCTAGGGGTTGCATGGTCAGTATCCTGTGTGCTGGTAAAACTGGTACTTATTCTACTAGGATGCTAGGGGTTGCATGGTCAGTATCCTGTGTGCTGGTAAAACTGGTACTTATTCTACTAGGATGCTAGGGGTTGCATGGTCAGTATCCTGTGTGCTGGTAAAACTGGTACTTATTCTACTAGGATGCTAGGGGTTGCATGGTCAGTATCCTGTGTGCTGGTAGAACTGGTACTTATTCTACTAGGATGCTAGGGGTTGCATGGTCAGTATCCTGTGTGCTGGTAAAACTGGTACTTATTCTACTAGGATGCTAGGGGTTGCATGGTCAGTATCTTGTGTGCTGGTAAAACTGGTACTTATTCTACTAGGATGCTAGGGGTTGCATGGTCAGTATCCTGTGTGCTGGTAGAACTGGTACTTATTCTACTAGGATGCTAGGGGTTGCATGGTCAGTATCCTGTGTGCTGGTAAAACTGGTACTTATTCTACTAGGATGCTAGGGGTTGCATGGTCAGTATCCTGTGTGCTGGTAAAACTGGTACTTATTCTACTAGGATGCTAGGGGTTGCATGGTCAGTATCCTGTGTGCTGGTAGAACTGGTACTTATTCTACTAGGATGCTAGGGGTTGCATGGTCAGTATCCTGTGTGCTGGTAGAACTGGTACTTATTCTACTAGGATGCTAGGGGTTGCATGGTCAGTATCCTGTGTGCTGGTAAAACTGGTACTTATTCTACTAGGATGCTAGGGGTTGCATGGTCAGTATCCTGTGTGCTGGTAAAACTGGTACTTATTCTACTAGGATGCTAGGGGTTGCATGGTCAGTATCTTGTGTGCTGGTAGAACTGGTACTTATCCCACTAGGATGCTAGGGGTTGCATGGTCAGTATCCTGTGTGCTGGTAAAACTGGTACTTATTCCACTAGGATGAGTCAACTGAGGATATGTTCACGACTAAAATAATATTTTCAATTGAATTTAAAATTTAATCTTTGACAATCTCACTTGGAAACCAGTGTACTAAAGACTGAGGTATCCGATCTCATTGAAGAATTGATGATTCTAGAAAATGGGCTTCAATCTCTTGGAAAAAAACTGGAATGTCCTTGTTGTTAAATGTCTGCAGTTTAATACTTTTGTGATAGTGCCTTTTGTGATAGAAAATTCCAAATAGTGAAAAAATATTTTTACTGTTCGTTCAATGTTTGAAATTTTCTTGAAAAAAACCCACCTAAAAGTTGAAATGGTATTGTATACTGTTATCTGTACTTTTTCCATTCCTGTATCCGATATTCTGTGCATTCATTGTAGAACTCTGATAGTCTGTGCATTCATTGTAGAACTCTGATAGTCTGTGCATTCATTGTAGAACCCCAATAGTCTGTGCATTCAAGGTATAACTCTGATATTCTGTGTATACATTGTAGAACTCCAATATTCTGTGCATTCATTGTAGAACTCCAATAATCTGTGCATTCATTGTAGAACTCCAATAGTCTGTGCATTCATTGTAGAACTCCAATATTCTGTGCATTAATTGTAGAACTCTGATATTCTGTGCATTCATTGTAGAACCCCAATAGTCTGTGCATTCAAGGTATAACTCTGATATTCTGTGTATACATTGTAGAACTCCAATATTCTGTGCATTCATTGTAGAACTCCAATAGTCTGTGCATTCATTGTAGAACTCCAATAGTCTGTGCATTCATTGTAGAACTCCAATATTCTGTGCATTCATTGTAGAACTCTGATATTCTGTGCATTCATTGTAGAACTCTGATAGTTTGTGCATTCATTGTAGAACTCTGATAGTTTGTGCATTCATTGTAGAACTCTGATAGTTTGTGCATTCATTGTAGAACTCTGATATTCTGTGCATTCATTGTAGAACTCTGATAGTTTGTGCATTCATTGTAGAATTCTGATAGTTTGTGCATTCATTGTAGAATTCTGATAGTTTGTGCATTCATTGTAGAACTCTGATATTCTGTGCATTCATTGTAGAACTCTGATATTCTGTGCATTCATTGTAGAACTCTGATAGTCTGTGCATTCATTGTAGAAATCTGATAGTCTGTGAATTCATTGTAGAACTCTGATATTCTGTGAATTCATTGTAGAACTCTGATAGTTTGTGCATTCATTGTAGAACTCTGATATTCTGTGCATTCATTGTAGAACTCTGATAGTCTGTGCATTCATTGTAGAACTCTGATAGTCTGTGAATTCATTGTAGAACTCTGATATTCTGTGCATTCATTGTAGAACTCTGATATTCTGTGCATTCATTGTAGAACTCTGATAGTCTGTGCATTCATTGTAGAACTCTGATATTCTGTGAATTCATTGTAGAACTCTGATAGTCTGTGCATTCATTGTAGAACTCTGATAGTTTGTGCATTCATTGTAGAACTCCAATAGTCTGTGCATTCATTGTAGAACTTCAATAGTCTGTGCATTCATTGTAGAACTCTGATAGTCTGTGCATTCATTGTAGAACTCCAATAGTCTGTGCATTCATTGTAGAACTCCAATAGTCTGTGCATTCAATGTAGAACTTCAATAGTCTGTGCATTCATTGTAGAACTCTGATAGTCTGTGCATTCATTGTAGAACTCCAATAGTCTGTGCATTCATTGTAGAAATCCAATAGTCTGTGCATTCATTGTAGAACTTCAATAGTCTGTGCATTCATTGTAGAACTCCAATAGTCTGTGCATTCATTGTAGAACTCCAATAGTCTGTGCATTCATTGTAGAACTCCAATAGTCTGTGCATTCATTGTAGAACTGATATTCTGTGCATTCATTGTAGAACTAATCGATCTCGCAATTTACTTAAATACTATTGAAAAAGAAAACTTACCAAAGTCTAATCTCTGTGATAGCAAGCAAATGCTGAAGAGTACCCATGCGATGAATAAACATGCCAAACATCTGAATCAGCAGGAGCAGCAGAAGTAGAAATACAAAACCCATACCTAAAATACTTTCCTGAAAATATAGATATAAAATAGGTCAAGTGGTATCTCTAACCTGTGGAACATAGATATTGCCTAAAATATGTAGGTTTAAAATCAATCAAGTAACTGGGGTGCAAAGGGAACGCATTGCTCTAGGCAGACCCAGGGTTAGCAGATAACCAAGATCCCAAATGTACCTCCACGCGGTGCACCCTGGAAACAGAAATACAGCAGCTCGAGCTGATTCTGGCCAAATCATTTGGGGATCGTGTCCGAGAATGTGGAGGTAGCAGATGGAAAGAGATTTGACTGCACAAGAGACAGACAATATCTCCGACACCACCAGCATCACCACATATAGCGACACTGTCGACATACAGTGAAGCTAGTCAGTCCAGTCCGAACATTGGAGGGGCGGCCAATGTAAAATGCATGTAAAGGTAGATGCATGGCGAGAGACAAATAGATCTCATACCGAGTACATTGAAACAATGAAAGGGCAGAACAGCACTAGAGGGCAGCGCGAACTGCAAATAGAAAGTGAAAAGTCCCTAGGAAAGGGGAACTACAAGCTCCGTCAGCTCAAGACGAGCTTCTAGTTATCTGTGTTTCTTACAGGCAGAGACCCAGACCCATTCACTGGCGTTTGGTAAAGCAAGAAGACCTGATCCAACTCTAATGTCGAGCCTTCCTAAACCAGAAATATGCTCACGAAGAGAAAGGGTTCTGTACCCGATGGGCTTAGGCAAGAAAGGGACAACGATGGTAGTCCTGGCCCAACTCTACTGTCTTATACCGGAAGTACACTTGCAGAGAGAAAGGGTTCCGTACCCGATGGGCTCAGGCACAAAAGGGACAACGATTTAGCCCTGGCCCAACTCTACTGTCAGGTTTTCCTACACCGGAAATACACTTGAAGAGAGAAAGGGTTCAGTACCTGATGGGCTCAGGCGCTATTTGGACAAGGACGCTCAGCTCGAGAATGCCTTGCTCTCAAACGCGTGGTGTGAGACTCGAACTTGGACAAGGGGTACACGATATCGGTGAATGACACCTCGGCTAAGAGGGCGAAAGAGCCAGGGTCCAACTTCTCTGTTGAGTTCTTCCCCTTAAGGAACCAGGCTCACGGATGAGAAACGGTTCAGTACCCAATGGGCACAGGCACAGCACGTCCAATTACACGAGGCAAGTTCATAGACTGTGGAACATCTCGTGCGAGTCAGACGAGAGCAAAAATCGTCTGGGCGAAGAGTCGCCACTACGCGTGCTTGTAGACAGATATAGAGGCTGTCACAGGCTAAGGGTAGCCCACCCGAATTGTCAAGGCATGCCGAAATCGGATGTGTTAGGCCTACAAGGTGCATAACGGTGGCACAACGTAATCACGCTCCTGGCGGAAATCGCACGGATATCCGTGATGGTTACAATGGAGCGAACGCAAAACAAACAAAACAAACAAACAATCAAGTAACTGTGTCATATGTGGTTGTAGTATTAGTTGTAGAAGTTGTGATTGTAGTATTAGTATTGGAAAGTATGATTGTGGTATTGGTAGTAAAAGTTGTGATTGTAGCATTAGTTGTAGAAGTTGTGATTGTAAAAAAAAAATTAATGTTCTGAATTTCAGTGTTTTTAAAGATGTCATTCCAAATCCAATAATTGTCCATTGTCTTTCCCCAATGATTGTCCATTGTCTTTATCCAAATGAATGATGGTTGATCAAATCCACATTTGCCGTTAGGCGTTGGGGTGAGAGCCTCAGTTATTAGTCCAAGACCAGATCTGTCACCTTGGTTGCATTGAGTCTATATTTGTTCAAAGTTATCTTGATGTTTTCTACCCACCGTTTTTGTGGTCTACCCCTGTCTCTATGTCTGGAAATTGTTTTGGTATATGCTCTTATTAGTATTTGGATTGGGTTCATTCTTATAAGATTGCTGAAAAACTTTACTTGCTGTCTTTCAAAATATGCTCAATACATGATATTATACCAACTTTTTTCCTAATTTATTCATTTCTTATTTGATCTAGTTTAGTAATCAATGCAGCTTTTCTCAGACACTTGATTTCACATGTAACAATTTTCCTTGGCTGTGTGACAAAACAAATGATAGACTCAAAAAAAAAGAAAAAGAAAATACTAGACTGACCTCAATTTTGTTACTTCCATGAGAACCATAAGTGATAGTAAATCTGGCAGCATTTGTTAGTTGAAACATGAAGTTTAGGGCCATCCATAACAGGTTTATGATGATCATACCAAAAGCAGAAGAATTGCGGAGGTCACGCAGGCCATCAGAAATCTTTTTCTGTTAGAAAAAATGATAGAATGAAAAATATAATGAATTACTGAGCTAGATTATGTGTATATCTCTGCATAAAGGATTTGCTGCTACAGGTCTTCAACATTCTCTATTTTTTTGTTTTAGTGGAGGCACTACTACTGACTGAAACTTATCCCAGTGGGGGCATTCCTGCAGACTGAAACTTATCCCAGTGGGGGCACTCCTGCAGACTGAAACTTATCCCAGTGGGGGCACTCCTGCAGACTGAAACTTATCCCAGTGGGGGCACTCCTGCAGACTGAAACTTATCCCAGTGGGGGCACTACTACTGACTGAAACTTATCCCAGTGGGGGCACTACTACTGACTGAAACTTATCCCAGTGGGGGCACTACTACTGACTGAAACTTATCCCAGTGGGGGCACTCACTCATGCAGACTGAAACTTATTCCAGTGGGGGCACTCACTCATGCAGACTGAAACCTATCCTAGTGGAGGCATTCCTGCAGACTGAAACTTATTCCAGTGGGGGCACTCCTGCAGACTGAAACCTATCCAAGTGGGGGCACTCCTGCAGACTGAAACTTGCCCTATTGAGGTACTCCTGCAGACTGAGACTTGTCCTAGTGGGTGTACACATGCAGACTGAAACTTGCTTTAGTGGAGGTACTCCTACAGATTGAAACTTGTCCAAGTGGGGGCACTCCTCCAGACTAAAACTTGTCATAGTGGGGGCACTCCTGCAGACTTGAAACATGACCTTATAGTTATGTTACTTCTCAAATGTCCCTTTTCTCTTCATAAAGAAAAATCATGCAGTAAACGGGATTTGAACCAGGTCTGCTCAGATGACACCCAATTGTCTTGCAACTTGGGTCAACACATCTACCTTCATGATGCGATTTCAGTCATGACTGAAACTTGAAACTGAGACTGAAAGTACCAAATAATCAATGTAAATGATAAGAAATAATAAATGTAAATGATAAGAAATAGTAAATGTAAATGATAAGAAATAGTAACTACAAAAGACAGTGAGTTTTATTAAGGAGACAGAATTACAGATATAGACATGTTTCAAGTGAACGAAAGAAGAAGATAAGAAATAGTAAATGTAAATGATAAGAAATAATAAATGTAAATGATGAAAATAATAAATGTAAATGATAGGAAATAATGAATGTAAATGATAAGAAATAATCAATGTAAATGATAAGAAATAATGAATGTAAATGATGAGGAAAACACTCAAGGGCTTTTTCTTTCATGCAGGTGTTTCTCATCTTTTCCCAGTTCCCTAAAAATTCCAGAACAATGCTTATTTTGGTGTTCAGAGTACTCAGACCCTTAACTGTAAGCTGAAAGTGTGGATAACCAAGTATTTTTCCATTGGTGTCAGCTACACATAGCATTCAATACCCATTTTCTGATGAGTAGACTATGTACTGACTACTCGGAACTGAACACTGTAGATTATTATGGGAATCCAGCTTACATATACCAATATAATAATAATACTAATAATAATAATAAAAATAACCCTTCATTGTTGTAGGTGTACCACACTGGAGACATCAGCACAAAAAGATTCCCCCAAACACACCTGTCCTCAGCTAATCGAATGAGAGTAGAAAAATCTTTCCCAAACTAATCCTTGATGTAATAAAACCAGGATTTTCTTTCCTATGTCTTTTCCTTTCACCATCGACTGTATCTTGAAAAAGTAGTTTTAGAAAGTGAGATGTGTCCTGTTACATGTCCAAACCAAACAAGTTTACACCATCTCACCATTACCAAAAGTAGTTCTTGATAACCTCCTTATGGTTATCAGCTACAGATATGGCAAAGTTAGAAAATACTGGCAGAAACAAACGCCATGACATTAGGTACAAGTTATCATCTTAAATTATGAGCATAAAACCAGACAATGAAAATAACATAATATCTTTCTATGTGCTATACAAGTAGGCATATCACATTTTTATTGCTCTATACAAGTAGGCATATCACATCTTCATTTTTCTATACAAGTAGGCATATCACATCTTCATTTTTCTATACAAGTAGGCATATCACATTTTCATTGTTCTATACAAGTGGGTATATCACATCTTCATTGTTCTATACAAGTAGGCATATCACATTTTCATTGTTCTATACAAGTAGGCATATCACATTTTCATTGTTCTATACAAATAGGCATATCACATTTGCATTGTTCTATTCAAGTGTGCATATCACATCTTCATTGTTCTACTAGTACCATACCTTTTCTTCAGGTGATGGATGAATTGGCTTAAGATATTTTTCAACAAAGTCAGTCCAGAACTCTATCTCTATCTTGTTTCCCTGGTTTAAAAAAAAAGCACAAATGTGAATGTGAATTTAGAGAAACAAATATGTAGAAAATAAACAGATCGCAAGTGTTCATTATTCATTATGTTCCATCTTCACAACAAATATTGGTTGCAATGAAACTTCAACATCCCCTGTCCCTGTTTCTTGCTTGGTGGTGCACTTTGTCAGACTACAATATGCCTATCTTGTGATTTTCTCCCCCAATTGTATCTCTGCCTAGCTTTTGCTTGCCTCCCCTTGACTTTACCCTAAAGTAAGATTTATTCAACAAGTTTAATTTATATGTCCATACAAGGTCTTTTAATATGTCCAATTTACTGTATTTATTTGATCTTTTAATGAGTTAAACAATATTTAATATGTCCAATTTACTGTATTTATTTGATCTTTTAATGAGTTAAACAATATTTAATATGTCCAATTTACTGTATTTATTTGATCTTTTAATGAGTTAAACAATATTTAATATGTCCAATTTACTGTATTTATTTGATCTTTTAATGAGTTAAACAATATTTAATGTTTAAACTTCATTTATTCATTTTCCTTTAGCCCTGAAGCTAGTGCATAGGGCAGAGGTTAGATCTCTCCAATTCTGTCTGTTCAAAGCTATTCTGTGCAGTTCTTGAATTGTATGGATATTGTTTGTTTTACTCTCTCTAAGTATTGTTCTTCTGAGTGTTACTTTTGGTCTACCCCTGGCTCTCTTGCCTGTAGGTATCCATTCAAGAGATTGGTGGTGAATTCTGTTAATGTCTACTTATAGGACATGCCTGATGAAGGACCAACGGCATTGTCCTAATGTTTTAACTTGAGACACCATAATTGTATCCTCTGCTATATGACCGAGTGACACACAATTATAAATATTATCATATGATCTCGTGATGGGACAATGATTATATTTGCTACTGCAACAGGTACAAGCGAAAACAGTCCAAAAGAACTTACCAAAATAACTTTTCCACTACCCAAACCTCGATCTTCAGACCACACAGGGTTCTTTAGATCGTTTCTTTTTTTCTTTTTCTTCTTTTTTGTTCCATCTGCATTCAATTCAGGGGCCAAGGTCTCCTACAAAAATGAGAAATAATAAACAAATTGATCAAATTCTCAAATTAAATACATTTACAATAAGAATAGAAGAAAGATGTATATAATTGGAACATACTTATTAAGCTAAAACACATCATCATCATGTGCTGTTTCAGATGGCATAAGCAATTTGTAGTATTATCAGTAGAAATTTTGGTAATAGTATTAGTGATAGAAGTTGTGATTGTAGTATTAGTTGTGATTTTATTGTTAGTTGTAGAAATTGGGATTGTAGTATTACTAATAGAAGTTGTGATTATAGTATTAGTAGTATAATTTGCTTTCGGCAGATTATATGCAAATGTGTGGTGTAGAAATGGCATTAACCTACAGACTAAGCTGAAAGTCTACAGAGCATTAATACTCCTAGTGCTATTATACGCTAGTGAAACATGGACTGTGTATAGATGTCATGTGAGCAAACTCATTCACTTTCACACAACTTGTCTCTGAAAAGTTATGAACATCAGATGGCAAGACAAGATTCCAGATAGCACTACCCGTGACAGATCTGGTATCCCCAGCTTTGACACTATCCTGATGCACAGATTCATTGGGAAGGTAATTTGGTACGTATGCAAGACTATCGCCTGCCAAAGATACTTCTCTATGGTGAGCTGGAGAAGGGTCAACGATCTCAAGGTGTCCAAAAGAAGCACTACAAGGGCTCATTAAAAACCTCACTGAAAGCGTTTGAAACAGACTAAGACATATGGAAAGAACTTGCATAAAATAGATCGACATGGTGCTCTACAGTCAAAAAGAATGCATCATCTTGTGAAAAGAGGAGAAATGCTGCAGCTCAACAGTGGAGAGTAGCTATAAAGTCACGGATAGACCAACATCTGTCTACAGTGGTCATTACATGCCCGCATTGTCCAAGGACATTTACAGCTCGGATATAGTTCATTAGCCATCTACGAATTATTAGGCATGGTCATAATTCTAATTGAAGTTTTGAAAGTGGATGGAAAAAATGGTCATCATCACTTGTGATGGATGAATTAGCATAGGGGATCTCTCTAGCGTAGTAGTTAAGCTGTTCGCCCTGTGTTCAAGAGGTCATGAGTTTGAATCCGGCTCATATCATCTTGTTTACAAGGTGGATTTTTTGGGAGATCCCTGTGGATTATCGCTTGAAGCTACGGAGTTAAGTGCTATGAGTGGTAGTCTTGGCAGGTGGCGTGCCACTTTGTTGAGAGTGACGGAGTACATATAGAAAACCGAGTACAGTGAAGTCAATCCTCTATGACTTTTGAACCCTTTTTTAACACACACACAGCACAGTAGTAGAAGTTGTGGTTGTAATATTAGTAGTAGATGTTGTGATTGTAGTATTAGTTATATAGAAGTTGTGGTTTTAATATTAGTAGTAGAAATAGTCTTTTTAGCATTAGTTTCAGATGTTGTGATTGTAATATTACTAGTAGAAGTTGTGATTGTAGTATTCCTAGTACAAGTTGTGATTGTAGTATTAGTTGTAGCAGTTGGTTTTTGACAAACTTTTATCTGGATTTCATAGTTTTATGTATATATATTTTATATACCTGGTAAATATATATTCAGTTAAATTCCATAATGCAAATGGTGCTAACATCTCCATTTTTGTACTGTTCTGCATATTGATCAGCAACATGGACATAAACATCTGTTTATAACATTTATTCTGAGTTGTTCTCACACTCCTGTTGGGATTAGTGTGATATAGTCCAGAGAACTAAATGTGTCATACTTTATAGTTTGGCTGTGATGTCCCTTTTAGCCTGACACAGCAAAGATTTTAAGTCCATTTGATCCTCTATGGCATGCATTCTCCACCTGGTGCTTGTGAGCATCTTGGTGCTCTCGAAAGAACATGTGCTCACGCCATGCAAATTAAAGGTGCCCACTAACACTACAGTAATGACTATATGTGGGTGGTGCTCTTTGTCTGAATAGGTTGAGAATCCCTAATTTATGGGATATGACAACCTCATCTCAAAATCCCTTTAGTACCTTCATACAACATGCATGGCTGGTCACAGCATTGTTATTCTTCGACTCTCTTTTTGGGCCCGGCAACATTCACATTATCAACATAACATAAAAAGTACCTGGGAGAGAGCCTGAAACTTCCAGCCTTATTTTATATCAACATACCCTAATAAGTGTCAAGCAGAAGAGTCTTAAAATTGCAGCTTCTATTGATGTTTATCCATAATTATTTTAGATGCTAATCGAAAATTCACGACCACTTACACTTGAGACAAGTGTGTCATGAAGACAGCCATTCAAATATAACATCCACAGTTTGATCTCATGAAACAAAAACCATCAGACATTTTTACAGACTATATGTCTATTTTGGAGGCATTTAAAAGACTTCTATATGAAAAACACATATAGTTCACAGTCTTATCTCTGTATATTCAATCAACATGACCCTACAATGGATCCCTGGACATAGCATTCTAGCATGAAATGAAACAGCAGACTTTCAAAAAGAGGTTAATCAAATAGAAAAACGTAATATTTTGTAGTATAGGAACAATCAAACAGATCCTCAGAAATAACACCAGAGTAATTAGGCTGAACAGTTGGGTAAATAGGTTGACTGATCAAAATGTATTTAGAGAAATTACATGGTTATGACATAAGAATGGACAATGACAACATAAACAAACTGCTTGAAAAATCAATTCCTTTTCTTTCAAATTCCCAAAAAATAGTTAACAGCCATTTAAATTGTATCAGCGACTATCCACAGGTAGTGTGATACTGCTCTAATCACAACAAAACAGCTAAACATTTAAATTGTATCAGGCTCAGCGACTATCCACAGGTAGATACTGCTCTCATCACAACAAAACAGCTAAACACTTCTTTATTGACTGCCCTTTTTTCTCAAGTGCCAGGAGAAAACTTGTACAGACACCCTTAGCAATCATTAACTCCCTGTATGGATCACTGTCAACTTCAGATGACCTGCACTTTTTAAAGAATGACGTTGTGCTGCCATTAAAAATGAAGACATCTACATGAGTGCCTACTGTTGGAGAAAATACATACCTCTGGAATATCTTCCTTTGGACGAATTGATTGTGATGAAATTGCAGGGCGTTGTGAATTCTTCCCAGAAGGCTGCTGTTCTACAACGATGGAGTCTAGTTCACCAGCAGGATATTTGTTCAGTACTTGCTAGAAATGTATCATTATGCTTCTATTAGAATGTGGGTGTTTGTAGGTTAGAGTGTTTAATGAGCATGATAGGGTTTGTGTATGTTTGAGGGTTAAAGTATTTGGTGTGAGTGATAGAGTTTGTATATGTTTGAGGTTTAAAGTGTTTGGTGTGAGTGATAGAATTTGTGTATGTTTGTGATAGATTCGTGATAGAGTGTGTGTATGTTTGTTGGATAGTGTTTGGTGAGTGTGATAGAGTTTGTGTATGTTTGTTGGATAGTGTGTGGTGAGTGTGATAGAGTTTGTGTATGTTTGTTGGATAGTGTTTGGTAAGTGTGATAGAGTTTGTGTATGTTTGTTGGATAGTGTGTGGTGAGTGTGATAGAGTTTGTGTATGTTTGTTTGTTAGTGTTTTGTGAGAGTGATAGAGTTTGTGTATGTTTGTTGGATAGTGTTTGGTAAGTGTGATAGAGTGTGTGTATGTTTGTTGGTTAGTGTTTGGTGAGTGTGATAGAGTTTGTGTATGAATGTGCAGGTTATAGTGTTTGGTTAGAGTCATATAGTTTGTGTGTGTTTGTTGGTTAGTGTTTGGTGAGTGTGATAGAGTTTGTGTATGTTTGTTGGTTAGTGTTTGGTAAGTGTGATAGAGTTTGTGTATGTTTATTGGTTAGTGTTTGGTTAGTGTGATAGAGTGTGTGTATGTTTGTTGGTTAGTGATTGGTGAGATGATAGAGTTTGTTGATTAGAGTATTTGGTGAGCGTAATATAGTTTGTGTGTGTTTGTTGGTTAGTGTTTGGTGTGAGTGATAGAGTTTGTGTATGTTTGTTGGTTAGTGTTTGGTAAGTGTGATAGAGTGTGTGTATGTTTGTTGGTTAGTGTTTGGTGAGTGTGATAGAGTTTGTGTATGAATGTGCAGGTTATAGTGTTTGGTTAGAGTCATATAGTTTGTGTGTGTTTGTTGGTTAGTGTTTGGTGAGTGTGATAGAGTTTGTGTATGTTTGTTGGTTAGTGTTTGGTAAGTGTGATAGAGTGTGTGTATGTTTATTGGTTAGTGTTTGGTTAGTGTGATAGAGTGTGTGTATGTTTGTTGGTTAGTGATTGGTGAGATGATAGAGTTTGTTGATTAGAGTATTTGGTGAGCGTAATATAGTTTGTGTGTGTTTGTTGGTTAGTGTTTGGTGTGAGTGATAGAGTTTGTGTATGTTTGTTGGTTAGTGTTTGGTAAGTGTGATAGAGTGTGTGTATGTTTGTTGGTTAGTGTTTGGTGAGTGTGATAGAGTTTGTGTATGAATGTGCAGGTTATAGTGTTTGGTTAGAGTCATATAGTTTGTGTGTGTTTGAGGGTTAAAGTGTTTGGTGTGAGTGATAGAGTTTGTGTGTGTTTGTAGGTTAGAGTGATATTAGTGAGTGGATTGAGTTTGTGTATGAGTATGAAGGCAAGAGCTTTTGGTGAGCGAGATAGTTTGTTTATGTTTGTAGACTAGAGTATTTGGTGAGAGTGATAAGAGAATGTGTATGTTTGGTGAATGTAATAGAATTGGGAGGTTAGCGTGTTTGGTGAGAGTGATAGAGTTTGTAGATTAGAGTATTTGTCGAGCGTAATATAGTTTGTGTGTGTTTGTTGGTTAGTGTTTGGTGAGTTTGATAGAGTTTGTGTATGTTTGTTGGTTAGTGTTTGGTGAGTGTGATAGAGTTTGTGTATGTTTGTTGGTTAGTGTTTGGTGAGTGTGATAGAGTGTGTGTATGTTTGTTGGTTAGTGTTTGGTAAGTGTGATAGAGTTTGTGTATGTTTGTTGGATAGTGTTTGGTGAGTGTGATAGAATTTGTGTATGTTTGTTAGTTAGTGTTTGGTGAGTGTGATAGAGTTTGTGTATGAATGTGCAGGTTATAGTGTTTGGTTAGAGTCATATAGTTTGTGTGTGCTTGTAAGTTAGAGTGTTTGGTGAGAGTGATAGAGTTTGTGTATGAGTGTGAAGGCTAGAGTGTTTGTTGAGTGTGATAGAGTTTGTTTATATTTGTAGGTTAGAGTATTTGGTGAGAGTGATATAGTTTGTATATGTGTTTGGAGACTAGAGTGTTTAGTGAGAGTTATTTAGTCTGTATATATTTGTAGGTTAGAGTTTTTGGTGAGAGTGTTATAGTTTGTGTACATGTTTTGAGATTAGAGTGTTGGCAAGAGTGATAAAGTTTGTGTATGTCTTTAAGTTAAAGTATTTGGTGAGAGTAATAGAGTTTTTTAATGGGTTTAGAGGTTATAGGAGTTGGTGAGTGTGATAGAGTTTGTGTAAATGCTTGGAGGTTAGAGTGTTTGATGAGAGTGATAAAGTTTGTAGGTTAGTGTATTTGGTGAGACTGATAGAGTCTGTGTCTTTTTGGAGGTTTTTTTGTGTGATTGTTTTTGCATCAGTTTTGGAGTTTGAATATGAAATTAGCGTGCGTATATCATACTATGTTTCACACTATGCTCTAATTGATAGCTTACACCATATACTTGCTACTACCGGGTATTCACTTATAGCTTACACTTTATACTTATTATTTTTTTCTTAAAGCTGACACTTTATTATTTATACTTTATTATAAGCTTTCCATATATTATTACTCCGTTATAGCTGACACTTTACACATTTTACTAGTTTACACTATATAACTTACACTATATACTTGTTACTACTCTCTAATAGCTTATGCTTTCATATAAAATATATATATATATATATATATATATATATATATATATATATATATATATATATATACACATGTACACAGATACACACTACCGGTACTACTTTTTGCTTTGTTAAATTACCCAACAAGCATGGGAGTTTAGCTTGAATTTTATACATGCACTACTCTCTATTTTACAAAAAAAATACTACAAAAATTGCATCATTAATCTGCTTACAGCCAGGCTTTTCTCAATATTCATCAAGACTGTCAAAACATTTTTGCTGTTCTGTCCCTCATTCTCTACAATGCCAGTAGCATCCAAAAGTTGTTCTTGTGGACTAGGGGCAGTTCTCTGAGGAACTAGTGTTTTGACCAGTTTTGTAAGCTCTCTGATGTGCTCTATGTCCAAGAGAAACAAAAAAATTATTTAAATAAAAAGTTATCATTTAATAAATAATAATTGTTTATTAGTTAATGATTGATTATTGATTAAGATTAAATTAATTTATGGCTCTGAAACACGGAGAATAAATACATAACTATAAGACAGAATTGATGAAGGTGTGGATAAGAATAGGAAAAACTTCATGGAAAGAGAAGAAAATAAACAAAGAAGTTCTAATAACACTTCTTATGAAAAAAGAACTATTAGAGGAAATACAGATTTAAAAAAAAATATATTTTGGATATATTGAAAGACTTGACACCATTTGTGTCAGCTTATTTTTTCATAAATCCATAATTTTAACAATTTAATTCCAGATTTCAATAGAAACGTCCATATTTAGCACACACAAAAAAACTCTCAAAAGTCCATATACTTTTTTCTTAAATATTTTAAAATTAAAAAACAATGTTTTTGCCTCTTTTTGTGTGCAAGATAAAAATGTCCACAGTAATAATAACTAGTAAATTAAACACCAAGTGACCTTTTTATAAAAAAGATTTTAGTGAGCAAGTGATACATGGGAGAGAAACATCAAGAGATGGACAGATTAGTCTAGCAGAGTGTACCACCAAATCAAGTGACAGAGGATGTTTGAGGTCCATTACAGCCAATTTTCATTGAGAAGATGGTCCTTGATGATGGTGAGTGAGTAATAGGCCTGTATGGATACTTTGGTGTCATGTATAGTGACCCAACATATTAACATTTCATTTTGTTTGAGGTCCATTGCAGCCAATTTTCATCGAGGAGATGGCACTTGATGCCATCATATTAGCATCTTTTGCTTTCATTCTCAAACCCCTGCTAGTTAGCAGGATCTGTCTATCTATCTATACCCTGTATCTCTTGTTTGCCTTGCAGTGTCATGGGTAGAAGAGTTCTCTGGAGATGACTTTCCTGTGTGCTGTTCGTAGTCTTGCTCCTGTGGCTTCTTTGATTTCCATCTTTTACATGGTCTGTCTCTGGCTTTATAGCTGTGATGTCTATGTTTCATGGCCATTTGTGGCATGCTGTCTTTTGGTAGTCTGGAAGCGTGTGAAAACCACTTGATCTATTGTCTTTTGATGTGTTCTAATACTGGTATTGTTTTAGTTATCTGTCTGATGTTACCGTTTCTAATTCTATCTCTTAATGACACTCTGAGTATTCTTCATAGACATTCCATTTCTGCTCTCACTATTTTTCTTTGGTCTTGTGCTGTAATTACTAGTACTAATTTCTACACTGTAGGTTCACTAAGCTAGTCACAGTGTCGTTTCAGTGACTCCAAATGGTTAAATCGTGTTATAATCTATCCCATTCTGAAAAAAATCATATAGTCCATCAAGAAAACACTGAAATAGATAAGCTTTTCTTCCTTTTCGACAGGCAGAGATAGCAAATTGTCATCTCCCTCCATCGACCGGAAGAGTTAGCAGGGTGCAGTCCAAAAAACAAAAAGATCTGTGTCATGGTTTGCAACTTTGTTTTGATATATATACCTTTTGGCCTGACACATCCAACTTTAGCATTGCTTATAGACCACTTTACTTTTGGGATGGGATAACCATTTCCACCCTCAAATCTCCTTAGCTGCCTCTAATGACATGTATGGCAGATCACAATGTTGCTATTCTGTGCTCTCTTTGTGGGTATTGGTAAAAATTGCCAAATGTATTAACTTCACTAGGCATGCTGTTGCATCTGTGGGTCTAACCAATGATCCACTAGACAAACCACACAAGCAATAAAAAATTTTAGTAGATGACATGCCTTTATATTGGGGCTTGTGTATGCAAACTTTGTAAAGCATGAAATGGGGTAATGAAGTTTTGCTAATAACATGAAACACACACAAATCGGCGTTTCGACAGAAAGTCATTTATCAAAGATAACATACATGTATAAATAAAAAAAAAGTGTGGACGACACAACTTGTGTTTACATATCTAGCCTTTGTGTGTGCCTATGTGTGTGCCTATGTGTGTTTCATGTTATTAGCAAAACTTCATTACCCCCGTTTCACCCTTTACATGTTGGGTTTCAGTTTTGCGCAGTGAGTACATATTTTGAAAACATTGTAGCATGTCATCTATACAATTATATACCCCCTCTTAGTAGAACGTTCCTTCAATAGACATTGCACAAAGCGGAAAATTGAGGTCTCCTGTGTATGAAAGAAAGCTCAGAAAAACCACCCCACTGAACAGAGGAAGCAAGTGCTAATCGCTTGCAATTCCTGGCATTCTAATAAAAAACAAACAATTAACTACATTGGTGAGTCCACATCCCTAAAAATACTAAATATTTAAAATAAAATATTTCCATTTATATAACTGAGTCTGGCTCTGTGGCAGCAAGGTACAGAGTGTGTTTATGATAGCCAAGGTGTCGGGTTCAAACCCTGCCAAAATCAATTGTGCATTCGGATTGTTAAGAAAGCTTGGCAAACTACTGAATGTAATTTATATTGCCTAGAAAATCAATATGGCCAGAAAATTCTGGGATGATGTCTACATCCAGAATAGGAAATGCTACCATTTTTTTTGTTATATCATAAAGTGTCTTGTAGTTTCATGAAGGCTTAAACATTGTTTAGTCTGTCTTATTTAGTCTCCAATGTTTTTCTGTGTATTGCATCATGCCTGTCACCTTTAAACTGCAGTTAATGTGTTCACAGCAAAGACAATGTCAATCCTTTAATAGTACTTTGAGATCAAGTGAGGTCTAGACCAGTGTGATACTAGTTGCTTGAGATCAAATGAGGTCTAGACCAGTGAGTTACTAGTTGCTTGAGATCAAGTGAGGTCTAGACCAGTGAGTTACTAGTTGCTTGAGATCATATGAGTTCTAAAACTGTGTGTTACTAGTTGCTTGAGATAAAGTGAGGTCTAGACCAGTGTGTTACTAGTTGCTTGAGATAAAGTGAGGTCTAGACCAGTGTGTTACTAGTTGCTTGAGATCATGTGAGGTCTAAATCTGTGTGATACTAGTTGCTTGAGATCATGTGAGGTCTAAATCTGTGTGTTACTAGTTGCTTGAGATCATGTGAGGTCTAGATCAGTTTGTTATCTTTCACAACTATCTCTATAATCCATATGACAGAATATCTAGTTTTATATATTTCTTACCTTCACCTCTGTTAAAAATCCTGGCCCAAAATCCTTTCTTCGGCTTATTTTTCTCTTGTTCCTCCTTCTCTTTCTTCTTTTTCTCCATCTCCAACCTCTGAGCTTTTGTTGGCACTTCTCTCGTTCCCCAGGAAACATCATTCAAGTTACATATTGAGTAAATGACAAGCAGGAGGTACCCGGATGGGATTGTTAATAAATACAACACTCCATGTGCAAGACAGAAAACTTCCTGAATAGAGAAGATGGAAGAATAAACTAAACAGATTTGCATCCAATTAATCCAGGTACAGAAAATCATCAATTATCATTGCCAACATCGTTCTCACAAACATCATCAACATTATCACCACCATCAATATCATCCTCATCATCATCACTGTCATCATAACTATCATTAGAATTCTCATTATCTTCATTTTCATCATCATTTTCATTATTCATAACTAATATCATCATCATCAATTTGAACATTGAAACACCAATGAGTTCCGTCAATATCACTCTTGCTACTTTATAGTACCCTCTATTTACTTCTGTATCATGTCCCAGTTACAAATCCACACACATCCACCTAAACATCATCGATTTCACATAACAATCATTCACACACACACACACACATGTAAATATATCAATAATAGGTAATTACTGTAGCATAACATCCATGGATATGTCAAGTGTGTTCACATCAAGGTAGAGATCTCATATGTGAACTTAATTACTAGAATTTGTGGACATATTCATCACCATCCAACCCTCCAGTCTTAGCACATCGGTAGTGTCTACAAACCAACTGATGCCCATAGCTTTATTCTCTATGTCTTCTCTCATCATTCTGTCAATCACCATTCCCTGCCACTCTCTCAACTTCTTTGCCTGCAGCATCTGCATGGTGGTGAAAAGAACTTTCTTTGAGAAAGCCCATGAGATGATCAACTTCTTTCACTGTTATTTATTAAATGACAGGATCCTAAGGTCCTCCCTACTTTGAGTGTGCAGCCTCTCCCACCAGGATACTCCCAGAAGACTTTCTCCACAGACAAGATCAGACTTTTTCTCATGTTCCACCCTTACAGCTTTGTTGTCTGCCCTGTCTATTCTGACAAAATTCTCTTTTTCAGTCGGATCCCAAGATGCATGAAGTGTTCTGCAACTCTCCTTTGGGTGCTTACAGACATGACAACAACCTCAGGGATGTATTGGTCCATAGTTATCTGAAGCATGACATTCACAGTCATTGAGACCATCAGCTGAAAACGTAGTAGATGCTAGACCTGTGGCCATGTCACCCAGATCCGTTCTGTCACACTCAGCAAAACGACCTTCAACCCTTGAAGAGAATTTCATGTGTGTCCCGTAACATCATGTATGTCATCATCTGCAAGCATTACACCATGATGCACATGGAGAAGATTAGTAGGATGCTCACAGATCAATTCTGTCAATATCTGTACATTATTAACAACCAGACTGGTACTCCTGTTGCTGACCACTTCAATGACAGGGACCATCAGGATGCCTGTGATGTTAATGTGATTGCCACTAAGTCATGTTTCTCGGATGATCAGACTCAACACATGCTTGAGAACTGGTAATTATTGCCAGGTTGGTTATGGTTGGCAAGAGTGACCTGCTCACAGCTAAAGGGATTACTTCAACATCATCGTGCCTTATGGCTGTGAAAGTTGAACATAATGCAGACATGGAGAGACAGATACTGGTCTTTGAATACAATTGTTATAGGAAAAGTTTGTGTATTTTCTATAGAGAGCATAAGATAAATTTGTACCTAAGAAATAAAAATAAACCTTGCAGATATACAAGAATCACTACCTTCAACAGTAACATTCGGAAGAATTACATGTTTGGATATGCAAGCTGGAATGATTTCCTGCCAATAATGATCCTTCTGGGGACAGTTGAAGGTAGAAAATGCAGAATTTAAGAAGAATATTAGAAGCAAACAACATCAAGTATTGGACCAGTAAACATTTTTTCTCACTTGTCTGCATCATTGGAAATATAAATCATTGGAGGGCTCTGTGTGTTGATGCATCCATTGCAGTATTCCTACAAGCTGATGGGTTAGGGCTCTATGTGTTGATGCATCCATTGCAGTATTACTACAACCTGATGGGTTAGGGCTCTGTGTGTTGATGTATCCATTGCAGTACTCCTACAATCTGATGGGTTAGGGCTCTATGTGTTGATGCATCCATTGCAGTATTACTACAACCTGATGGGTTAGGGCTCTGTGTGTTGATGCATCCATTGCAATATTACTACAACCTGATGGGTTAGGGCTCTGTGTGTTGATGCATCCATTGCAGTATTACTACAACCTGATGGGTTAGGGCTCTGTGTGTTGATGTATCCATTGCAGTACTCCTACAATCTGATGGGTTAGGGCTCTGTGTGTTGATGCATCCATTGCAGTATTACTACAACCTGATGGGTTAGGGCTCTGTGTGTTGATGCATCTATTGCAGTACTCCTACAACCTGATGGGTTAGGGCTCTGTGTGTTGATGCATCCATTGCAGGACTCCTACAATCTGATGGGTTAGGAGTTTATGAATGACGAATGATTGATATTAGCCCAATATTAAAACTGAAATGCCATGACAGCCAGAGCAGACCATAATGGAGGAGATGATGCCAGTGAGAAGAACACAAGAGGCATACCATATCAAAGGCCACTTGAACATGACAGTAACAGAAGCAGAAAGACTGGCTCATGATCGACAGAAGTTTCAAAAGGCTGTGATTACTGCTACGTGCTGTTCAGGATATCCTATCTGATGATGATGATTAAAACTGACCTGTGGATGACACAACCCAGAAATGACAAAAATTCCGACTAACAGCACGATGACGATGACACTTGGGTGGAATAAATTCTCAGTAGTGGCTGTTATAATAGTTCCAACAAACACTATCATCATGATGAAGGTGTAGACGACACTGAGTATCGCTGCAAAAATAAGTTGTATTCTTGATTTGAACCAGAAACATACGACAATGAAGGCAGCCGCGGGCACTGTTGAGAAAATGTAAGCATCTACCAAGGTCATCTTGAACACAAGTTTCACAGCACCTGTTATGGAGAAAACAAAGAAATGTACTTGAATAAAATTAATACAGTGACATACAGTTGAGTAAGACAACACAATCACAGTAAGACTTATCCACCTGTGAACTTTCACCTTACAATTTGATATTTAAAAAAATATTTGACAACTTAATGTAAGATTTTACCTTGCAATATGACATTTTAAGCTATACTTGACAACTTATCCCTTACATCATTGTTGTAACCCTTTTCATAATTTTAAGCCATACTTGATAACTTAATCCTTATATCATTGATGCAACCCTTTTCATAATTTTAAGCCATACTTGATAACTTAATCCTTGCATCATTGATGCAACCCTTTTCATAATTTTCAGATAAAAGCTTTCCTGGACACTTAATTTTAAATAATAAATATTTGATTATGTGGTTCCATTCTGTGCTTGTTCATCCCTTTCTTGTTCAAGAGGTTTTTGGTAGAAACATTGATTCTGTGTATTGGTCAATGTAAACTGCTATTTAGTTTTTTAAATATTTATTTCCATATTTACTGAAATATTTAATTGTGATCAATATAGCCTATATATAACACTATTTTATTGTTATTTTTTGTCTTTCTTATATCTTTTCACTTTATGCCCCTTTATACCTAGCAGCGTCTGGGGTAGAAGAGTCTCCAGAGGAGATGACCTTTGTGTGCACTTCATATAGGCCTATGTTATTTTAAATTGTTTTTTTTAATTTCTGTAATCCAACTTTTGCATTGTCTGCCCTTGGCTTTGTATCCATCATGTCTGCATAGCAATGCTTTTTTTTTGAGGGACACTGTCTGATGGTCGTCTGGAAGCATGTTGATACCACTTACTCTGTTGTCTTCTGATATAATCCAGGATTGACATTGCATTTGTTAATCTTCTGTTTTAATTTCTGATTCTGTCTCTTATTGTTACTCCAAGTATTCTACATAGACACATCATTTTTCTTTTGTAACAAGTTTTCTTGTCTTTTATAGGCTATAAATGACAATTTTATATTTATATACATAACAAAAAAACTGAATATTTTTCAATATTGCAATTCATGGAGTGTGGATAAATTGTTAAATAGCTGAAATATGGGGGATGATGGGCATTATAATTTTAGGAAGTGAATGCAGAAATGATAGACATGTAGAGTTAAATATGTGACAGGGACAATATAGTGACAATGTGACATGATCTCAACTGAGATTTATGCAGGTATATGTGACAGCAATTGTTCTAGTCAAACTGAGATTTATGCAGGTATATGTGACAGCAATTGTTCTAATCAAACTGAGATTTATGCAGGTATATGTGACAGCAATTGTTCTAGTCAAACTGAGATTTATGCAGGTATATGTGACAGCAATTATTCTAGTCAAACTGAGATTTATGCAGGTATATGTGACAGGAATTGTTCTATTCAAACTAAGATAATCAGGGATTGATGTTGATAATGAAGTCACAACAGAATTATGTCCCTTTAATTTGCATTTTTTAGAATTAAGTGCAATTTTATGCAATTTGCATAAAAAGTGACAGAATTTAAAGTAAACCTGTTTAACCAGTTTTCCGATGCATGTTGACAATTAAATTCATGTGACTAACTGGACATATCCTTACAAAATAAGTGAGAGAAAAGTTTTCTATACAATTATGTTGAGTTTGTAAAGGATCGCAAAGAAAATAAAATATGTTTACCTAAAATCAACATAGGTTGGTCTAATTATAGTACGTAGGACAGCATTAGACTGACTGACTGATAGATAGATAGATAGATAGAATGAATATGCTGCAATATTAACTGTGATCATTGCAAGAATGATATTGTGTAAAATAGAGAGAGAGAGAGAGAGAGAGAGAGAGAGAGAGAGAGAGAGAAGAAAGGGATGGAGAGAAAATGTGTGATACATACCTGCAATCATCATAAGTATTGTGCCTGGTCCCAGTATAGTCATCAACATCAGGAGCCACTGATAACCAATGTACGGCATACTCATGTTAGCATTTCTCTTAGTTGTCCTGCTAGCACTACCAAGTAGATCCAGAATGTTTGCAATAGTTGAAGGCATCCAGCGGCGTCTCTGGTTGAAAAACTCAAAGAACCCTTCAGGTGCAAAAGTCCAAGCGTCGGCAGCGGCAGCATACTCAATCCTATACCCTTGCTGGAGAAGGAGTGTGCACAGCCAACGGTCCTCACCTGAAGTTAAAGGTCATAGTAGAAATGTAACATGTAAGACAGGTAGCCATAATATTGGTTGTTATTGGCAGTGGGTGTTATAAATGGATGAACCTCTTATTTTTCTTTCCTTGTCAAACTGCTGCAGAACTGCTCAGTGGTGAGAATACATAAACATACATTGATGATATTTACACTGTAAGGATGAGAGTAAGGCAATCTAACATAATCTTGAACATGTTGCTAGGATAAAAGATAGGACTTCTAAACAAGATTTGAACAAAGTTATGTTGGTAGGATAGAAGATAGGGGTTCTAAACAAGATTTGAACAAAGTTATGTTGGTAGGATAGAAGATAGGGGTTCTAAACAAGATTTGAACAAAGTTATGTTGGTAGGATAGAAGATAGGACTTCTAAACAAGATTTGAACAAAGTTATGTTGGTAGGATAGAAGATAGGGGTTCTAAACAAGATTTGAACAAAGTTATGTTGGTAGGATAGAAGATAGGACTTCTAAACAAGATTTGAACAAAGTTATGTTGGTAGGATAGAAGATAGGGGTTCTAAACAAGATTTGAACAAAGTTATGTTGGTAGGATAGAAGATAGGACTTCTAAACAAGATTTGAACAAAGTTATGTTGCTAGGATAGAAGATAGGACTTCTAAACAAGATTTGAACAAAGTTATGTTGGTAGGATAAAAGATAGGACTTCTAAACTAGAGTTGAACAAAGTTATGTTGCTAGGATAAAAGATAGGACTTCTAAACTAGAGTTGAACACAGTTATGTTGCTAGGATAAAAGATAGGACTTCTAAACAAGATTTGAACAAAGTTATGTTGGTAGGATAAAAGATAGGACTTCTAAACTAGAGTTGAACAAAGTTATGTTGGTAGGATAGAAGATAGGACTTCTAAACAAGATTTGAACAAAGTTATGTTGGTAGGATAAAAGATAGGACTTCTAAACAAGATTTGAACAAAGTTATGTTGGTAGGATAAAAGATAGGACTTCTAAACAAGAGTTGAACAAAGTTATGTTGGTAGGATAAAAGATGAGACTTCTAAACAAGAGAGGAAGGGGGGTGTTGTTGAATGACATAAGAATTAAGATGATAAGTGATGTTTGAGTACTAAATGACTCAGATTCTTCTTCTTCTGCATTCATTCTTTAACTTTTGGATATTAGCAGAATATAGTCTGGGGAATGTAGTGTTCCTTTCAGTCTGACATTCGCACCTCTTAGCCTGATACATTCAACTTCAGCATTGTTTCTGGTTCACTTTGAACCTATTTGGGATGGGACAGTCGAGTTCATTTCATAACCATCTTAGGCACCTTTTATAACGTGCATGGAAAAAGTAAACATTGTTGCTATTCTTTGCTTCCCTTTTTGGCCCTGGCAACTCACAGATGACTTCTAGCAATAGATTTAGGGAACCAGTGCTGCCAAAACTCTACGCTACTTCAGTGTCATGCTCCTTGACAAGACGATCCCTTCTCAACACTCAAGACACATATTCACAGCCACTACATTTATGCAGTTATACCTTGGTCGTACTGAAGATGGTGGCCAGGCTCTGTGGGCTCAGTAGTATATTTCTTCATAACATTGGTGTCCATCAGAGCAGATGCCCGAAACAAACTGGGGAAAAAAGATTTGTATAAGAAATTATGAGAAACATCTTGTAAAATATATGTACGGTATATTAAAAAAATAATTAATCATGCAGCAAATGGTATTTGAACCAGGTGTGCTCTGATGGCACCTACTCGAAGGTGAGCACTCATAGGTAAGTATGTGTCATCTGAGAGGATCTGGTTCAAATCCTGTTTGCTATAATATAATTTATGCTTTAATAATAAATTCTCTATATTATATGTTAAGTATAAAAAGGGGGGGGGGGGGAGAGTCTGATGAAAAAAAAATGGAAGCCGATTAGGTAATAAGAGTCACTACTTGAACTATGTAAGCACAGATCTAAATAAAATTAGTGGAGGAAGCACTAACAAATTCCAGTGGAGGAAGAACTAACACATTCCAGGGGATGAAGAACTAAAAAAATCAAGTGGAGGAAGAACTAACAAATTCCAGTTTAGGAAGAAGTAAAATTTCAGTGAAGGAAGAACTAAAGAAATTCCAGTGGAGGAAGAAGTAACAAATTCCAGTTTAGGAAAAAGTAAACAAATTCCAGTGGAGGAAGAAGTAACAAATTCCAGTTTAGGAAAAAGTAAACAAATTCCAGTGGAGGAAGAAGTAACAAATTCCAGTTTAGGAAAAAGTAAACAAATTCCAGTGGAGGAAGAAGTAACAAATTCCAGTTTAGGAAAAAGTAAACAAATTCCAGTGGAGGAAGAATTACAGAAATTCTAGTGGAGGAACTACTAAACAAATTTCAGTGATGGAAGAACTAAACAAATTTCAGTGATGGAAGAACTAAACAAATTTCAGTGATGGAAGAACACAGGAAATGGTGTTGTAGAAGAGTAGGATATACATTAAGATCAGTGAAACGTATTGTAAGACATGCATTGTTCTGAAACCAACAGGGATAACATGAAGAAATATCCATAGGAAAGAATTAGATGCAGACATGAAGGTTTGGTAGAAAATAGAAATTGCTGGAAACAATAACTAAAAATAAGACAAGGTTGAGGAGATTTGTTTGATCTATACTCTGCAGGAAGCTAAAAAGTGTGTAGATAGAACTACTAGAACCACATGTTTCTTTATGCATACCTTTGTGATCAGTGATGGTAAAAGTAAGTTTGATATTGTCAAATAAATATGAATAGAGATTGCAAAGTTGCACATTACCAATAAATAATATTGAAGATTACTGATTCATCATTAAGTGTCTCTTCCACAATGAAGGTTAGCTGCAATGGACTCCAACATATCTGTCCTTTGCCTTGGTGGTGCACTCTGTCAGACTGTAACCTGTCCATCTCATGATGTTTCTCTCCCACTTATACTCTTCAGGTGTTGTTAGTCCATTGCTTGGCTTTAAGGTGTATGTGGTAAGGTCCTAGTCTCTTTTAGGTGGCCAGAGAACATTCATTATTATGCCCTGAATGTGACTCTTGTGTGCCACACACTTTGCTATTTTGCAGTATGAGGCATTGATCCATTTGGAATCCTCCTCTTGCGCCATCACAGACTTTGTGTGTTGCATAGACATTCTGTGCTGTTGATTTTGGTTGTATTTTTGTGATGACATAATATGCTGTTAAATTAGCTGTTAGCTGAAGTAGTCAAGATGCTATATTTTTCTCTGCATTTAAAATAGGCAGTTGACAAGCTCTGAACAAACTGTTAAATTAGCTGTTAGCTGAAGTAGTCAAGATGCTATTTTTGTGATGACATAATATGCTGTTAAATTAGCTGTTAGCTGAAGTAGTCAAGATGCTATATTTTTCTCTGCATTTAAAATAGGCAGTTGACAAGTTCTGAACATAATATGCTGTTAAATTAGCTGTTAGCTGAAGTAGTCAAGATGCTATATTTTTCTCTGCATTTAAAATAGGCAGTTGACAAGTTCTGAACAAACTGTTAAATTAGCTGTTAGCTGAAGTAGTCAAGATGCTATTTTTTTCTCTGCATTTAAAATAGGCAGTTGACAAGCTCTGAACAAACTGGAATTATTTACATTCCTCCCATGATAAATAAGAAGAAAAATCGCTGATGCTACAGGATGCAGATGCTACAGGATGCTGATCCTACAGGATGCTGATCCTACAGGATGCTGATGCTACAGGATGCTGATGCTACAGGATGCTGATGCTACAGGATGCTGATGCTACATGATGAAACGAAATTTGGCATTTGACTATTCACGGTTATTCATCTACATTTTAACATTGCCATAATGAATATATTGTGAGAATTCACTAAAAATCTGATTTGAATGGTTTAAATGAAACAAGTAATATCACCTGAAGCAGCCTGGACTGCATAGAACACAACCAAAGACATGTTCTGCAGCTTTTTGAAGCCAGTGACCAATGGCATACTCAAATTTCTGGTACCACACCATTGGACCTGAGAAAGAAAATTGCATGATTTATGTTGAAGTAATTAGTCTGAAGTGTAATACTGTATGACCGAAGCAAAGAAAATTGTATGATTTATGTTGAAGTAATTAGTCTGAAGTGTAATACTGTATGACCTGAGGAAAGAAAATTGCATGATTTATGTTGAAGTAATTAGTCTGAAGTGTAATACTGTATGACCCGAGGAAAGAAAATTGCATGATTTATGTTGAAGTAATTAGTCTGAAGTGTAATACTGTATGACCTGAGGAAAGAAAATTGCATGATTTATGTTGAAGTAATTAGTCTGAAGTGTAATACTGTATTTCTCATTAAAAAAAAGGATGTCTGGAAATCGAGATTGGTACTGTTGTTCTTCATCTTCTATTTATTATCGATTGTCTTTACTGAAGGTAATTATTGGTGATTCTATCCATACTTGTCATTGATAAGCGTAGCGGTGAATGTCTCAGATGTCATACCAAGGTCAGATGCGTTTTCGTGATTGTACACTCATTCTCAAACTCCTGTAGATTAGTAGGATGTGATATTGAGAACATTGTCAAACTCCTGCAGATTAGTAGGATGTGGTATTGAGAACAGAATATGCTGCTCTATAATTGAAAGCTTGGCTGTAATATTCTGTGTCTTTCTGCCAGAAACATCCAACATCATCTTCATCTTGTATTGCTTTTACATCTACAGGATGGGGTAAACACCCCAAATCCTCCCATCTTTACTTGACTCTTACACCATTCTGGGCAGGTCATAGAGTTGATTGCTGTGATTGCTGATTCATTGGGAACCACAAGAGTACTAGTTTACCAATCCTGTTTCCTATCTCAAATGGCAGATTTTGCCTTCAGATCTATATTGGTATTTCCTCTAGTATTATTTTTGGTGGGGAGGTTTCCAGGATCATTTAAAAGTCATAGATGACTATCAATTTAGCTGTAGGGAGCAATGTTGAAAGCTGAGAAGTCTTATACTGCACATGGAGCTGTGGTAGTGTAATGTTAAATCAACAGCCCACTGACCAGCCGACCTAGGTTTTGGATCCATTCATTATTTATGATTTGAAATAAAAATTCCTCCTGTGGTTCACCCAATCATCAGGAAATCAGTCTCACAAGCTGTCTATGCAAAATAAATGAGCTAGATAAAGTGTAAAACCCGGCAATTAGGATCATCGCAGGAGCAATAAAAACAACGTCCATAGTAGAGATGAAGAAAATGAGAATACAAACACTGAGTCAACGCAGAATCACAAAAGTGCTAATACATTCAGAAAAGTTTCACTGTAAGCTAAGTCATCCAATGAAAGAAAGATTTGAAAATTTAGCAATGGGGCAACTGAAAAGAAGTAGCTTTATCTATCAGGCCAAATTACTCAGTAGAAAAATCTCAGACTTGCCAGAAGTTGACAGCCCCCTAAACTCTGTACCAGAACAAACCCCTTGGATTGATGATAGTGGTTTATCTATTCATATCAAGATTGAGGTGAAAGGAAGTTCCAATGAGAATGAACAGAAATAGTGTACAACGAAAGAAAGCTACTCTCAGTCTGCTAGATAAAGAATACCTGCATGACATATGGATCAGATTCTATACAGATGGGTCAGCTGAAAATGCAGTGAAAAATGGTGGAGCAGGAATATTATATAGAGTTCCCAAAAAATGTTAGAAATACAATTAAAGTACCAATGGGAAAATTATGCCATAATAACAATACAGAAATCCAGTCAATCAAGAAGGAAACTGAAAAACTGCTGAGCACCAATCTTGAATCACAGCCTGTAGTATTCTTGACAGATACAAGAACAGTACTCCAAGCACAACATTCCATAAAACTACCAGACCTGTGCGTACTACTGACCTAACTGCACAATCAGTGTAAAGCAGCTGTGCAGTGGATACCATCACATTGTCGAATACCTGAAAATGAGAAAGCAGATCGTCTGGCTAAGGAGGAAGCTGCTGAGGATCAACCAGATGTGCCAATAATGTACCATAAAAAAACAGATGATCGAGGCAATTAGAAAACAAATTCCAACACAAGATGACTACACAATTATGAACAAACCAGATATAAATAACCAAATGGTCGGAGTGTGTCCATCTAAGTCATCTATTCTGTTTATTATTGTGGTGTTTACTGTTGTTTGTCTCTTGGAAAAGGTTCCATTTGAGCCGATACGTGGAGAATTGTCCTGTTTAGTTTTATTGTATGTTTTTTTATATATTATTTTTTATATATTTTTATTCATAGGCAAGGTAAGTGTTTTCAGTAACCTGTTTAATTCATTTTGCTTTACTATTTGAACAAATCAGAACAGGTTGTCATTCTGTGCCTCAGAACAGGACACAACCAACTCAACAGCCACATGTATACACAGTTCAAGATTGGAACACAGAGATTTGGATAGGCACCTAAGACAGCAGAGCATATTTTTCAGGAATGCCAGGAATATGAAATACTGATGCAGATACACTAGCACAGAGAAACAACAATGAAAGAAGCACTTTACAATCTCTGTACAAGTTACACAACACTGTCGGGTTTATAGAAAAAAATTGTTCTTCAGATATAGGCATGTTCCAAGTGAATAAAAGAAGAAGAAGAAGAATCAGCAAGTAGTGGACTAGGGCTCATGCTTTGGGTAGGTCAAGAAATGGTGCAATGCTACAGAGCAAGTATAGTAGATTATAGTAGTCAGACAGTTTCTGGTCAGACAGTTTCTGGTCAGACACTTGCTAGGCAGCTGAGTGCTTATTTTTATGGTCAACCACTGACTACATAGCTGAACACTTATGTTTCTGGTCAACCATTAACTAGACAGCTGAACACTTATGGTTCTGGTCAATCACTGACTAGACAGCTGAACACTTATGTTTCTGGTCAACCACTGACTAGACAGCTGAACACTTATGTTTCTGCTCAACCACTGACTACACAGCTGAACACTTATGTTTCTGGTCAACCACTGACTAGACAGCTGAACACTTATATTTCTGGTCAACCACTGACTACACAGCTGAATACCTATGTTTCTGGTCAACCACTGACTAGACAGCTGAACACTTATGTTTCTGGTCAACCACTGACTACACAGCTGAACACTTATGTCAACCACTGTAAATGGTCAACCACTGACTAGGCAGCTGAGTATTTATGTTTCTGGTCAACCACTAACTAGACAGCTGAACACTTATGTTTCTGGTCAACCACTAACTAGACAGCTGAACACTTATGTTTCTAGTCAACCACTAACTAGACAGCTGAACACTTATGTTTCTGGTCAACCACTAACTAGACAGCTGAGTACTTATGTTTCTGGTCAACCACTGACTAGACAGCTGAACACTTATGTTTCTGGTCAACCACTAACTAGACAGCTGAACACTTATGTTTCTGGTCAACCACTAACTAGACAGCTGAACACTTATGTTTCTGGTCAACCACTGACTAGACAGCTGAGTACTTATGTTTCTGGTCAACCACTAACTAGACAGCTGAACACTTATGTTTCTGGTCAACCACTAACTAGACAGCTGAGCACTTATGGGAAATCAACATGCTATGATGTTAGTTTATAACTCATATTACTTGTACTTGTATACTCCAAGAGGAACTTTGCTGTGACTTTCTTGCAATCTTTAGGAATACTGCAAATAAAATGGTTGATTTCTTCTCAGCAGTTCATCAGATTTTTTTCTCAGCAGAATTATATGCATTTAGGGCAGAAATGGGGCTTATTGGCTATCTACAGGCTTGTAATTGGGGACATAACTCTAACTAAATGAAGAATGATGGTCAACCAGCATAGGACAGGTACTGTCAGGAGAAGTGTAATGGCGGATACACTCAAGGAGAGATCGGAGCAAAGATGGACGTGTCCATTTTGCAGTGATGATGATCCGACGACTAACTAACTCTAACTGAATTTCGAAATTGGATGTAGCAAATGGTCATCATCATCATGTGATGGATGAACAGAAATGTAGTTGGTATGTATATGCGAGTTATACTATAGTTGGTCAGTAACAAAATGGTGGACTAGGTTACATTAGTAATTGATTAATATGTCTGTGATTAGTCGAGATAACACCCTCACTCTATATCAAACCATTGGTCTAAAACTGTTCAGATCTCCTCCTTGAAATATCCCTCAGAGTGAAACAAGTAGTTAATTAGTTGTCAGGTCATATTCACTCTACATAGAACCATGAGTCCATAAGTGCTAAGAGCTCTCAGAATGTGTCGTTAGTGGTTGTTCCAAAGTAAATAATAAAAAATTAAGTGGTTAGCTTTTTTTTAATAACATAACCCCCTCCCCCCTCTGGGTTATTTTTTTTAATACTAAAGTTGTATCTACATCCTCATATCTCTCAAAGTTGTATACAGCCTTGGATCTCTCAAATTTGTATCTACAGCCTCAGATCTCTCAAAGTTGTATACAGCCTTGGAACTCTCAAATTTGTATCTACAGCCTCAGATCTCTCAAAGTTGTATCTACAGCCTCAGATCTCTCAAAGCTATATCTACAGCCTCAAATCTCTCAAAGTTGTATCTACAGCCTCAGATCTCTCAAAGCTATATCTACAGCCTCAAATCTCTCAAAGTTGTATTTACAGATTCAGATCTCTCAAAGTTGTATTTACAGATTCAGATCTCTCAAAGTTGTATTTACAGATTCAGATCTCTCAAAGTTGTATTTACAGATTCAGATCTCTCAAAGTTGTATTTACAGATTCAGATCTCTCAAAGTTGTATTTACAGATTCAGATCTCTCAAAGTTGTATTTACAGATTCAGATCTCTCAAAGTTGTATTTACAGATTCAGATCTCTCAAAGTTGTATTTACAGTCTAGGATCTCTCAAAGTTCTACCTACAGTCTAGGATCTCTCAAAATTGTATCTACAGCCTCAGATCTCTCAAAGTTGTATCTACAGCCTTGGATCTCTCAAGAATTTATTTGGCTCTGCTCGGTAACAAAAAAAAATATGAGGACAATCATTTGTTCGACTCTTCTAATTATTACAAGATAGAAATATGAGGTCATGCAGTCAAGCATTTTCTCAGTTTGTCTGGTTCAAAATAAAAATGTACAATAGCAAGCATTGGTTCTATAATACAAAAGAAATTAAGAGATTATTCTCAAGTCTGAGATGGAAGGAAAATAATTGACGTCTTTGATTGTTGGTTGGAAAGACAGATTGTGTCAATGATCTAGACAAATTATTACCACTTCCAATGGGGTGAATCCGCCCACAAGCAGCACCCACTTTATCATCCTTCATCCGGTCCAGTAAAATCTTGATTGAACCAGGAGAAAAATCTGTGTCCCCATCCAGAGCAAGAAGAAAGGTATTGTTTGCCTGCAATAACACATAAGATGGTTAATGGTATATTAGATCATATCACACCACTGTCAACATTCCTATAAGTTCTCAGTTTCCTGCAACAGATGTTGACATATCCTTATCTGTAAATATTCAAAGTTCCTCTCCATATGCCTACACACAACTGTTACATATATACAATTACACACAAGTAAATGCAGGTATATATATATATATATATATATATATATATATATACATATATACAGCTAGTGCTTGACTTACGACCTATGCAACTTATGACCATTCAACTTTACGACCATAATACTAGTCATGTTAGATTTCAGATTTATTTCGGCCTCAATTATCAATCGAACAGCGTTGTCTGCAATCATTGGCAGTTGTTAACTAAGGAAAGGGAAGCATGAAACCATGATGATACTATGCTACTGGCTGGCGTCATCAATTTCTAAGAAATGAGATGGTCACACTCAATAACCCTAGGTCCATTGACTTCCCCAAGCGCAGCTAAATCTTGTTGATTGGAGAGCTTTTCAGAGATTGAAAATTTGAACTGTGTTTTGAACTGCGCAAATGTTACTCAGCAAGCGTACTACAGTGCTGACTAGCTTTCGGCAGCACTTTCATCTTTTGCGTGTAAGATTTCAATTGGTATCCCAGACTCGGTACAGCAATTTATGTTTTGTGTCTCGGATATTTTATTTTTTATTAAATCTCTCCAAAGATGTCTACCAAGAGCAGCCTAAGAATTCCCCATCAATCACTATATTGGGTGCCACATGGAGTAAGAAGAAGAGGGAGACCTAGAGAACCTCTATGAAGAACCATTAATAGAGAAGGCATGTCAATGAACCTAAACAATACACAAGAATTGAAAGACCTGGCAACATAAAGACAGAAATGGACAGCTATGGTTTCTGCCCTATGCACTGCCTATGGCCCTGGAGAAACATAACATAACATGTCTACCAAGAGGAAATTGTCTGTCTACGACTCAGCAAGTGATGTGTTTTGTCTGTATCGTAAAATTTATGATGAAAAAACTAAACATACATTTCAAACATAGCTCACCACTTCACATTACTGTACACATAGCGTATTCAACTTATGACCAAATCATGTTACGACTGATCTGTCGGAACTGATCCTGGTCGCAAGTTGAGCACTAGCTGTATATATATATATCAAATTTATATCTTGTTGCTATTGCTTTTCTTCATATACCCTGGAAGGAAGTGGTGAGACAGTTCTATAATAGTGTCTGCTAAAATCTTGTTCATTTGCTTCTAAAAGTTCCTACTGGATCACAATGTTGATAAAGTTCTTGCTCTTTTGTTTTTTTCCAATTTTCCATTTACAGTATTTTACATTTAGTAATGTTACTGTTTATTAGTTATATTAGTAACAGTAACAACTAGTGCATTATCCTTAGTGTTATCACCTCTTATTTCTGTTAATGTGGCAGTCTTTAGATATCCTTTCCACTATGTCAGATAGGCCTATCCTCTGACACTTTGGTTGTTAGCTACAAGGAATATTCACAACACTATATATTTATTACTTTTATACCGTCAGCTCCCACATGGCTGACATGTAATCTCCTCTTGTCTTAGTGGTTCATATTCACAACACTATATATTTATTATTTTTGTACCGTCAGCTTCCACATGGCTGACATGTAATCTCCTCTTGTCTTAGTGGTTCATATTCTGTTTTTGTCCATTTCTATCTCAATAAAGACCTTTTTTGTTCACAACATACCGGGTAGATTTTGTATATAGTTCCATATACACAACATAGATTTTGAATATTGTTCCATAGAAAACTGTTTTCAGAAATTTTTATTTATATATATAGGCCCATTTTTCCCCCTCCATATTTATTTACCTATTGGTGCACAGTTTTAATGCAAATTTACATTTATTAAATTTTGTTTATTAATTTTTTCATTTAGGTACGGTAATCCCCCCCTGAAGCTAATTTAAATTATATCTATTAGACTGGATGGACGAATGTATTGATGCATCCACTGTGGCATCTCTGTGACACTAAAATGTTTTGGGTTTGTGGATGGATACAAGGAAGAATAGACCATGGATAAAATATATTCTTGGCTGGTTGCTTGTGACATGCTAGAAGGGATTCCAGATGTTGATTGGGCTGTTATGGCTTTATTTAGTTTACTTATGACATCATCACCGTTTATTTCTTGTTGCTATTAATTCCAGGTAACACATTCCTTTTTCACACTTTTGGGGCATGTTTGACTGCTGAGTTCGATTTATATTTTTTGTCACTAAGAGTATCAGCATCTTCCTAACCAAATAACTTTAAAAAAATATCAATTTTCTGAGGAAGTGTCAAACCAGGAACAAATTTAGGTTTAAAAATTTTCTATTTTGATTGGAAATTGAACCATCATACCTGGATTGAAAACCAATTACCAACCATAGTGCTAACAATGTGTAACACTTTCTTTACCTTGCAGGATACTGTGCGGTCGAGACGGAAAATGCATTGGATCAAGATGTGAGGTGAGTGAGTGCCATCTAAGCAGACCTGGTTCATATCTTGTTTGCTGCATTATGATTTTTCTTAACTTCTCAGAAATTATTTTCTGCATCTAAATATAGATTCTCTAAAATAATTGATAGTACATGATTCTTGATTATTACCGTCTGCTTGAGATTGATAAATATAAAAACACAACCAAGTGTGACTTAAGTAATACATGAAGTAAGTAAACAAAGACCAACTTTGACTGCTGCACGTTCTCCCAGTAAATAGTTGATTTCATGAATGTTCAAACCATGGTGACCACGTCTGGCATTGATAGCCTTCATCTTCTCTAGCACTTCCTGCTTGCTAGCCATCAGGTGACGGTAGCCTAGTAAGTAGTACATGTACATCACCTACAGAACAACATGGACAGTAATCTAGAGTAATACAGCCATAATACAATCATAATATGTATACATACAGAGTAACATGGACAGTAATCTAGAGTAATACAGCCATAATACAATCATAATATGCATACATACAGAGTAACATGGACAGTAATCTAGAGTAATACAGCCATAATACAATCATAATATGCATACATGATATAATAATAGTGCAGATCATTATAATGATTAGTTTTTAATTCAACAGCACTTCTGGAACACCCAAAGGTGCCCAGTCTCTTCCTGCAGATGATGAAGACTATGACACGGATAGTTCACATGGCTTATTTGATGTATATGTTCCTCAAAGTTCTCTCAGTCTTCCACTCCTGTTCTCTCAGTCATCTTCTCCTGTTTTCTGCCTTCCCCTCCTGTTCTTTCAGTTTTCCTCTCCTGTTCTCTCCACACTCTATTACTAATTTGCAAAATCTTAGATCAAAAGAACTGCTTAAAACAAATGTCTTAGGCCATTGCCACAAATAAATTGGCGACACATCACATTTCCATTCTCTGGACTTCATCCTGCTGGAAATTAGAAGAACTAATGACCTACTAGAAGAGCAAACCAGCGGGAGTTTGAGAATGAATGCTGAAGATGAAAATCAAAAGACTATCTGTTGGGACAGATTTGTGTTTCAAGACTGGTGTGAGTTAATTATACATGTAGTTGGTTTCTGAATCCTTGTCTCTATCTCCTCTGTCCATTCTTCCATTATCTGTAAAAATGCTCCTACAATATTTATATTCCTGCACATGTTTCAGTAGTTGATCATTTAACTTTATGTTGATTGTATTGAGCTCTCTGTCTACAGACATTACTTCTGTTGTATTCTGTAGTGATCTTCATGAGCCCTGCTAAAATGGCACAAAGTGACAGCTGTGTTATTTCTTGTAATCACAAATGGAAGTCCAGTTCAATGTTTCAGGACACAGAGGCCAACCATGAAAACGATTGACCATGGAATAAAAGAAGCGATACATTCCACAATATACTCAGCAGACACGAGGGCCATCTCCAGAAAACACTTCTGCCCCTGATGCCGAAAGGCAACAAAGTTTTTAGTGAATAGATAGATAGATATTCATGTTGTGATTGAGGCAGCTTTTGTCGAGTACATGTATGTGTTCCGGTATATGTTATGTGCAGCTCTTTACTTGAGTAGGCACTGATTATCAACAAAGAGTAGTTCAGTTAAGTCATGTGGCTGGTAACTGTCTGGTTGTGTTTTAACTGTTTGGTAATATTATCTATATAAAAAATATACAACAATGGTGATAAGGCACACCCCTACCATACTACTGATGTTGCTGAAAACCACCTTTTTAGTACCATCTTTCTTTATCTTTAGTTCTTACACATCAAATAATGGTCCTTTTATTTCATAATTTTCAAGAATACTCAGGGTATTTCTCTATTTATTTGGTTGAAAGCTTTCTCTTGACCTCCAAGAGCAATATTCATTTAGTTTTTGTATTCTGTTGTCTTTTCACAAATTTGTCATAGAGGTATGAGGTATTATGTCTGTTGCTTATCCTCTTCACACACTAGACACACCCATAGGTTCTCCAATCTCCGCTTCAGTAAATCTCTCAGGGTATAACGGCTGATGGTTCCGGTTCTATGTTGGTTCACTGCTCTTTTTGAAGTCTTTTTTCAGGGGTTCTCTACAAACTGTGACGGGTTGTGATAGAGAAATATTGCATCCGTACACCCTCTTCTTTTTCATACTTGCTTACTTATCCGATCCCCGGGGTTGCGAGCTTTCACTCTTTCTTCCCCTTCCTTTTCTTAACTCAACTGTTCCAAACTAAACACTAGATTCACAAAAGTTTTTATCCATTTTTCAAAGATTTCAGTGATCATTTTACTGACATGGTTAAGCAGGAAGATACCTCTGTATGTGCCACAGCCTTGTTCGCTTCTTTTTTTTCTTCCATATTGGTACTATGAAGGCTCTTATCAATCTATTGGGACAGCTATTTCTTTCTATTGGGACAGCTATTTCTTTCTATTGGGACAGCTATTTCTTTCCAAGCCTTTCTGAGGATATGAAGTAACCAAGTTACTCCAGTCTTTCCACACAAGCCTGTATTGCTTTAGTTGTTATTTCATCAATACCCACCTAAGTACTCGATAACGTCTTGCTAGCTCTCTGATTTCTTTCCAAGATTTCAGGTTCTTCTTCATTTGCATATTTTGGTTTGAATGGGGCTATATGTCTCTTTTCTGGTATGTTCACGAGGTCTTTAAAATATTCTTCCCATCTTTCTCTGATCTTATCTTCCTTGTATATGGGAATGTCTAACCTGTCATTTATGTATTCTGTTTGTTAAAAAGGTTCATTTAGTAATCTTAGTTTGCTATTGCTTTATAGAACTATTTACTGGACTCTACTCACAATCTGCAAATGTTTTCTCCATGCATGATCCAATATTTTTCCTTTTCTTGTTTGATTACTCTTACAGTATCTTGTCTTGTTAAAGTCTACATTATAGAGTCACCTTCTTTTCATTTTCTCAGCCAGGTCTTGTAATGTTTATTTTTAGTTTTCCCGGCTTCTTTAACCTCATTATTCCACCAGGCCATTTTTTCTTACGGTAGGTACTTCTGTATATTGATAAATGTGTTTGCTCGTCCATCACAAGTGATGGTGACCATTTTTTTACATCCACTTTGGAAAATTCAGTTATAATTGGTTATAATCTATATATATAATACTACTAACAACATGAAATATAGGCCAAATCATTTGTTATAGGTTATATAGTCATGTCATGAGTCAAGTCAGACGTGTAGTATCTCTGATGTCATGAGTCAAATCAGATGTGTAGTACCTATGATGTCACTTCCACATAAAATAAGAATGCATGTATGGTATGTATGTGGTTGAGTCTGTGGGTCTCACCAATGGCCCACTAGACAAACCACCCATGCAACAGAAAACCTTAGTAGATGACATGCCGTTATATTGAGGTTCTCTTATGGAAAGCTTGTAACATGTCATCTATACAAATATAGACCTCCCCCCCTTCTGAGTAGCAGGCTCCTTCAATAACAATGCACTAAACCAAAAGCTGAAGTCTCCTGAGTATGAAAGAAAGATCAGAAAAACCACCAAACTGCACATAGGAAGTAAGAGCTAATCACTTGCAATTCCTGGAGGTCTCAAAAAAACAACAACGTGGAAGCTGTTAAAAATAAAAATAATAATGCATGTATGGTACTTATGCTGTTACAAACAAAGAAACCTAAGAATAAAACTAACAACTACACTGTGAGAATTAGTTGTTTCTGGGGGCAACACCTACCGAGACCATCTCTTCCCAGGCCTACCTGAGACCATCTCTTCTCACACCTACCTGAGACCATCTCTTCTCAGGCCTATCTGAGACCATCTCTTCTCACACCTACCTGAGACCATCTCTTCTCACACCTACCTGAGACCATCTCCTCTCATACCTACCTGAGACCATCTCTTCCCAGGCCTACCTGAGACCATCTCTTCTCACACCTACCTGAGACCATCTCTTACTACACCTACCTGAGACCATCTCTAACTACAGTTACCTGAGACCACCTCTTACTACACCTACCTGAGACCATCTCTAACTACAGTTACCTGAAACCATCTCTTACTACAGTTACCTGAGACCATCTCTTACTACAGTTACCTGAGACCATCTCTTACTACAGTTACCTGAGACCATCTCTTACTACAGTTACCTGAGACCATCTCTTACTACAGTTACCTGAGACCATCTCTTACTACAGTTACCTGAGACCATCTCTTACTACAGTTACCTGAGACCATCTCTTACTACAGTTACCTGAGACCATCTCTTACTACACCTACCTGAGACCACCTCTTACTACACCTACCTGAGACCATCTCTTACTACAGTTACCTGAGACCACCTCTTACTACACCTACCTGAGACCATCTCTTCCCACACCTACCTGAGACCATCTCTTCCCACACCTACCTGAGACCATCTCTTCCTACAGTTACCTGAGACCATCTCTTCTCACATCTACCTCAGACCATCTCTTACTACAGTTACCTGAGACCATATCTTACTACAGTTACCTGAGACCATCTCTTCCTATTTCTGATCTTCTTGATATCTTTCATATGGACAAAAAGTAGATTTTCACCAGGCATTTGCCAAATTAGCTGTCCACCATAAGGTGTAGGCACTTTGATTGGAGGGTGGACCTTTATTGGTTTTCCATGGACAGAACTGAAACACAAAAATAAATCTGTATGTCATGAATAGAAAAACTTATATATCATATCAAGTGACATATTCTTTCCAGAATGTTGTATTCATTGTCGATACTCTGAGTTCTCTGTCACGAGAAAGCAGGCCTACATTGGCTAGAGACATATTCATACATTCTTCAATGTTACTGGTCCATCATTTTTTGGTCTTCCTCTTCTTCTTTTGCCTGGCACTTTGCTGTCCAGAATCAGCCTTTCGATACCATGTTGCTTTAAGTGTCCAACATACTGTAGTTTCCTTCTTATGATGGTGCTTAGAAGCCAGCCTTCATTTAGTTTCAGTAATTTCAAAACTTCAATGTTCTTTTTATCGTCCATGATATTCATAGGATCATTTTGTAGCACCTTCAAATGAATTTACTCTTCTGGATATTGTCTTGTTTAAGGTCCAAGTGTCTTACATCCATTTGTTGCCACTGGGAAAACACACAATCTTAAAAGGGTTATTTTTGTGTCCTTATTACTACTTTGGCACAGCTTTCTCATTTATGTTAATTTGACTATTGTAATTGTGAATCTTTTCCTAATCTCAATTATGCAGTCACTGGAACTGTTTATATTTGTTCCCAGATATTCAAATTTGTTTACATATTCTAGTTCTATATTGTCTCTTTTGATTATCAGTTGAATCTAAATTGAACATAACCAGGCTGTTCTTTTCATCAGTACTCCTGAATATCTATATATTCTACTATCTCTACTAAAGATTCACTGAAAGACTTTGAAATAGACCAAGACACATGGGAAGATCTTGCACAAAATAGATCTACATGGCACTTTGAAGTAAATAAGGGACGCATCATCTTGTGAAAAGACGAGAAATGCAGAGACTCAACAGTGCAGAGTAGCAAGTAAGTCACGGATATAACAAAATCCTTCTACAGTGGTTATTCCATGTCTGAATTGACCAATGACATTTGCAGCTCGAATAAGGCTTATTAGCCATTTATGAACACATAAGCAAGGACATAATTCTAACTGAATTTTCAAAAGTGGATGTAACAAATGGTCATCATCATCATGTGATTGATGACACATATTCACATTCATATATACTACCAACAACATGAAATATGGGCCAAATAATTTGTTATAGGTTATATAGTCATGTCATGAGTCAAGTCAGACGTGTAGTACTTCTGATGGTTATAGGTGAATATTGTTGAATAAGATGATTATAGGTGAATAGAAAGAGTAGTGTAGATTAAAGAGAACAATGTTGGTTCTTGACAAATAATTATCTGCTAAGTTATTTCACTACTCATCAAGCTAAATATTTAACTAACTGATTTACTAATTTATCTGACTGTCTAACTAACCAATGAATTAACCTCTAGCTAACTGACTAGATAACTAATTGTTGTATTCATGTGATGTTGACTTTCCAGAACGTAGTTTTCCTTATGATTCTCCTGAAATCCCTGTGGTCTCTGGAAAAGGTCCACACCTCCTCTAGTAACATGTGCATGTATTCCTGAATATCTCTTGTCTAGTGACATCTTCATCTACCTTTATCTCTACTGTTAATACTAACCAATTAACCAACTAAATTTTTTTAAAACTACTAATCAATAAATCAACCAACAACTAAGTAATTAACTTAGTAATTTTAAGTAGGCAAGGACCTGTGTCAGTTTAAATCGGATGTTCCTCCTGAAAGCAATGGCAAACTACAGAAGTATTGTTACAAGAAATTTTCTATGGATGTGGTGAATAATTCGTATTGACAGAAAGGAGTAAGACAAGGCTGTACCCTGTCTCCATACTTGTTCAACATCTATGCAGAAAATATAATGAGAAACGTGAGACAAGAATCAATGAAGCCTGATTTCAGACCCATAAATATAGGAGGGCTCCAGATACCAGAAATTAGATATGCAGATGACACAGTGCTATTAACAACAAATGAACACGACCTACTGAATATAACCCAAACGTTCAGCGAACAGCACAACTTGTTCTTAAATATGAAAAAGACAAAAATAATGGCAACTGACAAAAGTAAATCACTACCCAAAATTAATATTGAGAACTGCAATTTGGAAGAAGTGACACATTTTGATTATTTAGGAACTAATATAAACAATGCAGGGGAACTGCGCAGTTGAGATCAAGAGAATAACGGCAATGGCGCTGGCAAAATTAAAACAGATTAAGAAACTATGGCAAGGTACTAACATAAGAACCAAATTGTGTTTACTACGAACATATGTATTTCCTGTGGCGACATATGGATGTGAAGCATGGACACTAAATAACACAGTGGCCAAGAGAATAACATCATTTGAATTAAAGTGTTATAGAAGAGTTTTGAGAATACCATGGACAGCGAAGAAAACAAACCAGGAGGGGTTACAAACAATTAACGTCCAGGAAGGCTGGCTTCTGAACACTATATTAAAGAAAAAACTAGCTTTTCTCTGTCATATTAAGAGACACGACGGCATGGAGAGTGTGTTAATGGAGGGGATGATAGAAGGCAACAGGGGCAAAGGCAGACCAAGACGCCATTGGACAAAAGACATTCAAGAATGCCTGCGCATGTCACTGGAAGATGCAGGGCAACTTGCTCAAGACCACAGAGAATTCAAGAGATCCATAGGAAAGACTACGTTCTGGAAAGAATATGTCACATGATGATGATGATAAAGGACTTAGTTTGAATGAGAAATAAAATATCCAACGGAATGAAACATCAAAATAGATGGGACCAAAGTATGTGTAAGGGACCACAATGGGAAGAAAGTCAATGTATTGAAATACTTTGGCCCCCTAAAACAAAATGTTGATTGCTCACCAGCAACCATTGTATCGTGCAGCATGACTAGATAACATGTCTTCACAACAACACCAGCAATCATGGTATCATGCAAAACAACTACATAACATGTCTTCACCACAACACCAGCAATCATGGTATCACGCACAACAACTACGTAACATGTCTTCACAACAACACCAGCAATCATGGTATCACGCACAACAACTACGTAACATGTCTTCACAACAACACCAGCAATCATGGTATCATGCAAAACAACTACGTAACACGTTTTTATAAAAAAAAAAAAAAAATTGGAGCTCAAATATATATGATTGTTAAGCAGCAACAAATTCTAAAACTTGTTTTAGTGATGAAATTTCTGCTTCAAAAGGGAGAATGAACTTTACAAAGAAAAAAAAATTCACATTAGGTTTGGTTTTTGTGATCCTTAGATGGTGGAGGATCCTAATCTGAGCTCAACAACACTAAGAACAACACTATTGACGTTCACATGACAGAGCTAAATGTGGAAACGTTAGCTAAATATTTATAAAGTGTCATTCTGGCTTGTCTTTGTTTTGTTGTGTATGTAGTCCTGATAAAGGCTTTTTGTAAAAATGTTGATTTGTGTGTGTTATTATGTGTGTTTCCAGTGATTAGCAAGACTTCATTACCCTGTTCCAAGCTTTGCCTGTTGGATTTCAACATTTATGCTGTGAGTACATATTATACAGTTTTGGTAGGGCCTGCTGGGAATTACCCATAAACCACTAGATCTCTGTGGTATAGTCAGAATCTATTCACCACAGAAGGCAGATGTGTCAGGCCATTGGCTGAAATAAAACAGTGACACAATGCATTTCCTTTTACTGAACTAGATTCTACTGGAAATCTAGTAGGACCATTGTCCTGCTTCAAGAGAGATCCAGTGAGAGTTTGAGAATGAACGCTAAAGAAGAATCTATGAATACTATTAGGAGGCGGTAGTGAAAATGTTTTTGCACTTAACTAAAAAATTGTAAAAACAGGTGGGATTGCTGTGTATCATTTTAAAGACTCACTATTGGTTGACAATTACAGTGGGTTATGGTTCAGCGGTGCAGCACGTGATAGAGAAATTGATAGGAAACAAGTTCAGTTTGTGTATGATGCGTGTCATGGATAAAAAGGAGACTCATAGCGTAATAAAATTCCTTCACTTGCAGGGTAAATCTGCAAAATAAATTCATGGTGAGATGTTTGCTGTTTATAAGGATGCTTGCTGTTTATAAGGATGTTATCTGTTTATAAGGATGTCTGGCTTTCATATGATAATGTGAAGCATTGGAAAAGCACGTTCAAACGGGACGTCATCGTTCAAGCTGAGCCAAGGAGCGGCAGGCTGTCCATTACAGATGCAAACAATATTGCAAGAGTGGAGGTCCTAGTCCTCTGAGACAGGCAGATTACCATGGAAAAAATCATGAAATGAGTCGGACTAAGTCATGGGACCATGCTGAAGATTTTACATGAGCAGCTTCACAAGTCAAAGGTGTCTGCCAGGTGGGTTCAGTAATGGGACCACGCTGAAGATTTTACATGAGCAGCTTCACAAGTCAAAGGTGTCTGCCAGGTGGGTTCAGTAATGGGACCACGCTGAAGATTTTACATGAGCAGCTTCACAAGTCAAAGGTGTCTGCGAGGTGGGTTCAGTAATGGGACCACGCTGAAGATTTTACATGAGTAGCTTCACAAGTCAAAGGTGTCTGCCAGGTGGGTTCCCCATCTTCTCACTCATGCCAATCCAAAAGGAGCATCAAGTTGAAGCATCCACAGAGATATCGGACATTTGTAATGCTGATGAGGATGATTTTTTGTTGTAGATTGGTTGCTGTGGACAAATGTTGGATGCATCTTTATGATCCGAGACAAAAAAAATCAATTCAAGCAATGGAAGCTTTCCTGTTTGCCACCACCAAATAAGGCAAAAACGGTTTTCTCTACTGGAAAAATCATGCTCACTGTCTATTGGGAGTGTCGCGGGGTAATACTCACCAATAACCTTCCTTGTAGTCATACTATCAACTGAACATACTATCAAAGCCTATTCAAGAAATTACAAGAAAAAAATAAATGCAATAAATGCGGGATTATGAGCAGAGTCATTCGTCTGTCTCACTCATAACAATGCACTGACTCATGCAGCTCATGATTCAATTGTTTTTGCCCAGCAGTGCAGGTATGAAATCATGCCTCATCCACCTTACCCACCTGACTTAGCATCAAATGATTTCTTTCTGTTTTCAAACATGAAAAATCAATTTCATGAGCATAATTTTTTGACATCCAAGATTTGATTACTGAAGTGGAGACGTGGATTCCATGCCCAGAGGAGGTGGTCTACAATCAAGGCATTAAGAAGGTGAACAACAGGTGGGAGAAGTACATTGCCTTGAGCGGTGAATACATAGAGTAAAGTATTCAGGTTGTCACATCAATTTGCAGGTAATTGTCTCTTGATTTCTTCACACTAAATTGTAAAACTTTTTGAATATCCCTCGTACATGTCATCATCATTATCATGTGACATATTTTTTCCAGAATGTTGACCTGCTACAGCTAGAGACATGTTTAAGCAATCTAATATATCACTGCACTATCAGTGTCGTGGGCTCCCCCTTCCTCTGTTACCATTAACTCTGCCTTCAGCTATTAATCTTTCCATGCTGTAATATCTCTCTATGTGACAAAATAAAACTGATTTATTTTTATGATATTGTTAATGAGCCAGCCCTCTTCAACATTTATTGCTCTTAACACTTCTTAATTTGTCCTTTTTAGTTGTCCATGGTATACGTAAAATTCTTTTGTACCATCTAATTTTTATTAATATTTTATGAATCTTATTAATATTTTATTAATCTCATGAATATTACCTGCAAGCTACATCCATACATGCTACCAGCTCTTTAACATAGCTGTTGGGTACCTGCTCATCATAATCATCTGGCTCCATGGCATCATCAAAGAAAATGTGAGCTGAAATAGAAAAACAATACATCTATAAATATTACCATATCTTTAGTTTTATAAGATCAGATGTAGTGCCATCTCCACATCAAACATTGGATGAAATGTAAATCATGTCTCTTGCTATGATCAGATGTAGTACCATCTCCACATAAAAAATTGGATGAAATGTAAATCCTGTCTCTTGTTATGATCAGATGTAGTACCATCTTCACATCAAACATTGGATGAAATGTAAATTAACTATTTTCTATATCTTGCTATGTTCAGATCAAGTGTCATCCCATTCTCCATCGAGGCCAATGCAAGTGGAGATGTGGCTTAGTCCAGCCAACACAGGCTGGAAACTAAGATTGATAGTGCCATCCACAATATCGAGCTGGACCACAGTCTTGGCCAAGCAGCCACAGGTGCTAAGTCAGAGAATACCAGAAAGAGAGGCACACCAGCAACCATAGTATGATGCAACCTGCCTATTTAACATAGTATCATGCAACCTGTCTATTTAACATAGTATCATGCAACCTGCCTATTTAACATAGTATCATGCAACCTGTCTATTTAACATAGTATCATGCAGCCTGCCTATTTAACATAGTATCATGCAGCCTGCCTATTTAACATAGTATCATGCAACATGCCTATTCAACATAGTATCATGCAACCTGCCTATTTAACATAGTATCATGCAACCTGCCTATTTAATATAGTATCATGCAACCTGCCTATTTAACATGTCTTCTCATTGAAGGTTGGATGAAATGTGTTGTTCTAATTACCTGTAGTATTGGAGACTATTTCGAAACAACGACAGAAGTTTGACAAGGATGCATATTATCATCAGTGCTTGTCAATTATTTCTTGGAGCATTCAAGTAAAATACACTATAGAAATATTTCTCTCTCTATGTGTGGCATGTACTTTACACAACATTATTCTCACTGCCACTCTGTAAGCCTCTGGGTATTGTGCAGGTTGCCCAGCTTCTTTCAGTGTCATGTTCAGAAGGTCTTCGATGTCATGAGTCCATCGTTGTCTTTCTCCGCTTCTTGCTCTCTTTCCTGTTGCCCTCCATGATTAATCTTTCTAAACCATTGTGTCTCTTTATTTGTCTGAAATATTTTATCTTGCATTTTTTGATGAGTCATTCTTCTTCTATGTTCAGATCTTTGAGGACACCGTCTGCGTTGGTTCATCTTTCTGTTTATGATAGTCTTAGGACCAGTCTATAACATTTAATTTTGAATGCTGATATTTTCTTTTCCATTGTAAATATCATTGTCCATGTATCACAACCACATGCTGCCACTGAAATTATATAGTTTTTTTAATAGTTGTAACTTAGCTTTCCTGTTCTATAGAGCTATTAAACAAAAATATCAATCAGTGGCAACCCTGTATGCAACTTGGACAAGGATAAATTTCTTACCTTCAAAATAATATTTTTTAAATTTCAGATCAAATGCTTTACCTTCAAAGTTGTAAAATTCTGGATCATGACTGTTGAACTCTTCATTGGCTAGTTTCCTAATGTACTGATCCCTATCCAACCTGTAAGTGTGAAGTCAGAAGCTATTTTCACAAATCATCTGTTAATATCTTTCATAATTTTGCTCAACAAAACAGACAGACCAAATTGTTGAATGTTAGTCTCTGAACTTAATTGTCCAAATAGACAATATTCTTATTTGGTGAGACTGTAGTAAAACTATACTGGTAGTTGAACAGTGGAAATGTAAAGTAATACAGTTTTACAGATTACCAAACAGACTGAATCTACATTTTGACTGAAAGGTCTTTATTCAGCATAGAACAGAAGTGCATACAATAGATTAAACAAATGGTTAGATTTAAGACCCATCAACAGGAATTGTGAAATGAGACATTAAAAAAAATGGTAGTCTCCATATCATAGGCCTAGTGGTAAGTAATGTGCTTTGTGCTCAAGAGATTGTGGGTTCAAATCCTTTTTGAGATATCTTGCTTAAAATGTGGATTTTTCAGAGATCCCTGAGGAGTATCACTTAAATCAATAGAGCTAGGTGTTATGAGTCATACTCAATGACGAAATGCCATGAGGAATAGAGTACATTTATGACAACACAAGTACAATTAAGTCAATCCTCTACACCTTTTTAACCTTAGTAAATAAAAAAATTGGGAAAAATTATGAAATAATATGAAAATGCTACCGCAATGTAACCAAGTTGTATCAACTGTTTTTCTTATGATCTTGTCCAAGTCCAATTCTCAATTCTTAAGTTACTTTCTCAACAGTCTCTTCTGCTAGGATATAATTTAGATAATGAGGAGGAGAAACATCATCCATATTTCATTAGCAGCTTCTCATCTTGTTTGACTCTTGTCAAATATAGCATTCTTCACAGACTGTAACAAGTTATTTCTCATCTTGTTTGGCTTGTGTCAAATATAACATTCTTCACAGACTGTAACAAGTTATTTCTCATCTTGTTTGGCTTGTGTCAAATATAACATTCTTCACAGACTGTAACAAGTTATTTCTCATCTTGTTTGGCTCTTGTCAAATATTGCATTCTTCACAGACTGTAACAAGTTATTTCTCATCTTGTTTGGCTCTTGTCAAATATAGCATTCTATCATAGTCTTGATCTGTGTAAGCTGCCCAGTCTCTTACAACGTCATGTTCAGGTTTTTGATATCCTGTGTCTATCATAGTCTTGATCTGTCTCTTACAATGTCATGTTCAGGTTTTTGATATCCTGTGTCTATCATAGTCTTGATCTGTGTAAGCTGCCCAGTCTCTTACAACGTCATGTTCAGGTTTTTTATATCCTATGTCTATCATAGTCTTGATCTGTCTCTTACAATGTCATGTTCAGGTTTTTGATATCCTGTGTCTATCATAGTATCTCTTAGATATCCTCACTGTGTGTATCATAGTCTTGGACTGTCTTTTGTTCTCTTACCTGGAAATCCTTCCATCAATGATTAATCTATCTAAACCATTGTGTCTAAAATATATTAGTTCACATTTTCTAAAATCGTTTTGAGGAGCTAAATTGTATTCTATGTACAGGGTTTTTTTAATAATGTCTGTATTGGTTTGTCTAGCTCTCCATGATATTCTTATGACTTGTCTATAGGATTTTAGCTGTATGTAAAAGTTATTTAAACTTTTTTGATATTGTTTTAAAATTATTGATGTTTGACATATGATACACATTTTTACTGCAGTCTCACAGAAAATAGACTGTTGGGTTTACAAACCTGTGGAGTGACTTTAAAATTTGCAGCATTTCTGTCCGTGTTTCATGCCACATTGTGGCACAAGCATACAGCATTGGGATTTCAGGATTCTCTTCATGTTCTAGTTTATTCACGTCATCATCATCATCATCCTCCCCATATTTGTTCCCAAGCTAATATAAATAAATAAAAAATAAATAAGCAAATAAAATAAATATGCAAAATATAATTATTTTTATAAGCAAATATAAATTTATATATAAATGTTATATTCAAAATATAATTATTTAAATATATATATCAAGTGAGATATTCTTTCTAGAACATTGTCTTCATTGTGGATACTCTGAACACCTCTCTGTTCTGGACAAGCAGGCCTGCATTGACCAGAGACATGTACATACATTCTTTGATGTCGCTGGGCCATCATCTTCTTGGTCTTCATCTTCTTCTCACGCCTGGCACTCTGCCTTCAGCCTTTCAATACCATCATGTTACTTTAAAGTGTCCAAATTACTGTAGCTTACTTCTTATGATGGTATTTAGAAGCCACCCATCGTTTAGTTTAAGTAATTACAAAACTTCAATGTTATTTTTTTCTGTCCATGATATTCATATCAACTTTCTGCAACATTTAATTTCAAATGAATTTATTCTTTTGAATATTGTCTTGTTTAAAGTCCAAGTCTCGCATTCACATGTTGCCACAGTGAAAACACATGATCTTAAAAGGGTTACTTTAGTATTATTTAAATATAATGTATAAAATAAATATGCTAAAGATAAGGATGCCCAAAGGGAGATGTGAGAATTTAATAAAGTAATAATATTGAAATAAGTAAATTTTTGTTATATCAAATCGTATACCATGATTAATGAAAGGATGACAAAAATCAATTATGATAAAATGAATAAGGATGATGTTTTAATAAATGATCTTCTGAACAAATATAAGGAAACAAATATTACAGAAAAAATGTAATATAACATAAATATAATCAGTACAAACACAGTAGATAATGAAAAACTCTGGGACATAGTAACACAAATACCAAAATAATAATAGTGAATAATAAAATATGTATCAGTGCGTAGGTAAAATGATCAGGGAGGAGAGTGGGGCTTTTGCTGTAACTATGAGTAGCATGACCATGGAGATTATGGCAGTAACCAGGTCATTTGAATGGGTAGGCACACAGAAGTTAACACTGGTCTGCATCTTGAGTAACTCTATGAGTATGATTAGGAAGGTACAAGTGGGTTTTGTTCATGAACAGTGGATTGAGACCTTGAGAAAGGCAAGGTTGAAATATAAATAACCAAATGGTCAGAGGGTGTTCGACAAAGTGGATGGTGCCGCAGTAACCTAATGAACAAATAGTCAAGCAAAATGAATTAAACAGGTTACTAAAACACTTACCTTGCCTATTAATAAAAATATATTTTAAAAAGTATATATAAAAAAACATACAATAAAACTAAACAGGACAATTCTCCACGTATCGGCTGAAATTGAACCTTTTTCAAGAGACAAACAACAGAAAACAACAAAATAAAAAACAAAATAGATGACTAGATTTTATCAAGCCCCGTCTCCATAGCGCAGGGATGGCAACGAATCTAGTAAAAGAGAAAATGCGTGCATTCATGACTATGTTCTTAAAACCTGCCTGTCTGATAAAGTGACAAAAGGGGTATTTTTCTTATCTTTTTCTTTTATTATTCTTGCACTCATCTATAGTGCCTCTAATTTCCCACTTTCGGTTTGTTTATAATGAATGCACGCATTTTATCTTTTACTAGATGCGTTGCCATCCCTGGAGACGGGGCTTGATGAAATCTAGTCATCTATTTTGTTTTTTATTTTGTTGTTTTCTGTTGTTTGTCTCTTGAAAAAGGTTCAATTTCAGCCGATACGTGGAGAATTGTCCTGTTTAGTTTTATTGTATGTTTTTTTATATATACTTTTTAAAATATATTTTTATTAATAAGCAAGGTAAGTGTTTTAGTAACCTGTTTAATTTATTTTGCTTGATGCAAGGTTGAAAGTAGTTACATTTATTTTCATGCCGGCACAAGTGGGTGAAAGAGCAGATCAACTGGTGTCATGCGCGATTGTTGCACAGGGCGATGAGGCAATGGATCGAGCTACGCTTTGAACTCCATAAGAGATATAGCACGCAAGAGTGAGACTAGTGTGGATAATGATTCCTTTTCAATGGCCAGGATTAAAGAACAGGGTTTGAAATGCGGTGTTGCTAGAAGTAAACATTTTGGAGGGCACAGAAGAATTATGGTCAACCAGCATAGGACAGGTACTGTCAGCAGAAGTGTAATGGCGGATACACTCAGGGAGAGATCGGAGCAACTATGGACGTGTCTAGTTTGCAGTGATGATGATCTTATGACTAACCAACCAACCAACCAACCAACCAATCAACTAACCAACCAACATGCCAGGTGATGGTCTGACATACATACCAAATGACCTGCACATCGAATCTGTGTCTGCATCAGGATCGTGTCAATGCTAGCGATACCAGCTCTATCAAGGACAGTGGTATCTGGAATCTTATCTTGCCATCTGATGATCATAACTTTTCTGAGACAAGTTGTGTGAAAATGATTGAGTTTTTTCACATGACGTCTATACAGAGTCCATGTTTCACTAGCATATAGCAGCACTGAAAGTACCACTGCTCTGTAAACTTTCAGCTTAGTCAGTAAGTAAATGCCATTTCTAGACCAACCATTTGCGTACAATCTGCCAAAAGTACTGCTTGCCTTGGCGATCTTTGTATATACTTCATTATCAATGTTGGCATTTTGTGACAACGTACTGCCTAGATATGTGAATCTATTCACAACTTTCAGTGCTACACCCTTTACCTTTATGCAGGACTGAATAACTGATTAACTAAGTGATTGATTAACGAACCAACTGACTGACTTACTGAATGAATAACTGACTGATTTACTGAATGACTAACTGACTGACTGACTTACTGGCTGATTAACTGACCTACCTTGTAATATACAATTTTAATATCACCATCCAAAGACACTTCTGGATATTCTATTACTTTGTGAGGATTTCGAATGTGGTTCAAAACAATCCATTCAGAAGTAAGGATTCCACAGTAGATGTGATTGATAAACACTCTGATAAGAAATACAAATCACCATCATCATCATAATATTTATCATCATCATTAGCTCGCTATCATTTTTAGGGGAAAAATGTTACAAAAATCCTTTAATAAACATTCCTGTGTACAATAACAACATAATTGTACAGATGTAGTACTATGGGGGCTTTCATAAGAGGAGAATCATCTCACTATATAGACATATCATGTGATATGGGTTTTTTTTTTATGGTGGTTGATCTAGTGAACAACATTAAACATCATGAGTCAAACATCAAGATCTAGTGAACAACATTGAACATCACAAGTCAACCATCAAGATCTAGTGAACAACATTGAACATCACAAGTCAACCATCAAGATCTAGTGAACAACATTGAACATCACAAGTCAAACATCAAGATCTAGTGAACAACATTGAACATCACAAGTCAACCATCAAGATCTAGTGAACAACATTGAACATCACAAGTCAACCATCAAGATCTAGTGAACAACATTGAACATCACAAGTCAACCATCAAGATCTAGTGAACAACATTGAACATCACAAGTCAACCATCAAGATCTAGTGAACAACATTGAACATCACGATTCAACCATCAAGATCTAGTGAACAACATTGAACATCACGAGTCAACCATCAATAACACAGAAGATTGCTCAGCAGAGATCAGAAAGAGATTAGCAATTTAAAAAAATAGCGTAGCCTATTTATGATAGCCATCAATCCAGCATTTTTGGTGGTAGTGATTTTCAAGGCAATATAAATGTTTAGTAGTTTGCCATTGCTTTCTGAATGATCCGATACACAATTGATTGTGGCAGGATTTGAACCCGGTACCTTGGCCGTCACAGACACACTCTGTACCATGCAACCACAGAGCCGGATGATTAGCTAAGGCCCTACAAAAAACACCACAGATAAAAAATCTACGACAAGGGGAAAACAAGAAAAACAATGTTACAATGATTAAGAAGCTATATTTTCCCAAAGCAAAATATGGACATGGGCAATAATATCCACAATGGAAAATAAAATAGCATCTGAAATTAAATTATACAAAAGTCCTAAGAACATCAGGGATAGAAGGACAAACCAATGCAGATGTCTGCAAAGATCTGAATATAGAAGAAGACTGACTCCTTAAAACTATCAAAAAACGCAAGCTTACATAGGCCTATTTCAGTTTTATATAGACACAATGGTTTAGAAAGATTAATCATGGAGAAAAAAATTTCAGGAAAGAGAACAAGAGACAAAGATGGACACAGGATATTGAAGACATTTTGAACATGACACGGGGAGCTTGCCCAGTACCGAGAGACTTACAGAGTGGCAGTGAGGACAACTTTTCTAAAGGACATATCAGATATATAAATCTGGGGTATCACAAGTGAGCCTTCAGTCCTCTCACGTGTTGTAACATGGGGTGGGGGTAGTCAATCTGGGGTATCACAAGTGAGCCTTCAGTCCTCTCACGTGTTGTAACATGGGGTGGGGGTAGTCAATCTGGGGTATCACAAGTGAGCCTTCAGTCCTCTCACGTGTTGTAACATGGGGTGGGGGTTGTCAATCTGGGGTATCACAAGTGAGCCTTCAGTCCTATCACGTGTTGTAACATGGGGTGGGGGTAGTCAATCTGGGGTATCACAAGTGAGCCTTCAGTCCTATCACGTGTTGTAACATGGGGTGGGGGTAGCCAATCTGGGGTATCACAAGTGAGCCTTCAGTCCTCTCACGTGTTGTAACATGGGGTGGGGGTAGCAAATCTGGGGTATCACAAGTGAGCCGTCAGTCCTCTCACGTGTTGTAACATGGGGTAGGGGTAGTCAATCTGGGGTATCACAAGTGAGCCTTCAGTCCTATCACGTGTTGTAACATGGGGTGGGGGTAGTCAATCTGGGGTATCACAAGTGGGCCTTCAGTCCTCTCACGTGTTCTAACATGGGGTGGGGTAGCCAATCCCACTACCAATTCTCAGCCGTTACTTTTTATAGCATTCATGGTAGGCAGGATTGCTACTATTCTGTGTTTACTTGCTACTATTCTGTTTACTTGCTACTATTCTGTGCTTACTTGCTACTATTCTGTTTACTTGCTACTATTCTGTGTTTACTTACTACTATTCTGTTTACTTGCTACTATTCTGTTTACTTGCTACTATTCTGTTTACTTGCTACTATTCTGTGCGTACTTGCTGCTATTCTGTTCTTACTTGCTACTATTCTGTGTTTACTTGCTACTATTCAATTCTGATGTAATTATGTGCATTGGAATATCTTATAAAATCAACCTTACATGCGAAGTTGGCACTTAATAATTAAAATCAACAATAAGTACAACAAATCTACAAGTACCACAAATGAACCACATGTATAACAAATCAACAACAAGTGCATGGACGTCTGTGACTATGACGAAAGAGATGCAAGACAGTGACGAAAGGTCAAACATCCATGACCATGGTTAGTTTTGAGCATGGTGACCAATGGGTAGGTACAGGAATCAATTCTCTTGCATGGCTGGCAGATTATATTATTGATATGAATACAAACATCCACTATTCAATGGAAGTGAGGAAAACACTGAATGTATTAGTTACGAATGCTGAAATCAGATGTGTCAAGCCATTGGTGCAAATAAAACAGAAACAATGCATTTCCTAGACTTATTCCTACTGGAAATCTTGTAGGACCATTGTCCTGCTATAAGAGATATCCGGTGGGAATTTGAGGAAAAAAGCAAAATAGTAAAAAAACCATAAAATCTCTTCAAAAATTTGGTTACAAATATTGATTTGAGTATTCACTGACCTGGCCATATTAGCTGTTCTGTCAACTCTGGGGAACCACATATGCCTGGCAAGCATAGCAAATGAGAACCACCAAATAAATCCAAAGATAAAGTGGTAGGAATGCCCATAACTTATCTTTATCAGATCTTTCTCATCTTCAGGTTCAAAGAAGTCAAGAAACCTGTATACATCATTGAGGTAGAATAGCAGAAATGTTACTGGCACTGCTAGGAAGGCGGGAATTGTTAGTGAAAACAACTGCATCTGGAACATGCATGCACCAAAGGACAGATAGAATGCCACAAAACCTGTTGAGATAAATAAAAATTAAAAAAAAATTAATATGTCACAAAAACTATTGGAATAAATATAGAAATAATGAAACTTTTTAAAATAAAAAATAATGAAATTTGCTGAAATAAATAAATAATAAAACTTGCTGAAATAAATAAATATGGAAACTTGCTGATATAAATAAATAATGAAACTTGCTGATACAAATAATGAAACTTTGGCATGAAACCTGAAATAAATTATGAAACTGCAGATGTTTGTGTTGGTTTGTCTCACTCTGTCCATCATATTCTTTGGACCTTCCTAGTCATTTGTATGGCTAAAAGTTTGGACACATTGTGTTTTTCCACACACAGATAGTCTCAATATTGGCTTATTGGACCAACCATAATGCAACATTAAACTCTCAGTAGATTTCCCCATAAGATTTCCTCAGTGTGTTTCCCTCAGTAGATTTCCCCAGTACATTTCCCCAGTAAATTTCTCCAGTAGATTTCCCCATAAGATTTCCTCAGTGCGTTTCCCTCAGTAGATTTCCCCAGTACATTTTTCCAGTAAATTTCCCCAGTAGATTTCCCCAATAGATTTTCTCCGTATAATTTTTAGTGTGGAAGCCACACTGCATTTCATTTGTACAATTACATTTCCTTTTATGGAGCAACATTGAAGGAGTTGCTACTATTTATTTACAATAGTATCAAACAAATAATATCTACAATTTTTAATACCAACACTGTGCTACCAATGTCAAACATGGTCTTTAACAGCTTCGCAGCAAAGAAAAATCGTCACATTTGAAATGAAGTGTCTGAGGAAAGCTGCAATGGTTACCAAACTAGATAAAATAAGAAATGAAGAAATTAGGAAAAGAGTTGGTATAATATCATGTATCGAACATATTGAGAGACAGCAAGTAAAATGGTTTGGTCACCTTATGAGAATGAAGCCAAACCAAATACAAATAAGAGCATATAATACAAGAATATCCGGGCGTAAAGCCAAAGGTAGGCCAAGAAAACGGTGGATAGAAAACATTAAAATAACCTTGAACAAACATGGACTAAATGCAACTTCGGCGACACATCTGGCCTTGAAACGACAGCTTAAGATGCCACCCCTATGCTTAACGGCAAGTGTGAATGCGATCAACAATCATTCACCTGGGGATAGACAATAGACAATTGAAGGAGTCCAACATTGTTCATCATGTTTGGAGTCAGATGAGCCCTAACATTGACCATGGTCCTAGCTGTAAATGTCTACATTATGTCCCAGCTATGAACAAACTTTGACCATGGTCCTAGCTGTAAATGTCTACATTATCCCAGCTATGAACTGGGAGGACAAACAAACATTGACCATGGTCCTAGCTGTAAATTTCTACATTATGTCCCAGCTATGAACTATGAACAGGTGGAATATGGGGATGTGGTGAAAGGCAAGTCTGTGTAGAACATGAAAATTCACTGAGTGAGTTCAGAATTAAGCGAACATTAGCCCTACATAATTGGAGAGCCCTCTGGATGGCAGGGAATGCGTGGCTGGCTGCTCCATCGTGACTATGATCCAGAGCTGGTTGCAATAGACAGCTGAGAAGAAGAGATGCTTGGCTGTGAAACTGAAGGTCATGACTCCAACTCTGCATGTTGTGGAAAGATAGAGAAGCCACAAGACACCGACTCTGCATGTTGTGGAAAGATAGAGGAGCCACAAAACACCGACTCTGCACATTGTGGACAGGTAGAAAAGACATAAAACACCTAAAATGTATCCCTTCTGAGTAGGATACTTATTTTGGAAGCATTGTGCACCATTGACAGTTAGAATTCTGTGTATGAAATAAAGCTCTGGTGGAACTACCACATTGCAACTGGGAACTAAGAGCTAATTGCTTATAATTCCTGGGATTGAAGCAACAAAACACATTCTGTTTTGATATTCCCCATCACTCTGATCAGGACATTGATGATGATGATGATGATGATGATTCAATCCCTTTCACTGTGAGCAGGAAGCTCTTGACAACCCATAGCCCTTCTGGTGAATGCACAGGTTTTCCTCATCTGTGGTGAAGTTGTGTAGAGTGTACAGTGTGTTGTGTATATCTGGAAGCAGTGGTAGTAGTTCTTGTCGGATGTCTGTTAGTTTTGGGCACTGCAGTAGTAGGTGTTCGGAAGTCTCCTCTTGTGTGTTATAGTGTCTGAAATTTGTTTTGTGTAATGGATTTATTCTGTTGAGGTGTTTATTAACGGGGGACGTGGCCTGTTCTTAGTTGGAATGTGAGAATGGTTTGCTTGCTCGAGTTGTCTCAGAGGATCCATTGGGTTGGGTTTCTGATGGTGTTCATATAGTGAGCGTCCAGTCTTTGAGCTGGCTCACTGTTGTAACCATTCTTGTCTGTAATTGTTTTTTAGGATAGTGATGTTGATAGTGTGGTTTATATTAATTTATATGATGCTGTAGTGGTCTAATATTGGTCTAATCATCCTAGAGATGCTGTAGTGGTCTAATATTGGTCTAATCATCCTAGAGATGCTGTAGTGGTCTAATATTGGTCTAATCATCCTAGAGATGCTGTAGTGGTCTAATATTGGTCTAATCATCCTAGAGATGCTGTAGTGGTCTAATATTGGTATAATCATCCTAGAGATGCTGTAGTGGTCTAATATTGGTCTAATCATCCTAGAGATGCTGTAGTGGTCTAATATTGGTCTAATCATCCTAGAGATTCTGTAGTGGTCTAATATTGGTCTAATCATCCTAGAGATGCTGTAGTGGTCTAATATTGGTCTAATCATCCTAGAGATGTTGTAGTGGTCTAATATTGGTCTAATCATCCTAGAGATGCTGTATTGGTCTAATATTGGTCTAATCATCCTAGAGATGCTGTAGTGGTCTAATATTGGTCTAATCATCCTAGAGATGCTGTAGTGGTCTAATCATCCTAGAGATGCTGTATTGGTCTAGTCATCCTAGAGATGCTGTATTAGTCTAATATTGGTCTAATTATCCTAGAGATGCTGTATTGGTCTAATCATCCAAGAGGTCTATGAATGAAAACATGTCAATGTATCTCCTTCTTCAATAGTTACTAGTCTCATCATTCATGGGGGTTACACCACCCATTTTGAGAAACCCTGTTCTAGAGTATGGTCTCTAGATTAATGACTTTCTAGACTAATAAATCTTGATATAACAAGTTGTCTTTCATGTCTTACCATAGGGATTGTTAGATTGTCACTCTTTTTTTCTCATGCCATTCAGTGGATATTTCAGCTGTAGACTGACACACTTTTGTAGGGAAAATTTTCTAGAACTCTTGCAAGTCCCTAATGATTGTCTTCTTTAAAACTGCTGTTCCTCATTGAGACTAACATCTTGCAATTGAAATGGGGCTTAGTCCAGCCAACGGAGGCTGGCTGGAAACTAAGATTGGCAGGGTTATCCCTGACATCAAGTAGGACCACAATCCTGCCCAAGAACGCACTACTGCTGAAGTCAAAGATACCAGGCAGAGAGGTGCACCAACATCAAGCAACACAACTAGTGAAGATGTAAAGAAGATATTGCTGTTGGATATATTACCAAGAATTGGAAAGTCATCTGCTCCACAGGGGACTTTGCTGTGATTCTCTTGCAATCTGAAAGCTTGCTTTATTTACAAATATTGCTTCACTCTTTCTAGGCTTAGACTGTCTTCTGCGGTATGTGCTGTGATATTGGCAACACTCTTTATATAATTATGTTTCTTTCCTTGTTGCTCTGTACTGCCCCATCCCTCATATCACTCGTGCATTGAGTTGTTCCCAAACACCGGAGATTTATCCCTTTAGGCTTAAACTCAATCCAATTCTCTTTAGTCATTTCATATGAAATGCATGGCAGGTAACAGTATTATTATTCTTTTCTGCCTTTCAGAGTCTGAGTAAAACACAGCTGCCTGCACTTGATAAAATTATTCCAATCTGTTCCATTACTTGATATAATCACTGAAATTTCCTATTTCACCTGATACAATCATTGAAATCTATTGCCTTACCTGATACAATCATTGAAATATATTGCCTTACCTGATACAATCATTGAAATCTATTGCCTTACCTGATGCAATCATTGAAATCTATTGCCTTACCTGATACAATCATTGAAATCTATTGCCTTACCTGATATAATCATTGAAATCTATTGCCTTACCTGATATAATCATTGCAATAGCTGCAGCAACAGCTTTTGCTCTTATAGGATGAGTGTGACTTGAGAGAGCAGTAAATGCATGACTGTAGTCAAATTTGACATCTTCATTGAGGAAATAGCCCTTAGAAAACATGATAAAATGTAGGATATGAACATCTTTCATGTTGCTAAACAGAATTAATGTAGGATATGAATATCTGTCATGCTGTTGCTAAGAGCAGGATAGTGTAGGATATCTACCGGTACGTCCTTTGGCCTGACACATACAACTTCAAAAAATGGCTTCTAGTTCCGTTAGTTAGTTAGTCATCGGATCATTATCAAATTGGACATGTCCATAGTTGCTCTGATCTTCCTGAGTGTATCCACTATTACACTTCTGCTGACAGTACCGGTCCTATGCTGGTTGACCATCATTCTTCTGCACCATACAAAATGTTCACTTCTAGCAACACCGCATTTAAAACCCTCATACACACTAGTCTCACTCTCGCATGCTATATCTCTTAAGTAGTTATATATAGGGTCTATATATATATATATATATATATATATATATATAGCTTCTGGGTCACTTTGAACCTGTAAGGGGTGGGACAGTCAAAGCCCAAAACCTCCTTAGTTGCTTCTTACAACATACACTAAAGTAAACAATGTTACTGTCCTTTGCTCACCTCTGAGCCTGGCAATACAAGGGTGAGTTGTGATTCAGTGAACTGTACTTTTAGCAATAACAACTATAACATCTATGATAACTATGATAACAACTATGATAACAACTATGATAACAACTTCAATAACAACTATTATAACTACAACAACTACAATAACAACTGTAATAACTATGATAACAACTACAACAACTATGATACCAACTGTGATAACAACTATGATAGCAACTATGATAACATAAATGATAACTACAATAACAACTAAAATAACTATGATAACTAATACAATAACAACTACAACAAATATGATAACAACTACAATAACAACTATAACAACTGTGATAACAACTATTATAACAACTACAATAACAACTACAACAAATGTGATAACAACTATGATAACAATTATGATAACAACTATGATAACAATTATGATAACAACTATAATAACAACTATGATAACAATTATGATAACAACTATGATAACAACTATGATAACAATTTTGATAACAACTATGATAACAGCTACAATAACAACTATGATAACAACCATGATAACAGCTTTAATAACAACTATGATAACAACTACAATAAAAACTACAACAAATATGATAACAACTATAACTATAATAACAACTATAACAACTATGATTAGAACTATAACTATGATAACAACTACAATAATAACTACAACAAATATGATAACAACTATGATAACAACTATAACAACTATGATAACAAATATGCTAACAACTACTATAACAATTATGATAACAACTATAACTACGATAACAACTAAAACAACTATGATAACTATAACAACTATGATAACAACTATAACAACTATGATAACAACTATGATAACAATAACAACTATGAGAACTATGATTACAACTATAACAACTATGATAACAAATATGCTAACAACTACTATAACAATTATGATAACAACTATAACTACGATAACAACTAAAACAACTATGATAACTATAACAACTATGAGAACTATGATTACAACTATAACAACTATAACTATGATAACAACTACAATAACAACTACAGCAAATATGATAACAACTATGACAACAACTATAACAACTATGATAACAACTATAACTTCTTTGATAACAACTATGATAACTATTATGATAGCAACTATGATAACAACAACTATGATAACAGCCATGATAACAACTGAAATAGCAACTATGATAACAACAACTATGATAACAGCCATGATAACAACTGAAATAACAACTATGATAATATCATATTTTATTTTTAGGTTTGAAATGAATCTTTATTTAACAATAATTATCTTTCCAATAGGGCTCCAAACTTTTACCGTTATTTTTCATGTGAAATAAATCTAATTTTTATAAAACATCTTACCATCAGCACAGTCAAACCAATCTTCCACAGGTATGTTATCACATACGGGAAGTGTCGACCATTCTGTAATTCATATCTGATCTTCAGGATAGCATTCTTGAACCTGTTTTCATTGCTCAGCTCAACTATAAATCTCCCATCTGTAAAGTTTTCCCAATAAGCACAGGACACGAATAAAAATGCACCAATAACCTCCAATTCAATATAGTCATCATCAATGAGGTTAATGCCGCTAGATTCTGTCAAAAAGAGTACAAATATAAAAGTGACTGGTACTAATAGATTAAATTAAGAATGTTACTGTAATGTTAAAAATCCAAATGATATGAATACCCTTCACTAATTTGTTTTCCATTACCCACTCACATAATTCTTAATGGAGATAGAACAAAGAGGAAGTATACGTTGTCATTATTGTTCCTAATGTATTGCAATGGCGTTTTGCTTTCAGTTCCAGACTGAGATTTCCCTCTCATTCCTTTTTTAGATAGAGAAACTTTCCACAGTCAAGTCCAGATGATTTTTATTCAATGTGCCTTGAGAGTAAAATACCACGAGCTGAAAAGTTTTCTCCAGAAGGGACTTAGCCATGACTTTCTTGCTTTTTTGAGGCATGCGACAAATAGAAGTGGTAATAATTTACCTGCCACAAACACATTTACTCATTCCTGGATCTTACTGTTATTGAAGAGTCGACTGTGTTTTTTCCTTTCACTCATTTCATTGAATAGGGCAGGCAAGAGTAGCATTCATAAAAATGAAGAATATACTTTGTATTATGTCCCTGTCAATAGAGGTGAGGAAGAGAGCTCTTTGAAGCTATATAATACTGATTCTAACTTATGAGCGTGAGTCTTGGAAATAAATAAATAGGATAGGGAAAAAATAGGCAACAAAGATTTGGTTCTATAGAAGAATGCTGAGACTGTCATGGACAACAAAGATATGGTTCTATAGAAGAATGCTGAGACTGTCATGGACAACAAAGATTTGGTTCTATAGAAGAATGCTGAGACTGTCATGGACAACAAAGATTTGGTTCTATAGAAGAATGCTGAGACTGTCATGGACAACAAAGATGTGGTTCTATAGAAGAATGCTGAGACTGTCATGGACAACAAAGATTTGGTTCTATAGAAGAATGCTGAGACTGTCATGGACAACAAAGATGTGGTTCTATAGAAGAATGCTGAGACTGTCATGGACAACAAAGATGTGGTTCTATAGAAGAATGCTGAGACTGTCATGGACAACAAAGATGTGGTTCTATAGAAGAATGCTGAGACTGTCATGGACAACAAAGATGTGGTTCTACAGAAGAATGCTGAGACTGTCATGGACAACAAAGATGTGGTTTTACAGAAGAATGCTGAGACTGTCATGGACAACAAAGATGTGGTTCTATAGAAGAATGCTGAGACTGTCATGGACAACAGAGATGTGGTTCTATAGAAGAATGCTGAGACTGTCATGGACAACAAAGATGTGGTTCTATAGAAGAATGCTGAGACTGTCATGGACAACAAAGATGTGGTTCTATAGAAGAATGCTGAGACTGTCATGGACAACTAGAAAGTCTAACTAAGTAGTGCTGAAACTGAAAGAGTCAAATGTGCAATGGAGGTTACTGGCTTAATAATATCAGGAAAAGACATTCTTTATATTTTTGGACACTTTATGAGACAGGTAGATCTGGAGAACATATTTACAATAGGTAAGATAGAAGGCAAGAGAGTTTGAGGATGACAGTATGAGAAAATATTAGATAGTCTGACACTGTTTTGATTCAGATTTATTTTCTCTTTATACTAGAAAACGTGTCCTCAAATGATACATTGAACCAGTGCTACTCTATGGAAGTGAAGCATGGACAATAAATAAGACATCATAAAAATCATTGGAGGCAGTGGAAATGTGGTTTATTCGAAGAATGTTATGCATTCTTTGGACAGCAAAGATTACTAATGAAGAATGTCTTCGAAGAATGGATGTGAAAAGATGCATTATTGATAATATAAGAAAATGACTATCAACAATTATTGGACACATAATGAGAAGAGGAGGCATTGAGAATATAGTGATAACAGGAAAGATGGAAGGGAAAAGATCAAGGGGAAGACCCAGAGAAAAGATATTGGACAGTTTGACTAAATGGCTTCGATTGACTACACCAACAGAGATGATGACATATATGAGAGATCTATGTACATGAGAAATATGATCACCAATGCCATTTGGCATGGCACTTGATGATGATGATGAGTCTGACATCGTGGCATGAGAAAATGCCAACAATGATCCTAATATAAGGTATTGAAAATAGAGAATTGTGGAAAATCAATATTTTCCTACGCCAGTCAGTATGTATCAGTACCACACTCTCTTATTTTCATAGCACAAAATCACAAGAAAAAGAGTCAACACTGGGGAAAGATCATTGAGAAAAGAATTTGGAATGGCTGAGATCTGACAATGAGAAAAATGTAGTACAGCTAGGATCTGTCAATGAGAACAATGTAACACATCTGGGATCTGTCAATGAGAACAATGTAACACATCTGGGATCTGTCAATGAGAACAATGTAACACATCTGGGATCTGTCAATGAGAACAATGTAACACATCTGGGATCTGTCAATGAGAACAATGTAACACATCTGGGATCTGTCAATGAGAAGAATGTAGCACATCTTGGATCTGTCAATGACAAAATGTAGCACAATTGGGATCTGTGACTTACAACAATGTAGCACAATTGGGATCTGTGACTTACAACAATGTAGCACAATTGGGATCTGTGACTTACAACAATGTAGCACAATTGGGATCTGTGACTTACAACAATGTAGCACAGATGGGATCTGTTACAAAAAAAAAGGTAGCACAGATGGGATCTGTTAATGAGAACAATCTATATGCTGTAGCCCTTGTTTGCCTTGCGGAATCAGCTTGTTCCTGTGGCTTCTTCTCGATTGGTCTGTTCCGGTGACTTTGAGTGCACGCTTTGAATGTCTTGATGAAATCACATCTTTGTTTGGAGAAGTGGTTTGTCAAGTATGGAAGAACGCATGTGCAATAGTTGGTAGGCAATTTGGTGTTGTTGAACGGACTGGTTAAATTCCCGTTAGTCTCAAGAATTTTCAAAAAATTGTCCTCTGGCTTCCTACTTAAATTTACTTGAGTGACTAAGTATGCATGCATGAGAACAGTCATGTGACATCATCCATGACAGTATCTCAGCTACAGTTTTTTTTATCTCCATCACAAGAATGCTCTTCATTTTGATATGGAATCATAGTTGCCATAAATGTTGTTGCATGGAGGGAAAACATCCAGAATGGTTTAAAGACAATGGAGAAAGTGATATCAGTTAATTCAATGGCTGCATGTCTTCGACGACACACAACAGAACAAGTGGACGTGTGATTTTATGTATATACAATGGAAGACATTTTGTAAATTAAATTGGTCTTGTGAGTAACATCCATCATTGCCATGTAATGCAAAAATTCAGTAATTAGAGTTTAAAATATTATTTTAATAATAAAAATAATTGTAGATTATATTTATTATAAAAAATATTTTAAACTGTCATTACTGAATTTTTCCCATTGGGGAGTTGATGGAAGTTTGCAAGCGATTTGTGTGATAAAGGGCGTATACCATTGCTGTCTAAACATCATGTACTGGATGCGTTTTTTAATTTACCCTCTGACAGAAGAAACCTTTATCAGGAATAAAAACCTGACCTCACAGATGTGAGAACACTCCTTTAACATCTCAGCCATTCACTACCCTTTTTAATTTAGCACACAAAAATAATACTATTGTTTGGAAAGACGGAAAAGTGTCTACTAAGACTGCTTGTGGTTGCAGTGAAGGCAAAACTGAATTCTTTGAGTTTTCCTACAGAACAGTGCAGAAAAAGCCCAAGGTCATCATTGATGATGATGATGACTGATCAATCGGTACAGATTATTAGATCATTTTCTGTAGTGTTATCATCAATGAGTCATTTAACACCAAATATAGACATTCAATTCAGTGCAGCAGAAGACTAACACTAAATATAAACATTCAATTCAGTGCAGCAGAAGACTAACACTAAATATAAACATTCAATTCAGTGCAGCAATAGACTTACCTTTTGTAAAAAATTCCAAAAGTAAAATGAGTGGAATGACTGAGATCTGGGCCAGCATGACTAAGATATCTATCACAAATCTTATGACTGTTGTGGACATCCCTTGAGAGCTACACAAATTAACCAGTCCACGTTTTACCACATTATCAGAATTGGACATGGTTACTTTCAAAATAGTTGGCAGGATAGCTGTAGCACTAAGTAATATTGTTGACCTAAAGACATCTAGGTTAGGCAGGATTCGAAAGACTAGCAGGCACAATCCAACAGAGTGCAAAGACTCCATGACAAAGATCTGAAAATGTCAAACAAAAGTAGGTAATTTTAATTCAGCATTGTACTGTAGTCACCTTATTCTATGCACTGTATTTGTGCACCAATATATGGTTATGTTAACATCATTGCACTCCAGTGAAACCCATAGGTGCTTAGTCTCCCCTAGCACATGATGAAGGGTATATATACTGATGATTCCTGGGGCTTACTGGTTAAAAATTCTGTTCATTTTGTCCTGCTGGTGTCCAGGTATTCTACTACAACACTTAATATCAAATTTTGTCCTGCTGGTGTCCAGGTATTCTACTACAACACTTAATATCAAATTTTGTCCTGCTGGTGTCCAGGTATTCTACTACAACACTTAATATCAAATTTTTTCCTGCTTGTGTTCAGGTATTCTACTACAACACTTAATATCAAATTTTGTCCTGCTGGTGTCCAGGTATTCTACTACAACACTTAATATCAAATTTTGTCCTGCTTGTGTTCAGGTATTCTACTACAACACTTAATATCAAATTTTGTCCTGCTGGTGTCCAGGTATTCTACTACAACACTTAATATCAAATTTTGTCCTGCTGGTGTTCAGGTATTCTACTACAACACTTAATATCAAATTCTCCAAATCTCAGCCACCAATGTCTACACCAAGCAGGCTCTCATGAAACAGTTTCAACATGTCACCTTCATCCACTATCAACTCCGCATCTATTGATGTTTCAGGTGTGTTTGTACCTTCTCCCATTAATGAATACACCAACATGTCCCAATGCAGTAAATCCATGTTGTATCTCAGTTTGGAAATGATAGAATTCACAGCAGATCAACAGGAGCCAACATTAACAATCATGAAAATTAGTAAACTCCTAGCAGTACGGACATGGGATTAGATATTCCTCAAAGACAAAAGATGTTCTTCAAGGAACAGTTGAGGGTGGAAGAAGACAAGGTAGTGAGAAGAAGACATAGCTGGATAATATCAAGGACTAGACAGGGTGTGAAGTTTCTAAACTCATCAGGATGGTAGAGGATAGAGATGCCTGGAGATTGTTCTGCACTAAATGTCTCAATGTGACACCACTACAACTCTGACAGATTATGGGTTTTATTGATATTATTACTATAAATGCCATCCATATGCCATTTTAACTCATACAAAGCATGAACCTAGAGTCTGACACTATATCTGCCTTAGTAAATAGTGTCACAGAGAGCCATATGAGAGCTACAAGCCTCGACTTCCATCGCCTTACTGGGTGCAGTTGTTCCATATGCTCTGCAGAGTAGTGTTATCTTGCAGATTGGATGATGCAAGCCACATCTGTTCAGCTAACACCTACTCACCTTACAATCCAAGTTCAATTGTCCTTCAAAATTTGACCAGCAGGCATTCCCCCCAAAAAACAGATGCAATCCAAATCAACACATCCAATGTGTGTTTTTTTTCATCACTGATAACATGGACTGATAAATATAGTCACACACAAAACGCAAATTCTGCAATTATGTAAATCCTTTAACAAACATTTATACAAGCACAGACCACTAGGGCTACATCAGCCAAAAGGCCTTCATACTGTGAAGTAAAAAATACAAACACAAACACAAAAACAAGGCTGCTACAGATGTAATATGGGCAAATTAATAATATTAATAGGAAGCACTAATGAATTATTGAGAAAGTCAGAAGGCAGTCGGTGATATTTTAACCATGTCTGTTCAGCGAACACTAACTTGTCTTGAAGCCCAAGCTAGCACACTCTCTGAATTCAACCAATCTACATCCACAATAATGTTTCCAAATGATATCATTGCATCATCATAGCATTGACTTCTGCATTCATTCTCAAACTCCTGATTATTAAGAGGATATAGTCCGAAGAATGGAATGCGTTGTTTCATGGTTTACAGCTTGATTGTGATATCTGTGACTTCTGACCCAGCACATCAGATTTCAGCATCACTTTTCAGTAAACTTAACTTTAGGGATGGGATAGTGAACTCACCCCCCTCAAACTAGCTTAGTCATCTGTTACACATATGCATGGCAGGTCACAGTATTGCTATTCTTTGCTTCCCTTTCAGGTTTTGAAAACACACAATGTACTAGTCTTAACTACTGAATGACAATGGCACAGGATACATTGTGTTGCTAGATAGACAGTAATGTAGTCTTAATGTTTGCGTAACTATCTCACTCCATCTTTTTTTGTGGCCTTCTACTTCCTCTGATAGTTTTACTTTCCTGTTGTGAGCTCTAGCAGTTGAGAAGGTTTATGAGAAGGTTTATGAGAAGGTTTATGAGAAGGTTTATGAGAAGGTTTATGAGAAGGTTTATGATAGGACCAAATGATTTCATTATTTACTTTTGTGTGTTTATTTCAAGACAAAGTTTCCACACAATAACTGTGAAAATAATATAGCTGACATCCCTGCTACCATCAGCACACTTATTGTGCTTTCTTATATAAAGTATATTGTTTGTTTGGTACTATCTCAAAATAAGACTCTATTTTGTTTCCAAAATGTGGAATGAAATACAGGAAAAAAATGAGAGGACAAAAGTTTTTTTTCTTTTAATCATGGATTACTTCCCTTGTCACTTATGGGTGGACATCTCAGTGGGTAGCATACACAATGGTCGGGGTGGGGGGGCTCTTAGTTGGTAGAACACACTTATTTACATCCAGCAGCAGTCCTCACGATTGTAACATGCATACTGCATCTTTATCGGTCATAAGTAAACTCAACAAACTAATTTTGTATCCAGGGCTGAATCAGTCGAAAGTCAAAGATGTCATATAATTACAAAATTTTGGATTGGCACAGATTTTATAAAAAGTGTGACAGTACACCCTTATTGAGGGAGTGTACCATTTGTTTTCTTTCATCCTGATAAAGACGTTTTATTTGAAATATAGTCTGTCACTGTGTTATGTTGCTAGTAAGTTTTGATTATAAATATTGGTACAGATATACCTATTTCTGTTTAGCTTGATATTTACCATGTGTTACCCCAGCCCTCACATATCTAATATCGAGTTGTCTCCTGCACCTGCGTTATATCTCATGATTATGCTATGGAGATATCTTTATGTACACAGTTCAAACTTACCCAGATCCACGTGACAAATGATGGCCTCTTGAAGTTTCCAAAACACAGCTTGGCTACAGTGATAATCCAGCCAAGTGCATATGGGATACATATTGCCATCACTAATAAAATTAAGAACACAGCCTAGAAAACACAAACAGAATTGATGCAATTGGAGATAAAAACAAACAATATATTTGGTATCACATAATCCCAGCTACGGGGACAATGAGAGTCAGACTACGGGGACAATGATGATCCAGCTACAGGGACAATAATAGTTATTTACATTAAACATTAAAGATAACCTATCACTACATGAATCAGTAGTGTAAGTAAGTAAAGTAACCCATAGCATTTATTAATGCCGTAGGGGTATGAGATGTTAGCGATCTCACATTTCACAGGCTCTGCAAATGAGGGCGGTAGCCATCTCCTCTCCCTCGCAGTCTTTACTTCCCGGATTAATCCGGTACCCATTTAAGGCTGGGTCGACCTGGGAGCCGTTGTGATCTGAAAACATTTCCGCCTCAACTGGGGAATGAACCCAGGACCACTCATATGCGAAGCCAGTGCGCTAACCACTGCGCTAATGCGGCTCCCAATCAGTAGTGTACAGGTATTTAAACAATTTTTTTTATAGAAGAAATCGTGTGATATCATGAGGCCAATATTTTAACAATTTGAGAATCTGATCCTAATAATAATTAATGTTAAGAGTTGTCAGCAGAAGTTAAGAGAAAATGCCAATGGAATTTGACCAGGTGAAAGTGAATGTTTAAATGTAACACAATGTTAAAAGTTAACCAGACAAAAATTTACATTATAACAAGGCCAATTAAAATTATATTGAACCAGGCAGTGAAACTGAATAAAATTAAAATTAGCATAAATTAATTTTTTAAATTCTTCTTCTTCTTCTTTCCTTCCTCTTTTACCCTTCATGTGTTTTGAGAGAGATACAATGTTCTTGTTCTTGCTTTTCTGGCCGCTCCAGATAATGTTATTTGGTGTTCGTGTAGTGTCTCTTTGATGTTTTCGATCCAGCATACTCTAGGTCTACACATGGCTCTTCTGTCTGCTTCTCCTCTCTTCACATATTTCTATGTTTAATTTTTTACATTATTAATAGTTAATTTTAACCAGATAAATTGTGCTAGAGTCAAGGTATTTAGTACAGGGCTGAAATGTGCAGAAATCACAACTGAACTGTAAATCAATACACACAGTATTTTATTCATCAGATTTTATTCTACTATTCAGAATGAGCACAGAAGAAAAACAAGATTTTCACCAATGGTAATCTTGATTATCCACAAACATATTTCAATTAGTTCAGACTGGACAATTTTACATGATGTGACACTAGGCTAAAAATAATTTCCTATTTCAATATATTTTTGATGTTATTGTCAGTTATTGTGATGTGCTCTATGCCTCCATTTTCAAGACATGCCACGCCCGTGTGTTGCCATGGCCCGAAAGAGGAGCTAAGAATAGCAACACTGTTTACCTTCCACGCATGTCATAAAAAGCGACTTAGGAGGTTATGGGATGGAGTTGGATGTCCCATCTCATATAGGGTCAGTGACCCAAAGCCATGCTGAAGTTGTATGTGCCAGGCCGAAAGGTGCAGATATCGCATCAATGCTGTAAACCATGATACAACGCATTGCGTTCTCCTGACTAAATCCTGCTAATCTGCAGGAGTTTGAGAATGAATGCAGAAGAAGAAGAAGAAGAAGACATGCCAGACAAATGTTGATAGAAATTTCTGATTTGCTTCTGTGGTGCATTCTGGTACGAAATTTCTATGCCAGACAAAAAAAAATAATTATTCATCTTAAATTTATCCCCCCGAAAAAAAAAAAAAGTTTACCCTGATAAAAATACATTTTAGATTTAAACATAGAAAAATGTTTTGAAAATAAAAAAGTTTTACCGTATGTTAAATTTCATTACATAAAAACAGAATCGAGAATATTGACTACATATAATAACAAAATATGAATGTTAACTTTACACATTAAATATCAATTCTCGATTTGTAATTAAGAACTAGAATCATTGCATAAGGGGCATTCTCATAAGCATTCTGCATGACATTCCATCAACCATTTAAAAGTATATAAGCTCAGTGTCTCAGTCAGTGGTTGTTTGTCGGTTCTTCTGGTCTTTCCAGTGAGGACATATTTTCTCCTCTCTCTCCTGGACGTTCTTCTTATCATTCTCTGTGTATGTACATTGTTTTTTTCTCAGCATCAATAAATATGAATATTAAATTTCACTATGTAAAGTATGATTGTTGCATGTGGTCAGATACACAAATTTGTTAAAGTTTGTTTGAATATTTCATGAGTCCAGGGGAAATGAAGTTAACATTTAGTATAGCATTAAAAACTATCTCAACAAAATGAGTAAACAATAGAGAATTCATTTCCAATTTACCCGTATATCTGGTTTACCAGGATCCTGAGACTTGCCTTTATAATTTTTGAGACTTGTGGTCATTAACAAGAAGCCAACCTGTCAGAATGGAGATAAAGAATTGATACAGTATGAATATATGGCACACTATCAACACTGATATAATACATTATCAAAAAGTGAAAAGTGGTACAGGATGCAGGCTAAAAGTCAAAGGGCAAAACAAGTCACATCAATGTTTAAGAAGTTATCATCACTATGATAAATAATGGAAAAATATAACTACATAAATAAGGAAGTGACTGAAAGAGAAGCAAAGAATAGTAGCTTAGCCATCAACATCTCTGATATATACATCTCTGCTATGTACATCTCTGCCATCAACATCTCTACCATCTACATCACTACCATCTACATCTCTACCATCAACATCTCTACCATCAATATCTCTACCATCAACACTTCTAGCATCAACACTTCTACCATCAACACTTCTACCATCTATATCTCTGCCATCAACATCTCTACCATCTATATCTCTACCATCAACACTTCTACCATCAACACTTCTACCATCTATATCTCTACCATCAACACTCTACCATCAACACTTCTACCATCTATATCTCTACCATCAACACTTCTACCATCAACACTTCTACCATCAACACTTCTACCATCAACACTTCTACCATCAACACTTCTACCATCAACATCTCTACCATCAACATCTCTACCATCAACACTTCTACCATCAACATCTCTACCATTAACATCTCTACCATCAACATCTCTACCATCAACACTTCTACCATCAACACTTCTACCATCAACATCTCTACCATCAACACTTCTACCATCTATATCTCTACCATCAACATCTCTACCATCTATATCTCTACCATCAACACTTCTACCATCAACACTTCTACCATCAACATCTCTACCATCAACATCTCTACCATCAACACTTCTACCATCAACATCTCTACCATCTATATCTCTACCATCAACACTTCTACCATCAACATCTCTACCATCAACACTTCTACCATCAACATCTCTACCATCTATATCTCTACCATCAACACTTCTACCATCAACACTTCTACCATCTATATCTCTACCATCAACACTTCTACCATCAACACTTCTACCATCAACACTTCTACCATCAACACTTCTACCATCAACACTTCTACCATCAACATCTCTACCATCAACACTTCTACCATCAACATCTCTACCATCTATATCTCTACCATCAACACTTCTACCATCAACACTTCTACCATCAACACTTCTACCATCAACATCTCTACCATCAACACTTCTACCATCAACATCTCTACCATCTATATCTCTACCATCAACACTTCTACCATCAACATCTCTACCATCAACACTTCTACCATCAACATCTCTACCATCTATATCTCTACCATCAACACTTCTACCATCAACACTTCTACCATCTATATCTCTACCATCAACACTTCTACCATCAACACTTCTACCATCTATATCTCTACCATCAACATCTCTACCATCAACACTTCTACCATCAACATCTCTACCATCAACACTTCTACCATCAACACTTCTACCATCAACACTTCTACCATCAACACTTCTACCATCAACACTTCTACCATCAACATCTCTACCATCAACACTTCTACCATCAACACTTCTACCATCAACATCTCTACCATCAACACTTCTACCATCTATATCTCTACCATCAACATCTCTACCATCTATATCTCTACCATCAACACTTCTACCATCAACACTTCTACCATCAACACTTCTACCATCAACATCTCTACCATCTATATCTCTACCATCAACACTTCTACCATCAACATCTCTACCATCAACACTTCTACCATCAACATCTCTACCATCTATATCTCTACCATCAACACTTCTACCATCAACACTTCTACCATCAACATCTCTACCATCAACATCTCTACCATCAACACTTCTACCATCAACATCTCTACCATCTATATCTCTACCATCTATATCTCTACCATCAACATCTCTACCATCTATATCTCTACCATCTATATCTCTACCATCTATATCTCTACCATCTATATCTCTACCATCAACATCTCTACCATCAACACTTCTACCATCAACACTTCTACCATCAACATCTCTACCATCAACACTTCTACCATCAACATCTCTACCATCAACACTTCTACCATCAACATCTCTACCATCAACACTTCTACCATCAACATCTCTACCATCAACACTTCTACCATCAACATCTCTACCATCAACACTTCTACCATCAACATCTCTACCATCTATATCTCTACCATCAACACTTCTACCATCAACACTTCTACCATCAACATCTCTACCATCAACATCTCTACCATCAACATCTCTACCATCAACATCTCTACCATCAACACTTCTACCATCAACACTTCTACCATCAACATCTCTACCATCAACACTTCTACCATCAACATCTCTACCATCTATATCTCTACCATCAACACTTCTACCATCTATATCTCTACCATCAACACTTCTACCATCAACATCTCTACCATCAACACTTCTACCATCAACATCTCTACCATCTATATCTCTACCATCAACACTTCTACCATCTATATCTCTACCATCAACACTTCTACCATCAACACTTCTACCATCAACACTTCTACCATCAACACTTCTACCATCTATATCTCTACCATCAACACTTCTACCATCTATATCTCTACCATCAACACTTCTACCATCTATATCTCTACCATCAACACTTCTACCATCAACACTTCTACCATCAACACTTCTACCATCAACACTTCTACCATCAACACTTCTACCATCTATATCTCTACCATCAACACTTCTACCATCAACATCTCTACCATCAACACTTCTACCATCAACATCTCTACCATCTATATCTCTACCATCAACACTTCTACCATCAACACTTCTACCATCTATATCTCTACCATCAACACTTCTACCATCAACACTTCTACCATCAACATCTCTACCATCAACACTTCTACCATCAACACTTCTACCATCAACATCTCTACCATCTATATCTCTACCATCAACACTTCTACCATCAACACTTCTACCATCTATATCTCTACCATCAACACTTCTACCATCAACACTTCTACCATCAACACTTCTACCATCAACACTTCTACCATCAACATCTCTACCATCAACACTTCTACCATCAACATCTCTACCATCAACACTTCTACCATCAACACTTCTACCATCAACATCTCTACCATCAACACTTCTACCATCAACACTTCTACCATCAACACTTCTACCATCAACATCTCTACCATCAACACTTCTACCATCAACACTTCTACCATCAACACTTCTACCATCAATACTTCTACCATCAACATCTCTACCATCAACACTTCTACCATCAACATCTCTACCATCAACACTTCTACCATCAACATCTCTACCATCTATATCTCTACCATCAACACTTCTACCATCAACACTTCTACCATCTATATCTCTACCATCAACACTTCTACCATCAACACTTCTACCATCAACATCTCTACCATCAACACTTCTACCATCAACACTTCTACCATCAACATCTCTACCATCTATATCTCTACCATCAACACTTCTACCATCAACACTTCTACCATCTATATCTCTACCATCAACACTTCTACCATCAACACTTCTACCATCAACACTTCTACCATCAACACTTCTACCATCAACATCTCTACCATCAACACTTCTACCATCAACACTTCTACCATCAACACTTCTACCATCAACATCTCTACCATCAACACTTCTACCATCAACACTTCTACCATCAACATCTCTACCATCAACACTTCTACCATCAACACTTCTACCATCAACATCTCTACCATCAACACTTCTACCATCTATATCTCTACCATCAACATCTCTACCATCTATATCTCTACCATCAACACTTCTACCATCAACACTTCTACCATCAACATCTCTACCATCAACATCTCTACCATCAACACTTCTACCATCAACATCTCTACCATCTATATCTCTACCATCAACACTTCTACCATCAACATCTCTACCATCAACACTTCTACCATCAACATCTCTACCATCTATATCTCTACCATCAACACTTCTACCATCAACACTTCTACCATCAACATCTCTACCATCTATATCTCTACCATCAACATCTCTACCATCAACACTTCTACCATCAACACTTCTACCATCAACACTTCTACCATCAACACTTCTACCATCAACACTTCTACCATCAACACTTCTACCATCAACACTTCTACCATCAACATCTCTACCATCAACACTTCTACCATCAACATCTCTACCATCAACACTTCTACCATCAACACTTCTACCATCAACATCTCTACCATCAACACTTCTACCATCTATATCTCTACCATCAACATCTTTACCATCTATATCTCTACCATCAACACTTCTACCATCAACATCTCTACCATCAACAATTCTACCATCTATATCTCTACCATCAACATCTCTACCATCTATATCTCTACCATCAACACTTCTAGCATCAACACTTCTACCATCAACACTTCTACCATCAACATCTCTACCATCAACATCTCTACCATCAACACTTCTACCATCAACATCTCTACCATCTATATCTCTACCATCAACACTTCTACCATCAACACTTCTACCATCAACACTTCTACCATCTATATCTCTACCATCAACACTTCTACCATCTATATCTCTACCATCAATACCTCTACCATCAACATATCTACCATCAACACCTCTACCATCAACACTCTACCATCAACACTCTACCATCAACACTTCTACCATTTATATCTCTACAGTCAACACCTCTACCATCAACATCTCTACCATCTATATTTCTACCATCAACACCTCTACCATCAACATCTCTACCATCAACATCTCTACCATCAACATCTCTACCATCAACATCTCTACCATCAACATCTCTACCATCAACACTCTACCATCAACACTTCTACCATCTATATCTCTACCATCAACACTTCTACCATCTATATTTCTACCATCAACACCTCTACCATCAACATCTTTACCATCAACACTCTACCATCAACACTCTACCATTAACACTTCTACCATTTATATCTCTACAGTCAACACCTCTACCATCAACATCTCTACCATCAACATCTCTACCATCTATATTTCTACCATCAACACCTCTACCATCAACATCTCTACCATCAACATCTCTACCATCAATATCTCTACCATCAACACCTCTACCATCAACATCTCTACCATCAACATCTCTACCATCAACATCTCTACCATCTATATTTCTACCATCAACACCTCTACCATCAACATCTCTACCATCAACATCTCTACCATCTATATCTCTACCATCAACACTTCTACCATCAACACTTCTACCATCAACACTTCTACCATCAACACTTCTACCATCTATATCTCTACCATCAACACCTCTACCATCAACATCTCTACCATCAACACTCTACCATCAACACTCTACCATCAACACTTCTACCATTTATATCTCTACAGTCAACACCTCTACCATCAACATCTCTACCATCTATATTTCTACCATCAACACCTCTACCATCAACATCTCTACCATCAACATCTCTACCATCAACATCTCTACCATCAACATCTCTACCATCAACATCTCTACCATCAACACTCTACCATCAACACTTCTACCATCTATATCTCTACCATCAACACTTCTACCATCTATATTTCTACCATCAACACCTCTACCACCAACATCTTTACCATCAACACTCTACCATCAACACTCTACCATTAACACTTCTACCATTTATATCTCTACAGTCAACACCTCTACCATCAACATCTCTACCATCAACATCTCTACCATCTATATTTCTACCATCAACACCTCTACCATCAACATCTCTACCATCAACATCTCTACCATCAATATCTCTACCATCAACACCTCTACCATCAACATCTCTACCATCAACATCTCTACCATCAACATCTCTACCATCTATATTTCTACCATCAACACCTCTACCATCAACATCTCTACCATCAACATCTCTACCATCTATATCTCTACCATCAACACTTCTACCATCAACACTTCTACCATCAACACTTCTACCATCAACACTTCTACCATCTATATCTCTACCATCAACACCTCTACCATCAACATCTCTACCATCTATATTTCTACCATCAACACCTCTACCATCAACATCTCTACCATCAACACTCTACCATCAACACTCTACCATCAACACTTCTACCATTTATATCTCTACAGTCAACACCTCTACCATCAACATCTCTACCATCTATATTTCTACCATCAACACCTCTACCATCAACATCTCTACCATCAACATCTCTACCATCAACATCTCTACCATCAACATCTCTACCATCAACATCTCTACCATCAACACTCTACCATCAACACTTCTACCATCTATATCTCTACCATCAACACTTCTACCATCTATATTTCTACCATCAACACCTCTACCATCAACATCTTTACCATCAACACTCTACCATCAACACTCTACCATTAACACTTCTACCATTTATATCTCTACAGTCAACACCTCTACCATCAACATCTCTACCATCAACATCTCTACCATCTATATTTCTACCATCAACACCTCTACCATCAACATCTCTACCATCAACATCTCTACCATCAATATCTCTACCATCAACACCTCTACCATCAACATCTCTACCATCAACATCTCTACCATCAACATCTCTACCATCTATATTTCTACCATCAACACCTCTACCATCAACATCTCTACCATCAACATCTGTACCATCTATATCTCTACCATCAACACTTCTACCATCAACATCTCTACCATCTATATCTCTACCATCAACACTTCTACCATCAACACTTCTACCATCTATATCTCTACCATCAACACTTCTACCATCAACACTTCTACCATCAACACTTCTACCATCAACACTTCTACCATCAACACTTCTACCATCAACATCTCTACCATCAACACTTCTACCATCAACATCTCTACCATATATATCTCTACCATCAACACTTCTACCATCAACACTTCTACCATCAACACTTCTACCATCAACATCTCTACCATCAACACTTCTACCATCAACATCTCTACCATCTATATCTCTACCATCAACACTTCTACCATCAACATCTCTACCATCAACACTTCTACCATCAACATCTCTACCATCTATATCTCTACCATCAACACTTCTACCATCAACACTTCTACCATCTATATCTCTACCATCAACACTTCTACCATCAACACTTCTACAATCTATATCTCTACCATCAACATCTCTACCATCAACACTTCTACCATCAACATCTCTACCATCAACACTTCTACCATCAACACTTCTACCATCAACACTTCTACCATCAACACTTCTACCATCAACACTTCTACCATCAACATCTCTACCATCAACACTTCTACCATCAACACTTCTACCATCAACATCTCTACCATCAACACTTCTACCATCTATATCTCTACCATCAACATCTCTACCATCTATATCTCTACCATCAACACTTCTACCATCAACACTTCTACCATCAACACTTCTACCATCAACATCTCTACCATCTATATCTCTACCATCAACACTTCTACCATCAACATCTCTACCATCAACACTTCTACCATCAACATCTCTACCATCTATATCTCTACCATCAACACTTCTACCATCAACACTTCTACCATCAACATCTCTACCATCAACATCTCTACCATCAACACTTCTACCATCAACATCTCTACCATCTATATCTCTACCATCTATATCTCTACCATCAACATCTCTACCATCTATATCTCTACCATCTATATCTCTACCATCTATATCTCTACCATCTATATCTCTACCATCAACATCTCTACCATCAACACTTCTACCATCAACACTTCTACCATCAACATCTCTACCATCAACACTTCTACCATCAACATCTCTACCATCAACACTTCTACCATCAACATCTCTACCATCAACACTTCTACCATCAACATCTCTACCATCAACACTTCTACCATCAACATCTCTACCATCAACACTTCTACCATCAACATCTCTACCATCTATATCTCTACCATCAACACTTCTACCATCAACACTTCTACCATCAACATCTCTACCATCAACATCTCTACCATCAACATCTCTACCATCAACATCTCTACCATCAACACTTCTACCATCAACACTTCTACCATCAACATCTCTACCATCAACACTTCTACCATCAACATCTCTACCATCTATATCTCTACCATCAACACTTCTACCATCTATATCTCTACCATCAACACTTCTACCATCAACATCTCTACCATCAACACTTCTACCATCAACATCTCTACCATCTATATCTCTACCATCAACACTTCTACCATCTATATCTCTACCATCAACACTTCTACCATCAACACTTCTACCATCAACACTTCTACCATCAACACTTCTACCATCTATATCTCTACCATCAACACTTCTACCATCTATATCTCTACCATCAACACTTCTACCATCTATATCTCTACCATCAACACTTCTACCATCAACACTTCTACCATCAACACTTCTACCATCAACACTTCTACCATCAACACTTCTACCATCTATATCTCTACCATCAACACTTCTACCATCAACATCTCTACCATCAACACTTCTACCATCAACATCTCTACCATCTATATCTCTACCATCAACACTTCTACCATCAACACTTCTACCATCTATATCTCTACCATCAACACTTCTACCATCAACACTTCTACCATCAACATCTCTACCATCAACACTTCTACCATCAACACTTCTACCATCAACATCTCTACCATCTATATCTCTACCATCAACACTTCTACCATCAACACTTCTACCATCTATATCTCTACCATCAACACTTCTACCATCAACACTTCTACCATCAACACTTCTACCATCAACACTTCTACCATCAACATCTCTACCATCAACACTTCTACCATCAACATCTCTACCATCAACACTTCTACCATCAACACTTCTACCATCAACATCTCTACCATCAACACTTCTACCATCAACACTTCTACCATCAACACTTCTACCATCAACATCTCTACCATCAACACTTCTACCATCAACACTTCTACCATCAACACTTCTACCATCAACACTTCTACCATCAACATCTCTACCATCAACACTTCTACCATCAACATCTCTACCATCAACACTTCTACCATCAACATCTCTACCATCTATATCTCTACCATCAACACTTCTACCATCAACACTTCTACCATCTATATCTCTACCATCAACACTTCTACCATCAACACTTCTACCATCAACATCTCTACCATCAACACTTCTACCATCAACACTTCTACCATCAACATCTCTACCATCTATATCTCTACCATCAACACTTCTACCATCAACACTTCTACCATCTATATCTCTACCATCAACACTTCTACCATCAACACTTCTACCATCAACACTTCTACCATCAACACTTCTACCATCAACATCTCTACCATCAACACTTCTACCATCAACACTTCTACCATCAACACTTCTACCATCAACATCTCTACCATCAACACTTCTACCATCAACACTTCTACCATCAACATCTCTAGCATCAACACTTCTACCATCAACACTTCTACCATCAACATCTCTACCATCAACACTTCTACCATCTATATCTCTACCATCAACATCTCTACCATCTATATCTCTACCATCAACACTTCTACCATCAACACTTCTACCATCAACATCTCTACCATCAACATCTCTACCATCAACACTTCTACCATCAACATCTCTACCATCTATATCTCTACCATCAACACTTCTACCATCAACATCTCTACCATCAACACTTCTACCATCAACATCTCTACCATCTATATCTCTACCATCAACACTTCTACCATCAACACTTCTACCATCAACATCTCTACCATCTATATCTCTACCATCAACATCTCTACCATCAACACTTCTACCATCAACACTTCTACCATCAACACTTCTACCATCAACACTTCTACCATCAACACTTCTACCATCAACACTTCTACCATCAACACTTCTACCATCAACATCTCTACCATCAACACTTCTACCATCAACATCTCTACCATCAACACTTCTACCATCAACACTTCTACCATCAACATCTCTACCATCAACACTTCTACCATCTATATCTCTACCATCAACATCTTTACCATCTATATCTCTACCATCAACACTTCTACCATCAACATCTCTACCATCAACAATTCTACCATCTATATCTCTACCATCAACATCTCTACCATCTATATCTCTACCATCAACACTTCTACCATCAACACTTCTACCATCAACACTTCTACCATCAACATCTCTACCATCAACATCTCTACCATCAACACTTCTACCATCAACATCTCTACCATCTATATCTCTACCATCAACACTTCTACCATCAACACTTCTACCATCAACACTTCTACCATCTATATCTCTACCATCAACACTTCTACCATCTATATCTCTACCATCAATACCTCTACCATCAACATATCTACCATCAACACCTCTACCATCAACACTCTACCATCAACACTCTACCATCAACACTTCTACCATTTATATCTCTACAGTCAACACCTCTACCATCAACATCTCTACCATCTATATTTCTACCATCAACACCTCTACCATCAACATCTCTACCATCAACATCTCTACCATCAACATCTCTACCATCAACATCTCTACCATCAACATCTCTACCATCAACACTCTACCATCAACACTTCTACCATCTATATCTCTACCATCAACACTTCTACCATCTATATTTCTACCATCAACACCTCTACCATCAACATCTTTACCATCAACACTCTACCATCAACACTCTACCATTAACACTTCTACCATTTATATCTCTACAGTCAACACCTCTACCATCAACATCTCTACCATCAACATCTCTACCATCTATATTTCTACCATCAACACCTCTACCATCAACATCTCTACCATCAACATCTCTACCATCAATATCTCTACCATCAACACCTCTACCATCAACATCTCTACCATCAACATCTCTACCATCAACATCTCTACCATCTATATTTCTACCATCAACACCTCTACCATCAACATCTCTACCATCAACATCTCTACCATCTATATCTCTACCATCAACACTTCTACCATCAACACTTCTACCATCAACACTTCTACCATCAACACTTCTACCATCTATATCTCTACCATCAACACCTCTACCATCAACATCTCTACCATCAACACTCTACCATCAACACTCTACCATCAACACTTCTACCATTTATATCTCTACAGTCAACACCTCTACCATCAACATCTCTACCATCTATATTTCTACCATCAACACCTCTACCATCAACATCTCTACCATCAACATCTCTACCATCAACATCTCTACCATCAACATCTCTACCATCAACATCTCTACCATCAACACTCTACCATCAACACTTCTACCATCTATATCTCTACCATCAACACTTCTACCATCTATATTTCTACCATCAACACCTCTACCATCAACATCTTTACCATCAACACTCTACCATCAACACTCTACCATTAACACTTCTACCATTTATATCTCTACAGTCAACACCTCTACCATCAACATCTCTACCATCAACATCTCTACCATCTATATTTCTACCATCAACACCTCTACCATCAACATCTCTACCATCAACATCTCTACCATCAATATCTCTACCATCAACACCTCTACCATCAACATCTCTACCATCAACATCTCTACCATCAACATCTCTACCATCTATATTTCTACCATCAACACCTCTACCATCAACATCTCTACCATCAACATCTCTACCATCTATATCTCTACCATCAACACTTCTACCATCAACACTTCTACCATCAACACTTCTACCATCAACACTTCTACCATCTATATCTCTACCATCAACACCTCTACCATCAACATCTCTACCATCTATATTTCTACCATCAACACCTCTACCATCAACATCTCTACCATCAACACTCTACCATCAACACTCTACCATCAACACTTCTACCATTTATATCTCTACAGTCAACACCTCTACCATCAACATCTCTACCATCTATATTTCTACCATCAACACCTCTACCATCAACATCTCTACCATCAACATCTCTACCATCAACATCTCTACCATCAACATCTCTACCATCAACATCTCTACCATCAACACTCTACCATCAACACTTCTACCATCTATATCTCTACCATCAACACTTCTACCATCTATATTTCTACCATCAACACCTCTACCATCAACATCTTTACCATCAACACTCTACCATCAACACTCTACCATTAACACTTCTACCATTTATATCTCTACAGTCAACACCTCTACCATCAACATCTCTACCATCAACATCTCTACCATCTATATTTCTACCATCAACACCTCTACCATCAACATCTCTACCATCAACATCTCTACCATCAATATCTCTACCATCAACACCTCTACCATCAACATCTCTACCATCAACATCTCTACCATCAACATCTCTACCATCTATATTTCTACCATCAACACCTCTACCATCAACATCTCTACCATCAACATCTGTACCATCTATATCTCTACCATCAACACTTCTACCATCAACACTTCTACCATCAACATCTCTACCATCAACATCTGTACCATCTATATCTCTACCATCAACACTTCTACCATCAACACTTCTACCATCAACACTTCTACCATCTATATCTCTACCATCAACACCTCTACCATCAACATCTCTACCATCTATATTTCTACCATCAACACCTCTACCATCAACATCTCTACCATCAACACTCTACCATCAACACTCTACCATCAACACTTCTACCATTTATATCTCTACAGTCAACACCTCTACCATCAACATCTCTACCATCTATATTTCTACCATCAACACCTCTACCATCAACATCTCTACCATCAACATCTCTACCATCAACATCTCTACCATCAACATCTCTACCATCAACATCTCTACCATCAACACTCTACCATCAACACTTCTACCATCTATATCTCTACCATCAACACTTCTACCATCAACACCTCTACCATCAACATCTCTACCATCAACACTCTACCATCAACACTCTACCATTAACACTTCTACCATTTACATCTCTACAGTCAACACCTCTACCATCAACATCTCTACCATCAACATCTCTACCATCTATATTTCTACCATCAACACCTCTACCATCAACATCTCTACCATCAACATCTCTACCATCAATATCTCTACCATCAACATCTCTACCATCAACATCTCTACTATCTATATTCTCTACCATCAACACCTCTACCATCAACATCTCTACCATCAACATCTCTACCATCAACATCTCTACCATCAACACCTCTACCATCAACATCTCTACCATCAACATCTCTACCATCAACATCTCTACCATCAACATCTCTACCATCTACAACTCTACCATATAAATCTCTGCCATCAACATCTCTACCATCTACATCTCTGCCTTCAACATCTATACCATCTACATTTCTATCAACATTGCAAGAATTTGAGGATCCCTGCCTTGACATTAAAATTCAGGCTACTGGATGGTACAGAACTAAGGCCCCATGACTAGTACAGCTTTAAGAGGTCATGCCCGTTCTGTGATGAAGATTGATTATATTGAATGTGTGACACCTTACCCATCAGACAGCACTTGTAGAAAGAGAGGTCACTGTGATAGCTGTTTGTAAATTAGTGTTAGTCTCATAATAAAAATAATTAATAATAAATGTGTTATTCTAATAGCTCTGTTGGATATATATTCCTGAACTTTGACCTACCCAGGCGTACATACAATTCAGTGACATGACACACTGTCCACAGACTCTTCACTCTCTCAATCACCTGAACAGCTATGGATCTCTTAAGTGCATTGTCATCTATTCAAAATTAATAACCAATGACTACATCTGGTGACATTGTCTATACACTACAAACTTCTACATGTTACATCCATCAACTTCGTGTATACAATACTATGACATTCAACATGCTACATCCATCAACTTCGTTTATACAATACTATGACATTCAACATGCTACATCCATCAACTTCATTTATACAATACTATGACATTCAACATGCTACATCCATCAACATTATTTATACAATACTATGACATTCAACATGCTACATCCATCAACTTCATTTATACAATACTATGACATTCAACATGCTACATCCATCAACATCGTTTATACAATACTATGACATTCAACAAAATTCAACGTGCTACATCTAGCAACATCGACTGTACAATACAAAATTCAACATTAAATTAGAGAGCATCCTTACCTTTTGTATGACGAAAGAGCCCAGAATAACTATAAACAGGAAAATATAAACAATGAGTTTTATAGCCATCAAGATTGGCTGTTCATGGACATCATATCTTTCTTCCTCATCTGTCAGCTCCTGAGGTATGTCCCATGCTCTGCAAGACAGAAACAAAACTAAGATTAAAATTGAAGAAAAATAGCAGGAGAGAAGGAAGTGTGTGTGTGTGTGTGTGTGTGTGTGTGTGTGTGTGTGTGTGTGTGTATGTGTGTGTGTGTGTGTGTTTGTGATTTAATCTTTCCAGAACATAGTCTTCCTTATGAATATCCTGAAATCCACCCTCCCCCCCCCCCCAACCATCTCTGGCAAGTTGTTCCGCTTCCTCTAGAGATATGTGCATGCATTGCTGAATATTCTTGCCCAAAGATGTCTTGGTAAGCCTTAACCTCTACTGTCTTCTAACCCCCCCCCCCCGCCTCCAACAACACTCTTTCCATGCCATCATGTCTCTTCACATGGCCAAAAAAAAAAGAACTTCCTTCTTAATATTCTGTTTAAAAGTCCGCTGAGTGAGGAGGAATAAGCTGTGAGGAGAAAGAGTGCCAGGGAGAGAACAAAATGATGATTTGCCTGGCAACAAGTGTAAACATGTTTTCTAAATTCAACCAATCTGCATACATAAAAAAAGATTTAAATCAAGACTTCCAACATGCATATTCTCAAGTTGCTATAAATATGGACTATAAAACAAGTTACTATAAAACATATTCAGCACCAACGTGATCTATACCACAACTTCATTGACTTTACAAAGGCCTTTGATCGTGTTTGGCATGATGGTCTGTGGCACATACTGAGGAAATTTAATTTTGACACCACAATTATAGACATTATTGAAGCTCTGTAAAAAAATGCAAATAGTGCTGTCTTGTCACACAATACAACTGGAGAGTTCTTCAAAACAACTGTGGGAGTTCGACAGGGATGCATAATGTCCCCAGTACTTTTTAACATATACTTAGAGCACATCATACAAGAGACATTACATGACTACAACACGTCTATATCGATCAGAGGTCGCCCTATTTGCAACTTGCGTTTCGCTGATGATATTGATCTTATAGCTGGGTCAGAACAATCATTACAAGAATTAACATCAAAGTTGGAAAAAGTTACCAGCAAGTACGGAATGGAAATCAATACAGATAAGAGCAAAATCTTGGTAAACACCAGAGACACAGAAAACCAGACTAATATCATGATGAATGGACATAAGCTTGAGGAGGTAAATACCTTCAAATACCTCGGATCCAGTATATGCAGCGATGGTAAATGCAAAGCAGAACTAAAAATAAGGCTAGAGATGACTTTAGCGTCCTTGTCAAGGCTAGCTGTGATTTGGAAAAGCAACATCTGTGTTGGAGTGAAAATCAAACTGTATAAGTCGCTGGTGCTTTCTGTTGTGTTGTATGGTTGTGAGAGTTGGACACTCACTGTGGACATGGAGAGAAGATTACAGGCTTTCGAGTATAAATGCTACAGAAGAATTCTACGAATTTCCTATAGGGAACATAAGACCAATGTGTACGTAAGAAATAAAGTAGAGATGTGTGCAGGTGTCCAGGAGCCATTGCTTTCAATAGTGAAATGGCAAAAACTAGCATGGTTCAGACATGTATGCAGGCACGATTCCTTGTCAAAAATAATACTGCAGGGAACTGTCGAGGGTGGAAGAAGCAGAGGAGGACAAATAAAGACATGGACAGACAACATCAAGGAATGGACAGGGCAAGATATTTCCACACTTATCTGCATTGCTGAGGATAGAATTCGCTGGAGGACTCTGTGTGCTGGTGACATATCTGGCGAAGCATCCAATGTGGCATCCAATGAAGCATCCAATGTGGTACCCCTACAGCCCTGAAGGGTTATGGGTTTATTGATTGATTCATAAATATGGACTGGTCGATCGAAACACAGACAACAACAACACACGCACTGCACAGATATTTACATTTCTTGAGGGGCATAGACATTTAACACTAGTATGTACCATTAGGTATCAGTAATACATGGACCATTATGCCTACTTATAAACATAAATAACACATAAACAGCAACAAATTTGCTTCAAATGTAATATGGGTAATTGGATGATATAAATATTGGAGCATTCAGAAGTTGTAGAAAAAAAATCATAAGTCAGGAGATGGAATTTGAACCAGTCCGTTCAGGTATGACACTCTAAAAAAGGTTTGGCAATCCATGGGCACATTCATACATTTTGCAACAAGTGCAACATTTTCCAACATGGCACACTTTGTATGAAGTCCTCAAATGCACCATCCAATACTTTTCTCTTTTTTTTCTCTAATACCTTACACTTTATGAATTCCAGAATGTAGTGGGTGTTCTTTGTCAACTATGATTTGAATATAGACTCTGTAGTTGGACAGTCAAGTAAGACTCGCATTGGCACTTACTGATGTAAGTAAGAATTGCATGGCACTTACTGATGTAAGTAAGAATTGCATGGCACTTACTGATGTAAGTAAGAATTGCATGGCACTCACTGATGTAAGTAAGAATTGCATGGCACTCACTGATGTAAGTAAGAATTGCATGGCACTCACTGATGTAAGTAAGAATTGCATGGCACTTACTGATGTAAGTAAGAATCACATGGCACTTACTGATGTAAGTAAGAATCACATGGCACTTACTGATGTAAGTAAGAATCACATGGCACTTACTGATGTAAGTAAGAATTGCATGGCACTTACTGATGAAAAATACAGATACATACAACAACAGCAAGTAGCCTACATTTTAAAAACATATTCTAGCAACAGAAGACAGAATGTGTAGAGCACATTAAACTACAACAGATAGAATAAGTAACAGTGTATCCATCAACAATATATTCCAATTTTCAACATCAGAGGAACAGGTAGTAAAAGTTATGAGTACTGGCTGCTCCCATGTGGCAACCACATGAAATTCATGATGATTATTGAGAGTGAATGCAAAAGTAGTACTGGCCATAAAAACTTCTAATTATTAATTAGAAATAAAATAACTGACCATTGTCTATTGTCTATTTCCAGGTGAATTATGGTTGATCGCATCCACATTTGCCATTAAGCATAGAAGTGGACACCTCAGTTGTCGTTCCAAGGACAGATTGTTGCCTTAGTTGTATTAAGTCCATATTTGTTGAAGGTTATCTTGATATTTTCTATCCACCATTTTCTTGGTCTATCTTTGGCTCTATATCCAGATATTCTTTCATTATATGCTCTTTTTGGTATTTGGTTTAGGTTCATTCTTATAAGGTGAACGGACCATTTTACTTGTTGTCTTTTGATATGCTCAATACATGATATTAGACCTACCGGTACTATTTTCCTAATTTCTTCATTTCTTATTTTATCTAGAGTTTAGTAACTATTGCAGCTTTTCTCAGACACTTCATTTCCCATGTAATGATATTCCTTTGCTGCAAGACTGCTAAAGACCATAACTAAAATTGGTAGTAAAGTGTTGGTATAAAAATAGTAGATATTATCTGTCGTTTGATTTCCATAAAAATGCAAAATAAAATAATTGACTTACGCAGTTATTCTTTCCTCCTCTGGTTCATCAAATATAGTCTTGACACTAGTTTCATCTGAGCTATCTTCATCAGATTCCTCTATTGCTTGAGGTGTAGTCCTACTTCTAAAATAAAATATAAACATATACATTTGTTGTGGGTATTATTGCTTCTATTCAACGTGTGGAAAGTGTGGCTCTGATCAGTGATCTACAAGACAAACCAGTGTGCTAAATTATACTTTAAGTAGAGCATATAACTATATAGTGAAGCTTTTCTTACAGCTCCAACACTCTCCAATACTCATCTTTAGTTATAAACATTTCATGTTGTATGCCCTGTTAAATACCCATGGGTTAAATGCATGCTGTCTCCATTGTTTTCTTTTGTCTTCAATCAAACAATCTCCATCGCCTGTGTGTTGCCAGGAAGAACAATCTCCATCGCCCGTGTGTTGCCAGGAAGAACAATCTCCATCGCCTGTGTGTTGCCAGGAAGAACAATCTCCATCGCCTGTGTGTTGCCAGAAAGAACAGTCTCCATCGCCCGTGTGTTGCCAGGAAGAACAATCTCCATCGCCCGTGTGTTGCCAGGAAGAACAATCTCCATCGCCCGTGTGTTGCCAGAAAGAACAGTCTCCATCGCCCGTGTGTTGCCAGGAAGAACAGTCTCCATCGCCCGTGTGTTGCCAGGAAGAACAGTCTCCATCGCCTGTGTGTTGCCAGGAAGAACAGTCTCCATCGCCCGTGTGTTGCCAGGAAGAACAGTCTCCATAGCCCGTGTGTTGCCAGGAAGAACAGTCTCCATCGCCCGTGTGTTGCCAGGAAGAACAGTCTCCATCGCCCGTGTGTTGCCAGGAAGAACAGTCTCCATCGCCCGTGTGTTGCCAGGAAGAACAGTCTCCATCGCCTGTGTGTTGCCAGGAAGAACAGTCTCCATCGCCCGTGTGTTGCCAGGAAGAACAGTCTCCATCGCCCGTGTGTTGCCAGGAAGAACAATCTCCATCGCCCGTGTGTTGCCAGGAAGAACAGTCTCCATCGCCTGTGTGTTGCCAGGAAGAACAATCTCCATCGCCTGTGTGTTGCCAGGAAGAACAGTCTCCATCGCCCGTGTGTTGCCAGGAAGAACAGTCTCCATCGCCCGTGTGTTGCCAGGAAGAACAATCTCCATCGCCTGTGTGTTGCCAGGAAGAACAGTCTCCATCGCCTGTGTGTTGCCAGGAAGAACAGTCTCCATCGCCCGTGTGTTGCCAGGAAGAACAGTCTCCATCGCCCGTGTGTTGCCAGGAAGAACAGTCTCCATCGCCCGTGTGTTGCCAGGAAGAACAGTCTCCATCGCCCGTGTGTTGCCAGGAAGAACAGTCTCCATGGATGATGAAGAGATGCAGGAGTTTGAGAACGAATGCAGAAGAAGAAGAAGAAGAAGAGTCTCCATTGTTTTCTTTTGTCTTCTATCAAACAATCTCCATGGATGATGAAGAGATGCATGGCTATGGACATTGCCTTGTCCTTTTGTGACAGACTTCCAGGTGAAGGCTGCTTTGATGTAAGCTATACAATAACAGCATAGCTTTGGTATAAGATATACAATAATAACACAGCTTTGATGTAAGCTATACAATAACAGCACAGCTTTAGTGTAAGCTATACAATAACAGCACAGCTTTAGTGTAAGCTATACAATAATAACACAGCTTTGATATAAGCTATACAATAATAACACAGCTTTGATGTAAGCTATACAATAACAACACAGCTTTGGTGCAAGCTATACAATAACAACACAGCTTTGGTGTAAGCTATACAATAACAGCACAGCTTTGGTGTAAGCTATACAATAACAGCACAGCTTTGATATAAGCTATACAATAATAACACAGCTTTGATATAAGCTATACAATAACAGCACAGCTTTGATATAAGCTATACAATAATAACACAGCTTTGGTGTAAGCTATACAATAACAGCACAGCTTTGGTGCAAGCTATACAATAACAACACAGCTTTGGTGCAAGCTGTACAATAACAACACAACATTGGTGTAAGCTATACAATAACAACACAACATTGGTGTAAGATATACAATAACAACACAGCAATGTGTAGCTTTCTACATAGATAGGGCCATGGCTGAGTTGCAAGTTGACTGCTTACTTGTTAATACTGGAAGATGATGCCATCTTGCTGTAGATGGAATCTTCTATAATTGAGGCTGGAGTGGTTGTCTCAATAATAGGATCAAGAGAAAATGTCTAAAAACAGTAGAAATAAATAATAATTATTCATTGTTTAATTTGAATACTAAAAATTATAAGCAGTTGAGCTAGGTCCATAGAGATGTTTACATAATGCTTACATAGAGATGTTTACATAATGCTTACATATAGAGAGATGGTTACATAGAGATGTTTACATAGAGAGATGTTTACATAGAGATGTTTACATAGAGATGTTTACATAGAGATGTTTACATAGAGAGAGATGTTTACATAGAGAGAGATGTTTACATAGAGATGTTTACATAGAGATGTTTACATAGAGATGTTTACATAGAGATGTTTACATAGAGAGAGATGTTTACATAGAGAGAGATGTTTACATAGAGATGTTTACATAGAGATGTTTATATAGAGAGATGTTTACATAGAGATGTTTACATAGAAATGTTTACATAGAGATGTTTACATAATGCTTACATAGAGAGAGATGTTTACATAGAGATGTTTACATAGAGATGTTTATATAGAGAGATGTTTAGATAGAGATGTTTACATAGAGATGTTTACATAGAGATGTTTACATAGAGATGTTTACATAGAGATGTTTACATAGAGATGTTTACATAGAGAGAGATGTTTACATAGAGATGTTTACATAATGCTTACATAGAGAGATGTTAACATAGAGATGTTTACATAATGCTTACATAGAGAGAGATGTTTACATAGAGAGAGATGTTTACATAGAGAGAGATGTTTACATATAGAGAGATGTTTACATAGAGAGAGATGTTTACATAGAGATGTTTACATAATGCTTACATAGAGAGATGTTTACATAGAGATGTTTACATAATGCTTACATAGAGAGAGATGTTTACATAGAGAGATGTTTACATAGAGAGAGATGTTTACATATAGAGAGATGTTTACATAGAGAGAGATTTTTACATAGAGAGAGATGTTTACATAATTTTTACATATAGAGAGATGTTTATATGTTCTTAGTCCATCACAAGTGATGATGACCATTTGTTACATCCACTTTTGAAAATTCAATTTTAGTTATGTCCTTGATTATGAGTTTGTAGATGGCTAATGAGCCCTATTCGAGCTGTAAATGTCCTTGGACAGTTCGGACATAAATGACAACTGTAGATCGATCTTGGTCTATCCGTGACTTTCTAGCTGCTCTCCGCTGTTGAGCTGCTGCATTTCTCTTCTTTTCACAAGATGATGCGCTCTTTTTTATTTTAGAACGCCATGTAGATATATTTTGTGCAAGTTCTTCCCATGTATCGTGGTCTATTTCAAAAGCTTTCAGTGAATTCTTTAACGAGTCCTTGTAGCGCTTCCTTTGGCCACCTTGAGATCATATACCCTTCTCTAGCTCACCATAGAGAAGTATCTTTGGCAGACGATGATCTGGTATATGCACCAAATGACCTGCCCAACGAATCTGTGTCTGCATCAGGATCGTGTCAATGCTTGGGATACCAGCTCTATCAAGGACAGTGGTATCTGGAATCTTGTCTTGCCATCTGATGTTCATAACTTTTCTGAGACAATTTGTATGAAAATTGAGTTTTTTCACATAACGTCTATACACAGTCCATGTTTCTCTACATATAACAGCACTGGAAGTACCACTTCTCTGTAAACTTTCAGCGTAGTCTGTAGGTTAATGCCATTTCTACGTCAAACATTTGCGCACAATCTGCCGAAAGTACTGCTTGCTTTGGCGATCCTTGTATACACTTCATCATCAACATTGGCATTTTGTGATAACGTACTGCCTAGATATGTGAATCTATTCACAACTTTCAGTGCTACACCATTTACCTTTATGCAGGCCTCGAGATAACTTTTGCCAAGTGCTGGTTGTAACATGACTTCTGTTTTCTCTGTGTTAATGGTAAGCCCAAAGTTGGTACAGGCTTTGGAGAATCTGTCTATAATACATTGTAGATCAGTCTCAGTGTTGGCATTTAGGGCACAGTCATCAGCAAATAGAAGATCCCTGAATGTGTGTGATTTAACTTTGGTTTTTGCTCGGAGCCGCCGAAGGTTGAACAATTTTCCGTCTATGCGATAGGTGATGTTTACTTCCAGGTCTAGATCTATAGAAGGATGTTTACATAGAGATGTTTACATAGAGATGTTTACATAGAGATGTTTACATAGAGATGTTTACATAGAGATGTATACATAGAGATGTATACATAGAGATGTTTACATAGAGATATATACATAGAGATGTTTACATAGAGATGTTTACATAGAGATGTTTACATAGAGAGAGATGTTTACATAAGAGATGTTTACATAGAGATGTTTACATAGAGATGTTTACATAGAGATGTTTACATAGAGAGATGTTTACATAGAGAGAGATGTTTACATAGAGATGTTTACATAGAGATGTTTACATAGAGATGTTTACATAGAGATGTTTACATAGAGATGTTTACATAGAGATGTTTACATAGAGATGCTTACATAGAGATGTTTACATAGAGATGTTTACATAGAGATGTTTACATAGAGATGTTTACATAGAGATGTTTACATAGAGATGTTTACATAGAGATGTTTACATAGAGATGTTTACATAGAGATGTTTACATAGAGCCAGATCCATAGAAATGTTTCATTAAGAAGTGGTTTTACCTAAAGAAAGGTCATGTGCATGTTTCTGTTAGTAAGTTCCTTTTTTGATTTGCATGTTTCCATGTGTAAGTCTCTTGTTTGATTTGATGGCCTTTTCATGATAAATTGTTATGGTGGGAGTTTTACCTTTTGGCCAAATTCTTAGTACTAAAAGTTATATCCTGATTTCCTAAGGGGAAGGGTAGGAGGCCCCTCCTAACACCCCCCCCCCCAGTTTTGAATAGAACTATTGACCTATCACAAATGTTGTATCTTCAGGTTTGCTGTCAAACTTATATCAGTTAACACAAAGATGTAGCTTTGTTACACTTATTAAACAACTTATTGAATCAATGTCATGAAAATATAAAGTATCCTGTCAAGGTAACATGCTTAATAACCTAACAATACAATATATGTTTCAATTTATACATGTATAAAAATAGGACAGTAATGATAATAGCAGACAAGGAGTAAAAATTTGAACAAAATTTATCTCAAATCAATTTAAAACAAATCAGTTAACACTTATTGAACAACTCAATTGTTCAGAGCATTACATGCAATACTTCCCTGGTAATGCTGGGGTCAGAGGAAACAAGAGAGCCGACTTATTGGCAGGAAATGTGGCGATAAACGGCACAATGCTGAGATGAGATAAAGCAGACTTGATCAAGGCAGTAATAAATTCATTTCAAGATGAAGATGATGTCAATGAGGCTGAGAACGTACACATACAGAGAATATTAGAAATGGGAGTATCTAGAAGGGAGGGAAGGAAAAGTAAATGTTTTGGAAAGTCCCAAAGATCATGCAATCAACACCTGACCTGGACTCTGAGTTGTCATTTACATACACTGAGATGGCAACTGGAATGAAGGGTGGGGCACTTATGGGAATGCCCAAGGGTTGGTGAAGCCAGTTTCTAATCAAGAAACCTATCACAAATGTTATAAGTATTTTCAAATTTGTTGTGAAACTTATGTTAACACAAGATGCTAACATACTATGCATTATGTTAACACAAGATGTAGAAATGTAACATTGTGTTTCATCACAAATGTTGTAAGAGATGATATAAAACAATTTATGCGATCACGTTGGCAAGTATGATTAAGCCATCTTCTCTGTGCTAAAGATATTGCAGGTTCAGATTCTGCTAGCAATGTCTTGTTTACAAAGTGGATTTTTTTCTAAAATTCTGAGAGATCATTGCGAGAAGTTTCGATGTTACATGCTACCAGTGGTACTCTAGGCAGGCAGTGTGCCATTTCATTGAGAGGAATGGAGTATATATGAGGAAACCAATCAAGTGAATCCTCTTCAAACTTTTCAGAAGAGTTTTCTGTGAGGATTGTTACTAAATTGTGTCATAAAAGTGAAGTGACCCAGAAATCAAATACTGAAGTTGGCTGTATTAAGCCAAAAGAAACAGATGTCCCAGCCAATCTGTAAACAATATAACTACATTCCATTCTCTAGACTACATTTTGATGACAGACAGGCGTTTGAGAACAAAAATATAAAAATCATAAGACAAATTATACAACAAAATATACAAGTTTTACAATAACACATACAAGCTAGACAATCTCATATAAAAGTTATACAATAACACATAGGGTAGTCAGTGGCAAGATGGCATGGGGTAAGATTGCAGGTTGATTTTCTAATCTATGGATTTTTCAGTAGGACACATGACTAAGTCTGGTGGGAAAAGTTCATTAAATGACACAATGAAATTTGACAGATCTCGGACAGGTAGTTTTTCAACAATGAGGTAAGTTTGTTTTTCATGGATCTCTATCTAATGTTTGTTCAAATTTATACTCCTTGTCTGCTGTTACCATTACTGACTGTCCTGTTTTTTTTAATATGTTTATACTGAAACATATATTGTATTGTTAAGTTATTAAGCATGTTACCTTGTCAAGATACTTTATATTTTCATTTTTATTAAACCTGCTAACCATGTGATTTGGGAAAAGATGGTGCATAGTTAGCGGAGCAAGATGGGGCTGCGCCATCTTTCCTCACTCACTGCGGCCATTAGTACCCATCATTTTGCAAAGCATTTAAACCAATTAAACAGTTTAATTAACTTTTTTCTTTTAGGTATTACAAGCCTAAAAAAATAATAGGAAGAAAGCAGTCATAGATGATCGATCTCCGCCAGTCATAGATGCACAATCCCCACTATTCATAGATGCACAATCCCCACTATTCATAGATGCACAATCCCCACTATTCATAGATGCACAATCTCTGCTTGTCATAAATGCACGATCTCTGATGTTCCTAGATGCATGATCTCTGTCACTCACAGATGCACGATCTACATGACTCATAGATCCACAATCTCCACTGATCAAAGATACATAATCTTCACCACTAATAGATGTACAATCTCCACAGTCATAGATGCACGATCCCCAAAAATTCATAGATGCACGATCTTTGCAGGTCATAGATGCGCAATCTTTGTCATTCATAGATGCACGATCTCTGCCATTCATAGATGCACAATCTCTACAGTCATAGATGCACTCTCCACAGTCATAGATGCATAATCTCCACCAGTCACAGAGACATAATCTCCACCAGTCACAGAGACATAATCTCCACCAGTCACAGAGACATAATCTCCACCAGTCACAGAGACATAATCTCCACCAGTCACAGAGACATAATCTCCACCACACATAGGCCTTGTCTTTGGGTTCTATAATTTTCCAATTAATTTGCAGTTTTTGTCAATTTTCCGTTGATTTCTTATTTATTTCTTCCACTTTTTTCCTGCCCCATCTTTTTTACATATGTTAGAAAAATTATAATTCTACTGTCTTCATGTAACTGTATGCTTTCAATAACCTCACATATGTAAGATGGATGGATAAGCTATACATTGATCATACTTTGGTCTCTCATAATTAAGTCTAGTTGTTAGAATATGTTAAAACGTGAAAAGTTTGCCAGCTTGCCCCTGACTACCCTACACAATTATACAATAACATATACAAGTTTAGCAATTTTATCTTATGCTAATATATAATAACAACATATATCACATAACCTATAACATATACAAGTTATAATAACATAACATATACAATATACAATAATATATAAGACTACAAGTTACACAAAGGCAGATAAAAGTTATACAGCAACATAACATGTTCATCAATGTTGCTTACATCTTCAGGAGCCCTTAAAACAGATGTTAGTTCCTCAGATAGTATTTTAATCGTCTTAGATTTCTTTCTGTTCCAATGATCTTCATTGTTTCTAATTTCTTTCATACTTTCTTCCTCTGCTCTTCTGTGAATTTCCTCCTCCTTCATAAGTCGTTGATTTAGTAATGCAGAATCTAAGGCAGATTTTACTGACTCCTTCATGAATATCTATGGAAAGAAAGTTCTAAATTTGTTAGTTAGCTAGACAAGTAGTTAATTAGTTATTAAAATGTTAGTTAGTGAGTGAGATCTTAATTAATTTAGTTAATTAGTTTGGCTTACTTCATTTACTTGGAGGTAAATTAGTTTAGTGATATAGTCTAGTTTACTTTAGTTTAATTAGTTAATTTAGTTCAGTTTAGTTTATTGAGCTAGGTTAGTTAATTTAGTTTAGATTAGCTAGTAAGATAGTTTAGTAAGTTTAGTGTGTTAGCTAATTTTATGTATTTAGTTTAGTTAATTTATTTTAGCTAGTTTAGTCTAGTTAGTTTAGCTTAGTTAGTTAGTTGATTTAGTTAACTAAATTAGTTTAACAAAGTTAGTGTGTTATTTTAGCTAGTTTAGTTTGTTAGTGTAGATTAGTTATTTTAGATTAATTAATTTTTAGTTAGTTTAGCTAGTTAGTTAATTTTAGTTAGTTTAGTTTAGTCTACTTAGTTTCATTACTGGTAGCTAGTTAATTAGTTTAGTTAGCTAAGTTTAGTTAGTTTAGTTTAGTCTACTTAGTTTCATTACTGGTGGCTAGTTAATTAGTTTAGTTAGCTAAGTTTAGTTAGTTTTGGTTTATAGTTATTTAGTTTAATATAGTTTAGTTAGTTCATCTTCATTGGGTAGTATATCCTGAACAGGATGCAGCAGTCATCACAGCAATTTGAAAATTATGTAATCTTAAGCCAGGCTTCTTTTGTGTCTGTTTTGAGATAATCAATCTATCAAATACCATGCCAGGTAACAATAAGTGAAAAGTTTTAAGACAATCTATCAAATAAAATGTAAGGTGACACCAAGTAGATTGTTTTGTGACAATCAATCTATCAAATACCATGCCAGGTGGCACTGGTGATCACATATCTCCATAAATCACATATCTCCATAAATCACATATCTCCACAAATCCATGTCTTTTGTTTTGTTAATCAGCTCTTCTAATTTATTCATTTTCAAAATCCTGTTGAACAGTTGAATGTGGTCTAAAGAAGATAATGCATTGCGTCATGGTTTATATCTTGACTTCAATATCTGCACCTTTCTGTCTGATATATTTGTGTCATGGTTTATATCTTGACTTCAATATCTGCACCTTTCTGTCTGATATATTTTTGTCATGGTTTATATCTTGACTTCAATATCTGCACCTTTCTGTCTGATACATTTGACTTAGCATTGATTTTAGGTCACTTTTATTTATGCAATGTGCAGAAAAAAAGACTTCTGTATGAGTTACACAAATCAGTAATGTTTATAGAAGAGATATAGGTGTATTCTAGGCTAATAAAAAAATAATACTTTGTGGTTGGTGCATAATGAATGTATTACGGTAGGTTGAAATCAGTGACTCTCTTATTTCTAAATATATCGTAGTGATGTTTGAAACCAACCTGAGTATTGCCAACTTTATACTGAGAAATGTTAGCACCAGTAATCTCTAAGATATCATGGAAGAGGTCTGACTTGGAATCAACATCGGCCAAATCTCCATACCTGAAAATAAACATTAATAAAACTTGGAGTTAGAAAAAAAAATAGAATGCATAAATAAAGTATGAAATGTTTAACTACTACCCATTTCTAAACTGTTGGGATAAATTATTATTCTTCTTCAGCGTTCATTCTCAAACTCCTGCTGGATCTCTCTTATAGCATGACCATGGTCCTATTAGATTTCCAGCAGGATGTAATCCAGAGAATGGAAATGCGTTGTGTCACTATTTTATTTGCACCACTGGCCCGACACATCTGTCTTTGGCGGTGGATGGATTCAACTGCCTTACCTTTAAAATGCCTTGAAAATGAATGAAAAGTCTTTCTCTTGAGGAGAAGATTTTCACATAGGATGTTAATTCTATTAAACACCCCATCAAAAAAGAATGTTAGGACACACACTAATCTGAAGCTGAAATAGAACTATTAAACACTAATCTGAAGCTGAAATAGAACTCTATTAAACACTAATCTGAAGCTGAAATAGAACTCTATTAAACACTAATCTGAAGCTGAAATAGAATTCTACTAAACACAATACTGGAGCTGAAATAGAATTCTACTAAACACTAATCTAGAGCTAAATTAGAATTCTACTAAACACTAATCTAGAGCTGAAATAGAACTCTATTAAACACTAATCTGGAGCTGAAATAGATCTCTACTAAACACTAATCTAGAGCAGAAATAGAGTTCTATAAAACACTAATCTAGAGCGGAAATAGAACTCTATTAAACACTAATCTGGAGCTGAAATAGAATTCTACGAAACACTAATTGGTCTGGAAAGAGTTAAAATTCAAAATGCATAAAATAAACATAATAAAAAATTAACTCACATTTTCATGAAGTTATGTTTCGATAGTCTGATTGGAAAGCCATAAGTTCTGATCCTTGCAATCTCCTTAACTCCATTATACTGTAGCTGTGTCTTCACTCTCTCTCTTGAAAATTCTCCAGATATCTGTATGTCATTTGGCTTGATGCACCTTCAAAATGAAACATCAGCATTACAGAATTAATAATCAAACTAAAACTAGCTATAACCCCATTCTATCTGTTCTCTATACACTTCTGCTCAGAGCTGATGCGCAGACAAGTAAAGCTATAGTAAATGGCAGAGTGATCACGACAACAAACAGTGGAGTTAATTAGGGCAGCAATGAATACGCTACAACACAATGAATTTTGATGTGACTGCATGCAGTATGACTATGGAGATTATGCCAAAGTATGACTATGGAGATTATGCCAAAGTATGACTATAGAGATTATGCGACAGTGTGACTATATAGATTATGCCACTATATAACTATGGAGATTATGCCACTATATGACTATGGAGATTATGTGACAGTATGAAAATGGAGATTATGCCACAGTATGACTATGGAGATTATGTGACAGTATGAAAATGGAGATTATGCCACAGTATGACTATGGAGATTATGTCAGTGGCCATGGACTTGAACTGGATGAGTACACATAGTGCAACACATGTCTGCATTCTTTGTGATTTTATGAGCATGATCAGAAATACACAAATGATTTGAATTCGAGAACAGTAGCATGAGGCAGTTGTGATGTTGAAGTTGTAATGTGACACATTCAAGAACAGTAACTTGAGATGTTGAAGTTGTAATGTGACACATTCAAGAACAGTAGCTTTAGATGTTGAAGTTGTAATGTGACACATTCAAGAACAGTAGCTTGAGGGAGTTGAGATGTTGAAGTTGTAATGTGACACATTCAAGAACAGTAGCTTGAGATGTTGAAGTTGTAATGTGACACATTCAAGAACAGTAGCTTGAGATGTTGAAGTTGTAATGTGACACATTCAAGAACAGTAGCTTTAGATGTTGAAGTTGTAATGTGACACATTCAAGAACAGTAGCTTGAGGGAGTTGAGATGTTGAAGTTGTAATGTGACACATTCAAGAACAGTAGCTTGAGATGTTGAAGTTGTAATGTGACACATTCAAGAACAGTAGCTTGAGATGTTGAAGTTGTAATGTGACACATTCAAGAACAGTAGCTTGAGATGTTGAAGTTGTAATGTGACACATTCAAGAACAGTAGATTGAGATGTTGAAGTTGTAATGTGACACATTCAAGAACAGTATCTTGAGATGTTGAAGTTGTAATGTGACACATTCAAGAACAGTAGCTTTAGATGTTGAAGTTGTAATGTGACACATTCAAGAACAGTAGCTTGAGGGAGTTGAGATGTTGAAGTTGTAATGTGACACATTCAAGAACAGTAGCTTGAGATGTTGAAGTTGTAATGTGACACATTCAAGAACAGTAGCTTGAGATGTTGAAGTTGTAATGTGACACATTCAAGAACAGTAGCTTTAGATGTTGAAGTTGTAATGTGACACATTCAAGAACAGTAGCTTGAGGGAGTTGAGATGTTGAAGTTGTAATGTGACACATTCAAGAACAGTAGCTTGAGATGTTGAAGTTGTAATGTGACACATTCAAGAACAGTAGCTTGAGATGTTGAAGTTGTAATGTGACACATTCAAGAACAGTAGCTTGAGATGTTGAAGTTGTAATGTGACACATTCAAGAACAGTAGATTGAGATGTTGAAGTTGTAATGTGACACATTCAAGAACAGTATCTTGAGATGTTGAAGTTGTAATGTGACACATTCAAGAACAGTAGCTTGAGATGTTGAAGTTGTAATGTGACACATTCAAGAACAGTAGCTTGAGATGTTGAAGTTGTAATGTGACACATTCAAGAACAGTAGCTTGAGGGAGTTGAGATGTTGAAGTTTTAATGTGACACATTCAAGAACAGTAGTGTGAGGCAGTTGTGATGTTGAAGCTGTAATGTGACACATTCAAGAACAGTAGCTTGAGATGTTGAAGTTGTAGTGTGACATATTCAAGAACAGTAGTTTGATATGTTGAAGTTTTAATGTGACACATTCAAGAACATTAGCTTGAGGCAGTTTAGATGTTGAAGTTGTAATGTGACACATTCGAGAACAGTAGCGTGAGGCAGTTGTAATGTGACACATTCGAGAACAGTAGTGTGAGGCAATTGTGATGTTGAAGTTGTAATGTGACACATTCAAGAACAGTAGCTTGAGATGTTGAAGTTGTAATGTGAGACATTCAAGAACAGTAGCTTGAGATGTTGAAGTTGTAATGTGACACATTCAAGAACAGTTTCTTGAGATGTTGAAGTTGTAATGTGACACATTCAAGAACAGTAGCTTGAGATGTTGAAGTTGTAATGTGACACATTCAAGAACAGTAGCTTGAGATGTTGAAGTTGTAATGTGACACATTCAAGAACAGTAGTGTGAGGCAGTTGTGATGTTGAAATTGGAATGTGACACATTAATTTTTCAGGCCTGGTTATGTGAGCAATCAAGGCGATGAATGAGTGGATTTGCAGACTCTGTCAGTCTGCTCCCAATTCATGCATTCTCAATCAGTCAGTCAGTTCCTCTTTTGCCAAGTTTGGTACATAGGGCGGATGTCATAGTTCTCCATGCCTGTCGGTCAGTTGCTAAAGATTGCAGGTCTTGTGCATTTATACCTGTTGATTTTAATTCATTCATAAATGTTCTTCTGAGCATTGTTTTTGGTCTTCCCTGTTTTCTTTCCCCGTCTGGTGTCCACATGAAGGCTTGTCGTGGAATTCTGTCTTCCTTTATTCTAAGTACGTGGCCAATGTATGTCCAGCGGCGTTTTCTGATGATGTTCGTCACATTTTCTTGATTTGTCTCCTCACTTAGTATGTCGTTTGATTTGAAGTCTTTCCAATTAGTATTTGTGATTTTTCTGAGGCATCTATTCTCAAAGGCAACTAACTTCCTGTGGTAGATTTCCAAATTTCACATCCATATGTCAATGATGGAATCACACTTGCATTGTATAGTTTGATGTGTTTACTTGCAATCTTCGATCTCCAAATGTTTGAGAGTTTGTTAAAGGTGTTGGAGGTGAGATCGATTCAAGTCTTGATTTCTGAGTTGGTATCCCCATCTGCTGTTATCTTGCTTCCTAAATATACAATTAATTGATTCTGTCAGGCCAGTAAAGTTCATGATTTTCGTTTTATGTGTGGTTATTTGAAGGCCTATGTGTTGTACAAAAAAATTGAATCTTCATGTTTTTTTTTTTTTAGATCTTGGTGTGTTGAACTCAGAAGAGCAATATCATCTGCGAAGGTTAGATCTTCCAGGGTCTTGTTGTTTATCCATTTGATTCCTATCTGTTTTTGGTCTGTGCATTTCCTCATCACCCACCCAGTCAATCGTGATACAAAACACATCATTGTTTTAATCCTGTTGTTACTGGGAACCAGCTGGAAAAGCCACATTCTGTTCTTACACAGCAAGCCGTATTGGAGTAAAAAGCTTTTATTCTCAATACCGACTCAATATCATTGAGCTCAAAACACTCCGATTGTGCCAACTCTCACAGAGCATGTCTGCTCTGTCCATAGGTTGACTGCCTGTTATAGAAACAGAATCAGCCAGCTTGTCAGCTCACTCATTTCCCTCCACACCTGCATGCCCTGGAACAAAGATGATTGTGTACAGTCAGATGCAATTCTTAACTCTCTTCAATGATTCCCCACTTCACTACTCACATCACTACCCACTTCACTACCCACTTCACTACCCACATCATTACCCACTTCACTACCCACATCACTACCCACATCACTTCCCACTTCACTACCCACTTCACTACCCACTTCACCTGCTTTGACTTTCTACATCATGCACATTGAGTCACTCAGTATTCGTGCATGAGGACAGGTTTGAGATTTCAGCCAGTATAAGGCTTTCATTGCAGCAACTACCTCCATAATTAGACCACTTGTTTTTGCAGCAAATACCAATGACTCCATGAACAGCTCTTCCACATGATCTAGGGGTGAAGGTACATGCGCACAGCTGGTCATGGATGACCAACTCATCTGTGTAAATCACATGTGTACAGTAATCACATGTGTGATTTACATGTGTTACATGATTAACATGTAGACACAGTGAAGAACTAGATGTGCAGGGTATGATCACAAATGCAATTGGAAATAGATAAGTAATGATAATTTTTATACCATACAGTGATGGAAATAGATAAGTAATGATAATGCTGATACTGTACAGTAATTAGCAATATAACTTACCTGACAAAGTAGGGATGTGCTCCTTTCATAGCATTCAGTAGCTCAGTCAGTGAGTTCTGAAACATGATTGCAAACAATTGTTTGTGATGGTGAAACTAAACTTATGATGATCTTTTTCTGTGTTCACTCTCAAACTCCTGCAGATTAGCAGGATGTAGTCTAGATAACAAAATTGTGTATGTCATAGCTTGCAGCTTAACTGTGATATATGCACCAACAAGTCTGAAATATGTGAATTCAGCACGGCTTTCAAGTCTAACAGCAAAAACTCTATGAATTTCTGTACGAGTTTAAAAAAAAAAAGTCAGCTGTATAGAACAGACACAACTTCAGAAATAAGCACATTTCAGGTAAACAAAAAATGAAGAATGAAAATGAAATATGGGATTGGAAAACCAACCTAATCCTAAAACATCTTTACTCACCTCTAATGACATATAAGGCAGGTTACAGTGATAATATAGTCATGATAGATTACAAATTTGTCCCTCTGGTTCTCTATGTCAAGTTTTCACTGGTTCTCTATATCAAATCGGTCACTCTGTTTCTCTATGTCAAATTTGTCACCCTGGTTCTCAATATCAAGTTATCACTGTTTTTCAATATTAATTTGTCACTCTGTTTCTCTATGTCAAATTTGTCACCCTGGTTATCTATATCAAGTTATCACTGTTTTTCAATATCGAATTTGACACTCTGTTTCTCAATATCAAGTTATCACTGCTTTCAATATCAAATTTGTCACTCTGTTTCTCAATATCACACATTGACTGTAATAGATCTCTAATATTTTCTTGCCTATAACAGATCAAAGACCACATTTATATCACAGGCAATCTATCTATCTATCTATTTGCCTTTCAGCGTCAGGGGTAGAAGAGTTTTCTGGAGATGACCCTCTTGTGTGCTGAGTATATTGTGGAATTTTTCGCCTCTTTTATTTCAATAGTCCACCGTTTTCGTGGTCGGTCTCTAGGTCTGCCTTCGCTGTATCTGTGTAGCATAGCTTGCTGTGGTATGCTGTCTGATGTAGTCTGCAGATGTGTGCAAACCAATTTATCTGTTGTCCCTTGATGTATTCTTAGATTGGGGTGGTGCCGGTTTTTTGTCGGATGTCCTCATTCCTCACCCTATCCCTTAATGATATACCTAGGATTCTGCATAAGCAAGCCATTTCAGTTGTTTCAAGTTTACGTTTGTCTTTCGCTGTCGTTGTCCATATCACAGGATGACTTTATTAAATCCTCATCATTTTGGTCATTATTCTGATTTCTTACCACAGAAGCAGCTTATTGCACAGTCTATTCTTACCACAGAAGTAGCTTATTGCACAGACTATACTTACCACAGAAGTAGCTTATTGCACAGTCTATTCTTACCACAGAAGTAGCTTATTGCACAAACTATTCATCAATATTCACATCTTCAAATTTCCCTCTCACTTCTACTTATCGTCTTCCTCACGTCCTCAAACTGTAAAATGTTTAACTTAACCAAATTATTTTAAATCCAAATTGAACTATAGGTATTAAGTTTTTTTTAAAACCAAATGGAATTATCTATTTTCCCTGAATTTTTTGTACATATAAAAATTAAATTACCCGAAAGAACTTGATATGTGTGTTACGTTGAGCTAAGTCTCCGTTCTGAAAGGTTGGACGTTTGTCCCCAAACCTGCATCAAAGAGAAAATACATGTGCCTGTAATGTACTGAATTATATCAACACTTAATGCAAACACATATATACACACAAGATTTGTGCTGAATTTCTGAACTATTTTTGTGTGTGCCCAAAATCTGTATGAATATGGAAAATGTGAACTAGTTGACAGCTATACATTAGTAATGGTGGGCATGGTTTCAGGCATGACTAGACATCAGTAGAGCTGTGTACACAAAGAAAACCTTTACAGAGAGGCTGATTTTTTATTATTTCAGTGCATTTTGTTGGTCAGCAGTGGCTTTTTTGGCATGTGTCAGGAAGTATAAAAATAGTTACCTATGAAAATCACGACAATAATCAAAAATGTAACGAATGAAGGCTTGTTTACTTTCTGTACAGAAGTTTGTACTACCAATGGTCTCTATGTAAACATAGACACTAAATTTGCATTATACAAGACTATTATTATCCCATCACTTTGCTACCAGTGCCAAACCTGGACAATGACAGCACAAGACAAAAGAAAAATAATGACAGTAGAAATGACATGTCTATGAAGAATACTAGTGTCATTAAAAGATAGAATTAGAAACGATAACATCAGACAGATAACCAAAACAACACCAGTATTAGAACACATCAAAAGACAACAGATCAAATGGTCTTCACACATTTTCAGACTACCAACAGACAGCATGCCACAGATGGTCATGACACATAGACATCACGGCTATAAAGCTAGTCCAGAACATGTCCCTGACTGTTGCAGTCACCTAGCAGTCACCCAATTCAGAACATATCCCTGACTTAAGCGGTCACTGCATCAAGAACATATCCCTGACTGTAGCAGTCACCTAGTCCGGAGCATATTCCTGGCTGTAGTGGTCACTGAGTCCAGAACATATCTCTGACAAGCGGTTACTGAGTCCAGAATCATAAGGAGTTTTGAGTATCCATAAAAATGCAATGTACTTTACATAATGTGTCAATTGAAGTAGAACTTGAACAAATTGTAATTTTGTTCTACTAATGCTGTTATAACATAAACATCAATGAAAATAATGCTGTTTATTACAGAAAAACATCATGAGATCCACAAGTTACAGTCTAGCAGACTGTACCACTAAGGCAAGAGACATGGGATGTTGGAGGTTTGTTAAAACCAAATATTATTGCGGAGACGACACTTGATTATGACAGTTATTCTTGCAGGTAAGGATAAGCTAAGGTATGAAATGTCATAGTGCACTGTTTTTCCCATAATTCATCTGCTACCTAGTCAATGGCTGACCAGAAAGTGTCAGATTAGCATCACCTACCACATTTGTTTAGTTGTCATCTCAACCTTTCTAGAGCATAAGTCCTGGTAGGCTAATTCCTTGTGGCTAGGTGAACCACGGGAGTCCATTTTATTTCAAACCACGAATAACAAGTAAACTCAAAACCCAGGTCTGCTGGTCGGTGAGTAAGTGACTTTACACAACCCTTCCTCCCCATACACAGTCATTATCAAGTTTAATTTAGAAAAACTGCCGCAAAGGTAGGAGAAAATGTCATGAGATAATATAGAAATGATAACAACTACAGTATTATTGTCACTCATTATTAATAAAACAAATAAATGGCAAAAATAATATCAATCAGAAAAAAACAAAGGAACTAGAACTTTTTTCAATAGGGACCTGTATGAAGAAACAAAATCAAACCAGAAATAAACACACATACTTGTCAATACAATAAGATGGTCTTACCACTTCTGTTTCTTGATAAAGTTTCATATTGGACCATAATGTGGAAAAAGTCCTTCTCTTTTTTAATGTTATTTATCATTAACATTATATTTGCTATTTAAATGGTTATACTAGTAATCGTGACAATAATACTTTATCATAGTCATTGTCATCACTTCTTAGTTGGTGACACTTTCCATCTTGTTTGATATCATCTGACACTTTGGTTATTATTTATGAGAATACCTACTTTTGTTGAAGCACTGCCTTTCTGCTTTGATTAATGCTGACAGAAAAATTGCCCTCAGAAAGGGGTTTTCTCATAGGCAAATTGTTTTTCTTGGATCCACGAAACTGGTAATTGGCCCTGAAATGAGAATTGTCAAAGGTCAACAGAACTATCACCACACACAAGATCAATATAACTCTATCCTCACACAAAGTGATCATCACACACAAGATCAATATAACTCTATCCTCACACAAAGTGATTGATCTTATTATGAAAAAAACAAAACTATCACAAATCAGTATTTTAAAACTTTCAAGAATTTCTGCATCTTCTTCTTATTCACAGTTTACCATGTCTACACAGAAAGTTTGATTTTATTAATAAAATCTGCTGTATTTGAAAGCTTCTCGGTGCTCTCTTGATAATCAATAAAAGGTAGTACTGCTAGTAGAACAGAATGAAAATAATACTCACGTGGGAGACAGGTAATGGAGTTCTACTGGAAAACAACTGACACACTATCACTGTCGGATGCCTTCTTCTTCTTCTTCTTCTGCATTTGTTCTCAAACTCCTGCAGATTAGCAGGATGTAGTCCAAAGAATGGAATGCGTTGTGTCATGGTTTACAGCATTGCTGCGATCTCTGCCCCTTTCAGCCTGACACATCCGACTTCAGCATGGCTTTGGGTTACTGACCCTATATGGAATGGGACAGCCAACTCCATCCCATAACCTCCTTAGTCGCCTTTTACGACATGCATGGAAGGTAAATAGTGTTGCTATTCTTTACTCCCCTTTCGGGCCCCAGCAACACACGGGCGAGTTGGATGCCTACATGAATTAATATAGTATACACAACAAAACACAGAATATATTCATACAAATGACAATATGGCAGTTGATATATTTCACTTGGACACGCTTGTTGTGGTGTGTTCATTTCTACTTGTGGTATTTTTATGTATGTATGTTATATGTGTATCTTCAAAAAGATCTTTTGGTCTGAAACGTCGATTATGTCCTGTGTATTGTCATTTTTATGATTATATTATGTGTTTTGTTGTGTATAATATATTAATTCATGTAGGCATCCGACAGTGATAGTGTGACAGTTGTTTTCCAGTAGAACTCCATTACCTGTCTCCCACGTGAGTATTTTTTCAGTGCTCTCTTGCAGTTTTCTGTGAATATCCATCTCTGTGTGCCAGTGTTCCGGAATTTAATGACACAAGAGTCAGGTTATAAGAAGCTTAAATACTACTGGTATGTTTCCCTTCCAGAGTTTCTGGAAGCCTCTGCTGTCACCACATCATGTTACAGAGTGAGTTTTTTAATCCTTAACAGCAGTCAAACCTTCATCCTCACAAATAAGGGAATTTCCCTTTAGAATGGTTTGTGGAGAAGGGAGGGAGTGGTTACTATGAGTGTGTTATCATAAATGCACATCTGACAAATCCATAGATGTTCCAATCTCTGTCTCAATAAATCTGTTTGAATGTAGCAGCTAACAGTTCCAGTTCTATGTTGATTTATCAGTCCCTTTGTATATCTATTATGTTTCCCTTTACGGGTCATTCCAATCTTTACACCAATCTCCTGCAACCGTGAGAGTGACCATGCATCACACTTTTGAAGATCTGAGGAAACAAGGTCTTTCAGTGCATTGATTATGTCAGATCAATCCATTGATGTACCTTTTGTCACTGGAGTCATGCTAGCAGGTGTATTGGATCGCTCATTCCCCTCAACACCTGCATGTCCTGGCATGAGTAAAAAGATATAATCTTTCTGGTTAGAGATTGCATGAACAACTCCACTCATTTATGGCAGAAGACTGTTAGTGCATGTTCACTGAGACACTAAGTACACATTCATGAGAATAATCCTGTGACACCAACCATGAAAATAGATAATGCATGAAAATTTCTCCGTTACAACTTTTATATCTATCACAAGACTACTCTTGGTTGTGGTTTAAAGGTGCTGCTGGTTTCTTGTACTGTTTTCCCACCAGACTATGCAGGAAAAGCCCAAGCACAGTGTTGATGATAAATTACTGGCCCTTCAGTGTAAATTATTACACTATCTTCTGCAGCGTTATTGACAATTAGTGCCTTTACATCTGTATACACAGCCAATGAACTATGTTTTCTGTAACTTCTGTTGAGTGTGATGACTACAGTGAAGGTACTACATACTGCAGGTGGAGTGAGTATCAACTTCTTCCCAGGAACAATGCAATGAAGTTCACATATGAGGCAGCCTGCTACCTTGGATATCCAAAATGTGCTCTGTACAACATTGTCACAGATCCGAATAAAATACAAATTTGAATGATTTATGATATAGTTCTAAGTAGCTAGACAACAATTTATTTACATTGATATTGATCCAGTTTGAGATTCTTGTATAGAAAACAAGTCTTGGATGAATATACTCTCACTTGCTAAGAAACACCCCTTCATGGTCTCACTAAGAGTGTCCCTATTCTTCTGGATAAATGACCGTGCATCATATGCCACCTGTAGCCAAGTTAAAACAAAAAAGCTTATAGTTAAGGATTGTGAAATGACTGCCTGAATGAATGTCTCTAAATTTATGTGTCCATGTGGGCAGGTAGAACAAAGAATATATCATATCCCACAAGACTGCATTACACTAAACCAGTTAAAGGATGAGCACTGGGTCACAGAGACAGACATCCACAGAAAGCAGTATAGAAGCACTGGGGCACAGAGACAGACATCCACAGAAAGCTGTATGGAAGCACTGGTTCACAGAGATAGACATCCACAGACAGCTGTATGGAAGCACTGGGTCACAGAGACAGACATCCACATAAAGCTGTATTGGAGCCTTGAGGAGCTTTCAAATAAGCAACATTCTTCAAGAAAATAGGACTTGCTGTGTAGACATGTCAAACTGCAAACGAGAAGAAGAAGATGTTGAGTTATAAGTAATAGTAGTGTTTACATTTTACACACCAAAACACTATGAATAGACAAAAATTGATAGACAAGAAAAAGTCATGAGAGGCAAACCTGATTAAGTGAATGCTTCACATCAATGATGACATCTGTATACACAGACATATATAAACATAGTGTACATGTTTAAGATCACACAAAGACATATATGGAGATGGGAGCTACCAATAAATAGTATTGAAAATTAAGGTGAAGAGAAGAAAACTACCTTTAGTAGAGTTTTTTTTAAAACTTCTATACTGTACATAAAAAGAAATGCAACTTTTTTGGAGTTACTTTTATAAAAGATATTTGCTGATTGGACATCATTCAACCTATCAACTGTGTCCACCTGGTCATTAACTTCTCGTGGTTATCTGAATTATACTCACCTCATGATTTCTGAGGCCATGAAAGAGATCAAGGTCAAAACAACATTTTTGGCAATAACTCATGACAGGTTCATGAGAATTCCATGAAACTTAATGAACACAAAACTCTCTGACAATATTATTGAAAGCCTATAAAAGATTGACGGTTCTCGAATAAATTCAGTTGAAAATTCAATGTGCAAGTAGGGTTCATCTCACTATAGAGCAACGATACATCATCATTGGATGCTTACAGACTGGACAATAACAAAGTGTAGTGGCCAGACAATTTAATGTGGTTAGATAGACTACTACTTTGTACTGCTAGCTTACAACACAACTGTAATATTTTTATCTTTTGATCGTGATTAGGAGAAATCCTAATGCGATAATGTTCATATACAGAGAATGACAGATTTGGAAGTGATTAAGGGAGACGGAAGAAAGTGCAGCTTCTCTGGAATGATCTGAAGAATTATACAACTGACTGGTACACTGAGCTTCATCATCATCATTAAGTGCCGTCTCCGCAACGAAGGTTGGCTGCAACGTATCTCCAACATCTCCTGTCTCTTGTCTTGGTGGTGCACTCTGCTAGACTGTAAACTGTCCATCGTGTAATGTTACTCTCCCACTTGTATCTCTGCCTACCTCTTGCTCGCTTCCCTTTGACATTACCCTCAAGTAAGGTCTTCAATAGGGTGTCATGTCTTTTAATGTGTCAAAAGTATTTTATTTGCCTGATCTTTATTTCTCTTAGTAGTTCTTTCTTCATATTAAGTGTCTTTAGCACCTCTTTATTTGTTTTCTTCTCTTTCCATGATGTTCTCCCTATTCTTCTATATACCCACATCTCAAAGGCATCAATTTTGTCTTCTAATTGTTTATTTAGTGTCCATGTTTCTGAGCCATACATTAATATGGAATAGATGTAGCATTTTATAATTCTCATTTTTAACTTGTTTGTAATTTGTTTAGATATTAATAACTTCCTCATGTCATTGAAGGTACTTTTAGCCATTCCTATTCTCCTTTTAACTTCTGTTTCACATCTGCCATCATTTGTGACTATGTGTCCAAGATATTGATACTGTTTTACTTGTTGTAGTTTCTCTCCATGTATGTTTATGTTTATCTCCTGTTCTTCTGTGTCTTTGCTGATTATCATGGTTTTTGTTTTTTGAATGTTTATATTCAGTCCATATTCATTACTTGATTTATTGACTTGATCTATTAGTCTTTGTAGTTCATGTTCACTTTCTGCTAAAAGAACAGTGTCATCTGCATATCTAATGTTGTTTATTATTTTCCCATTGATCTTGAGTCCTGGCATTTCTTCTATATTTTTAAAGATATTCTCTGTGTAGATATTAAATAGGCTTGGTGATAAAATGCATCCTTGTCTTACCCCTCTTCTTATTTCTATGTATGGAGAGTAGCTGTTTTCACACCTTATTGATGCAGTTTGTTCCCAATATATATTTCTAATCAGCCTGATGTCTTTTCCATCTATGCCTATTTCTTGAAGACATTTGATTAATTTTTCATGTTGGACTCTGTCAAAGGCCTTGCTCTAGTCTATGAAGCAAATATAGATACTTTTTTGGACTTCTATATATTTATCTATCACTAGCCGGATACTCAGTATAGCTTCTCTAGTTCCTTTGTTTTTCCTAAAACATAATTGTTCTTCACCGACCTCCATGTCTATCTTGTTCTTAATTCTTTCATGTATTATCTTGAGAAGTATTTTAGTTAGATGGCTCATTAGACTTATTGTTCTATATTCTGTACAGTCCACAGCCCTGGGCTACTTAGGTAGTGGTATGAATATTGATGATGTTAGGTCTTTAGGTATATGGCCTGTTTCGTATATGTCATTGCAAATTTCTGTGATAGTATCTACACCAAACTCATTTAGAGTAATTATTATGTCTGCTGTTATGTTGTCAGAGCCTGCAGCTTTTCCACATTTTATTGAATTTATTGCATGTTCTACTTCTGATTTCAGTATTGCTGGTCCATCATTGTTGTGTATTGTTGGTTTTTTGTTCCGTTGGTCGTCAAACAGTTCTGTTACATAATCTGCCCATCTTGTGAGTGCCTCTGTTTTATCAAATATTATTTTACCATTTTTATCTTTAATGCAGCCACCCCCATTTATAGGATTTTTCTTATTTGTGATCAGCCTTATCTCCTTATGCATTAATTTTGTCTTCTGTTGTATGGACATCTCCTCTATTTCACTGCATTTTGTTTCTAGCCATTGTTTTTTTGCTGTTCTGCACATGTTACGTATCTCCTTGTCTACACTGAGCTTATGCACCCTTAAATTGACGATGGATTAGCGGCAGAGCATTTATGTGAATGTCTTCAATGTTATGATGCTGGTTCCTAATCTTCTTCTTCAGTGTTCATTCTCAAACTCCACTAGGATCTCTCTTGTAGCAGGACAATGGCCCTACTATATTTCCAGCAGGATATTGCCTAGAGAATGGAAATATGTCGTGTCTCCATTTCATTTCTGCCAAATTTCCTGTCAGATCCATCATGTGTGGAAGTTCCTAATCAAGAAGAATTTCTAATTTATATTTGTAATCAGTATGATATATTCTGTTATATATATATATATATATATATATATATATTGTTTAAATATGTTCTTCATTAGTTCCAGTTTAATTGATGCAATGGCTAACCTTCATCTGACATCTTTATAGCAATCCCTGTTGTTGTTTGTTCACATATTATACTCAAAACTGGCAACTTATTCTAGTTCTCATTGGTAGAGTTTCAGAACTTGTTAGTGGTATTGTGGCTTAAACTTTGTCCCACTTTTGTTCTTAAATATATTTTATTTTTCACTGGATGAAATTTATGAGGTGTTTGCTGTATATGTTCATTCAAGTATATCATGACCTCCAATATGGAGCAGGTCAAAGGTGTTTCACTGCTGGTCATTTCTTAAATTCCTCCTGATATTCTTTGTATAAACATTTAGAAGATATGCTGATAGAATACATCCTTGATGAGCTCCTTTTTTTTAAACACTAAATCAATCAGATGTTTCACCATCTATTCTTATGGCTACTTCCCAGCAATATAATGCCATTAGGTCAAAGGGCATGAGCCCATGGACCGCTAGATCAGCAACCATTCTTATGGCTACTTGTTGGTCTTGGTACATTGTTTTGATGAGGAGAAATAAGGGTAGAAGTTGATATCTCTCATGATATTCCAAAGTTTCTGATGTACACAATTGAAAGCCTTACAATAATCAATTAAACATGTTTAGACATCAATGTTAAACTCTATATTTCTATGTTGTGCATGTTCAGAATGTGATCTTTGGTGTCTCTGCCTTGTCTAAAACCTGCCTGTCCACAACTTTTAAATCTTCATCCAATTTAAAATCTATTACAGTACACACTTATTCATAGTGTGTACATGCTTGCTCTTGTCCTTATAGCACTATATTGTGCAATATATCATTATTCATCTGTCCTGTGAGACTTTGCAGGTTTTTTTACTATATAAAGAATTGCTAGCATATCGTATTGAGGATGTAGCCATCAACATAGCATTTTTTTACTGTAGTGATTTCCTTGGCATTATTTGCATTCAGTAGTTCTACCTTGTCAGATTCTGTCACAGTGTAGTACATTGCACACCTGTGACAGCCAATGCAATGGGTAGAAATCCTGCCACAGGTAATTGTGCATCTGGACTGTTCAGAGAGAAATGGCAAACTACTTAACATATTTATATTGCGTAGAAAAGAGCTACAGTAAAAAATGCTGGGTTAACGGCTACATTCTGAATAGGATATCCTACCAATTTTTTAGTTCCAACTTTCCCCACTCCAATTTTCATAGATCATCACTCTTCCCTCACTCAATCTCATATTACCTCTCCAGCAAAGTGTCGGATTTTAAATTCCGTGGAGCCTCCTACAGGGGGGATAAAAATACCTCCACTCTGAAATGTTTCTGACAACTTGGAAACAAGAATCTCATCATTGGAGAACTCCAGTCTAGAATTTTCATCTATTATGTCTAGGATGCCAGACTTTTTCTGCAGAATACAGACAAAAATAATAAATGTTTAAAGTCTTATTTAGAAAACAAATCATTAAAACTAATTTCTCATAACAGTCAGAGTTCTATTCATTTTCTGTTTGAAATAAATATGAAATGTAAATAAGCAAACAGTCAGGGGATATCCAACATGGTGGAAATGCCACAGTAACACAACAAAGAAGCAATAACTGGGATAATGTAACATTGTTACTTTTTTAACAAATAGCTAACAAATAATAAAAATAATGTAAAAATGAAATAACAGAAAACAAAGAACAAGGACTTTTTCCAAGTTACTGTTTTTCACAAACAAAATAAACAGGGAAATGGAGTTGGTGAAACAATCTCTCTTTATTTTAATTTGACTTTGCGCGTTTATTTTATTTGTGTTTGTTTCTTGAAAAAGATCCCAGTTGGAAGGTGAAAAAGTCATTATTCCTTAGTTTTCTGTTATTTTTTTAATATTAGTTTTATTATTTATTATCTAATAGTTAAACAAGTAACAATAGACCTATTACATTATCCCAGTTAAGATCTTATAATAAATTCTCCAGTCACCCATTTTAAAATGAGCCCCATTACACTCTCATAGATTTGGACACATTTTAAATCATTGTGGTTGTGGTAGATAAACTAAATTATGTAAACTAAATTTATCATTACATCATTCTGTACAACTCCATAGACAATGTCATCATTCTGTACAACTCCATAGACAATTTCATCATTCTGTACAACTCCATAGACAATGTCATCATTCTGTACAACTCCATAGACAATTTCATCATTCTGTACAACTCCATAAACAATGTCATCATTCTGTACAACTCCATAGACAATTTCATCATTCTGTACAACTCCATAGACAATTTCATCATTCTGTACAACTCCATTTACAATTTCATCATTCTGTACAACTCCATAGACAATTTCATCATTCTGTACAACTCCATAGACAATTTCATCATTCTGTACAACTCCATAGACAATTTCATCTCCCTCTCAGTAAATCAATCATGGTGTACTGACTCATGAAGTCTTTTCTTTTTTTGAACTACTACTTTCTGTATGGCTACACTATATATATTTAAATATATATTGGGAACAGACTGCATCATTAAGGTATGAAAACAGCTACTCACCATACATAGAAATAAGACGAGGGGTAAGACAAGGAAGCATTTCTCACCAAGCCTATTTAATATCTGTGTGTCATGTGACGTATTCCTTCCAGAACGTTGTCTTCCCAATGAACTCTCTGAACCTCTCTCTGTCTTGGGCGATGTGGCTTGCATTTTCTAGCGATGTATTCATATTATCTTTAATGTCGTCAGTCCATCGTCTTCTTGGTCTGCCCCTTCTCCTCTTCCCAGGTACTCTTCCCTCCAATATTTGTCTTTCTAAACAGTTATGTCTTTTTATATGACCAAACAGGCGTAGTTTTCTTTTTGTTATTGTGTTTAGTAACCAACACTCTGGAATATTCAGTGTATCTACACAGAGAATATCTTTAAAATTATAGAAGAAATGCCGGGACTCAAGATCAATGGGAAAATAATAAATAATATGAGATATGCAAATGACACTGTTCTTTTAGCGGAAAGTGAACATGAACTACAAAGACTAATAGATCAAGTCAATAAATCAAGTAATGAATATGGACTGGATATAAATATTCAATAAACAAAAACCATGATAATCAGCAAAGACACAGAAGAACAAGAGCTAAACATACGCACACATGGAGAGAAACAACAACAAGTAAAACAGTATCAATATCTTGGACACACAGTCACAAATGACGGGAGATGTGAAACAGAAGTTAAAAGGAGAATAGGAATGGCTAAAAGTACCTTCAATGATATAAGGAAAATAGTAACATCTAAGCAAATTACAAACAAGTTAAAAATGAGAATTGCAAAATGCTACATCTATTCTATATTAATGTATGGCTCAGAAACATGGACACTAAATAAACAGTTAGAAGACAAAATTGATGCCTTTGAGATGTGGGTATATAGAAGAATAAGGAGAACATCATGGAATGAGAAGAACAAAAAACAAAGAGGTTCTAAAAACACTTAATATAAAGAAAGAATTACTAAGAGAAATAAAGATCAGGCAAATAAAATATGTTGGACACATTAAAAGACATGACACCCTATTGAAGACCTTACTTGAAAGTAAAGTCAAAGGGAAGCAAGCAAGAGGTAGGCAGAGATACAAGTGGGAGAGTAACATCACAAGATGGATATGTTACAGTCTAGCAGAGTGCACCACCGAGACAAGAGACAGGGGGTGTTAGAAGTCTGTTGCAGCCAACCTTCATTGCGGAGATGGCACTTGATGATGATGATTACACTGGCAAGTATATAGCATCACTATCATTGAATTACCCCTTTTTGTATGGAGGGATAAATGTTCCAGTGTAGGGTAACACCCCTAAACAGGAAGTAGGTGGCTGCAGTGGCAAGCATACAGCATCACTGTCCATTGAACTACCACTTTTTGTATGGCTACACTGGCAAGTATGTATACTCTTTAGTGAAGTAGAATAATGATTCTTAACACGCAAATACATAAAGTTACAATAGGAAAGATTGATGGAAAAATAGAGAATGCCAAAGTTAAAAGATAACTGACTATTTGGCATGGTAGGATGTCAGAAATGGAGATCATTAATAATAATAATAATAATAATAATAATAATAATAATAATAATAATAATAATAATAATAATAATAATAATAATAATAATAATAATAATAATAAAAAGACCCATAATACATTAGGTTGGTAGGGGTGCCATACTGAATACATAAGCACAAAAAAGTTCTTCAAAGAATTATATCCTCTGCTAAAATCACCCACAGACCATTCCTTGATGTTATCAATCCAGTATTTTTCTGGCCACCCTCTCCTCCTTCCACCCTCGACTGTTCCTTGCAAAATAATTTTAGAAAGTGTGTCATGTCTCACTACATGTCCAAATCAAACAAGTTTATGCAGTTTCACCACTACCAAAAGTGGTTATTAATAACCTGCATGTTTGTTTATTTGCTGCTGTACAAATACATTTGTCTTGTGTTCAATATAGATAGTTCTTAATAAATGTAGATTATTGTCTTGTGTTCTATATGGCTAATTCTTAACAAATGGAGATTATTGATAACACAAGAACATAGAGTTTTAGTGATTAATGATCATTTGCATCAGAAGATATGCCACATCAAGAAAATAATAGGTATTTGGTTATGAACAAATGCACCTTGGGTTAAACCATAGGTGCTCAGTCTCTCTAGCAGTTGTCACAGGATGTAAATGCTTATGGTCCCCATTGTATGAAAAAAGGAAATTGCAGACCTTTTACAAAATTAATCAAAAGACACATTGAATGTGAATTCAAAAGATAGTTTATGTTTGAAAGAAAGAAACCAGTTTGCTAAACGTAATCTTCATACCTCCATAAAAATCTTAAGTATTGCATCATTATTAATGCCCTCAATGTCCACATCTCCAATCTCGACTCCCTCCTGAAGGTACAAAGCTCTCTCATCCTCAATGATGATCTTGTTCATAAAGTTCTGAAGCTGTTCGTTCACTAGATTAATGCACAACTGCTCAAAACTGTTCACATCCAAGTTTTCAAATCCACAGATGTCCAGTATTCCAATGTTTGCTGGGTTCCTGAGGACAATTGATAAAAGTATAAATAGGACTGAATAAATAATGGCTTAGACCATTTTCTCAAGAAAGAATATCATTTTCTTCTGCATTTGCTCTCAATCTCCTGCAGATTAGCAGAATGTAGTCCAGAGAACTGAATGTGTTGTGCAATAATTTATATCTTGGCTGTGATATCTATGACTTTCAGCCTGATAATCCAATTTCAGCATGGTTTCGGTGTCACTTTGACCATATATGAGATGAGACAGCCCACTCCACCCTATAACCTCCTTAGTTGCATCTTACAACTTGCATAGAAAGCAAACAGCATCGCTATTATTTGCTTCTTATTTGGGTTTGGTAATACATCAGCTGTCTACTTATCTATTCTCTAAACCCTTTATTGCCTTTCAGCGTCAGGGGTAGAAGAGTTTTCTGGAGACAGCTTCCTTGTGCTGAGTATACTGTGGAATTTGTCACCTCTTTTATTTCAGTGGTCCATCGTTTTCGTGGTTGGCCTCTTGGTCAGTAGTAGATCAATATCCTCTTTTTCTTCTGCATTGATTCTCAAACTATCACTAGATCTCTCTTGTAGCAGGACGATGATCCTACAAGATTTCCAGCAGGATATCAACCAGAGAACAGAAATGCATTGCGTCACCATTTTTTTTGCACCAATGGCCAAAATTTATATTGACCTACTGCAGAAAACTGATGTGTCTGTCTGTGGCAGTAGATCAATATAAAATACTATTTACTTAAAATGGCATGAAGGTGACTTAACAACATTTTAAATGCTGTATGAAGATGACTGAATATTTTAAATGCTCTATGAAGGTGACTGATTAACATTTTGAATGCTGTATGAAGGTGACTGAACATTTTAAATGCTTTATGAAGGTGACTGAACATTTTAAATGCTTTATGAAGGTGACTGAACATTTTAAATGCTTTATGAAGGTGACTGAACATTTTAAATGCTTTATGAAGGTGACTGAACATTTTAAATGATTTATGAAGGTGACTGATCAACATTTTGAATGCTCTAAGGAGGAGACTGATCACCATTTTAAATGTCATGAAGGTGACTGATCAACATTTTAAATGTCATGAAGGTGACTTATCAACATTTCTATAAACATTTCAAATGTCATGAATGTGAATGATCAACATTTTAAACATCATGAAGGTGACTTATCAGCATTTGAAATGTCATGAAGGTGACTGATCAACATTTCAAATGTCATAAATGTGACTGATCAACATTTCAAATGTCATAAATGTGACTGATCAATATTTCAAATGTCATAAATGTGACTGATCAACATTTCAAATGTCATAAATGTGACTGATCAACATTTCAAATGTCATAAATGTGACTGATCAATATTTCAAATGTCATAAATGTGACTGATCAACATTTCAAATGTCATAAATGTGACTGATCAATATTTCAAATGTCATAAATGTGACTGATCAACATTTTAAACGTCATAAAGGTGACTTATCAGCATTTTAAATGTCATGAAAGTGACTTCTCAAAATTTAAATGCTCTATGAATATGGAGGATGCTACAGAGTGAAATAATTGATATGTAGCACAGAAATAAATAAGTTCCAACCTGTTACTATCTTTCTTCAAATATTTTATATCTATCTATTGTCTTTTCTCTGCTTCCGCTGTAAGGCTTTGCAGGATTGAATAATGACCAGTTTTCGGACTATAGCACCTTTGGTCACTTGATATGCAGTAATATTGTGATGTCTCAGAATGTTAGTAACTCCTTCAATCCATGTTAATCTCGATCTTCCTCTGTGTCTTGCTGTTTTCATTTTCATGTATGATCTTGCTGTTTGCTAATAAGGGTTCATTCTCATTAAGTGGAATAACTATTTGATTCTACATCTTTCTATAAATGTGACCAAAGATGAAAGTTTTATGCAGAGTTCAAACTAATCAGATAGCAAAGCCCTATTTACTGATTCTTTTAACTGAGACCTACACAAAGCTCATTCATTGTTTTATATTGATTTATACAATTTATAGGAACCTAGGTATGTAAATATAAAAGTTATAGGAACCTAGGTATGTAAATATGAAAGTTATAGGAAACTATTTATGTAAATATAAAAGTTATAGGAAACTATTTATGTAAATATGAAAGTTATAGGAACCTAGGTATGTAAATATAAAAGTTATAGGAACCTAGGTATGTAAATATGAAAGTAATAGGAAACTATTTATGTAAATATAAAAGTTATAGGAAACTATTTATGTAAATATGAAAGTTATAGGAACCTAGGTATGTAAATATGAAAGTTATAGGAACCTAGGTATGTAAATATGAAAGTTATAGGAACCTAGGTATGTAAATATGAAAGTTATAGGAAACTATTTATGTAAATATAAAAGTTATAGGAACCTAGGTATGTAAATATAAAAGTTATAGGAACCTAGGTATGTAAATATGAAAGTTATAGGAAACTATGTAAATATAAAAGTTATAGGAAACTATTTATGTAAATATGAATGTTATAGGAACCTAGGTATGTAAATATAAAAGTTATTGGAACCTAGGTATGTAAATATAAAAGTTATAAGAACCTATGTATGTAAATATGAATGTTATAGGAACCTAGGTATGTAAATATGAATGTTGATGTTTAAAATAATTTTCTATGCATACACAATTTATGGAAATACATAGGAGCCTACATACAGGCAAAAGATTATAATAGATTTTTCCTAAACATTCAAATATTCTTAAAGAACCTAAACATTTCTCTGACCAATAAGCCTCTAATATGCGATGCCAGTGAAGAATTCTTGGAGTTAGGTGAAAGGATAAACTCAATAACACTGTTGTATTGGAAAGAACAGGCAATACCACAGTATTTTCTACCCTCAGTCTGTGCAGGCTCAGATGGCTGGGACACACTATGATAATGGAAGATTTCAGAATATCAAAAGATCAACTTTATGGAGAATTATATCCTTGGAAAAGATCTCAAGGATGACTTCTCTTCAGTATAAAGATGTATACAATGTGCAGGATGCAGGCATTGATATGTAATCATTGGAACTAGGTGCCATGGACAGAACTAGGTGCCATGGACAGAACTAGGTGCCATGGACAGAACTAGGTGCCATGGACAGAACTAGGTGCCATGGACAGAACTAGGTGCCATGGACATAACTAGGTGCCATGGACCGTGTTGCATAGAGTGCAATGATTAAATGGCATAAAGACAAAGAAGAAAGTGATAGAAATTCTCTTAGACACAACAGCACATGATAGTGTAGATTAAGTGGGTCTATGATTCCTTGCACATATTTGTGGAAGACTCTTTGCAGCTCAGATTGGTCTTTTGAGTCACATCCATGTTTGACATGAATTGTAGATTATATTTCTTTTTTACACAACAATAGTATTGCCTGGGAAGGTTGAAAGCTAACTACTACTTAAGATGTGTGTTGTACGTCATCATGGCCATGAATTATAGATTTTTGGGGTTTTTTTACTGGTCGATTTTCCTCATTTGTCTGAGGCACACATTTTCAACCTAAGAAATATTTCATTCTTGGTTATATCAGGACATCTTGGGGTCTGTGTGTCTTATGGCGTGTTTATCTGTTTGGTGCTAGAACTTTTCAGTTCAGCTGGGTTGCAGCTGAGACTTCTAGCTGAAGTCCGCAAGAGGACAATGTTGTGGCTTGTTCTTGAGCCTGTGAGAGACTATGGAAAAGGCTGGTTGGGATTGTAGATTATATTTATTATAGCATAACAATAATACTGTCATCTGAAAAGACTGACATGCCTATATCAAGTGACGGTATTTTTTTCTAGAACATTGTCTTCATCATGCATATTCTAAAGACATCTCTGTCCTGTGCAAGCAGGCCTGCATTGGCCAGAGAGCATTGTATGCTACATATGCATAAATTCTTTGATGTCATTGATCCATCATCTTCTTGGTCTTCCTCTTCTTCTCTCGCCTAGCACTCTGCCCTCCAGAGTCAACCTTTTGATACCATCATATCGCTTTAAGTGTTAAAAATACTGTAAGCTTACACCTGAAAGTCTTATGTGAGTCAATGATTTATTTGATCATCATACACACCTGAAGGATTTAATAGAGTTGTTGATTTTTCCGACCAACCATCCAAAGAGTCGTTCATACAATGATTTTGCTATTGAGTCCCTTTCATCCTCTGCTTGTTTTTTGTTCTTGGAGAGCTCAATTATCTCCCCTGAAAGCAAGGATAATTTAATTTTTTAATTTTTCTATCAGCTAAAATATTTCTTGAAAAATGCTAAAATAACTGTACATTAGACTTATAGGAGAAAATAAGAGGGATTTCTTAAAGAATGCTAAATTAACCATACATTAGACTTATAGGAGAAAATAAGAGGGATTTCTTAAAGAATGCTAAATTAACCATACATTAGACTTATAGGAGAAAATAAGAGGGATTTCTTAAAGAATGCTAAATTAACCATACATTAGACTTATAGGAGAAACTAGGGGGATTTTTTTAAGAATGCTAAAATAATTGTATATTAGGCCTATAGATGAAAATAAGAGGGAAAAATCATACATCTGTGAATAACATTATTTTCAATTTTGTTTTGTTAAAATGTACCTGTTATGGTGTTTTACACTCTTTTCAACTGTTGATGTTCATCTAATATGGTTATATCAGAGCATTGCTACCATAAAATAAAATTGTGGAGATTGCAGTTCTGGTAATCCAGTTGCTATGACTTCAGGCTATTGTGTATTTCATTTATAAGTATTCTTTACACTTTTTTATTTTCAGCAGTGATAGTTGGCAGATAAGTCAGCTAGTTAGTTAATTAGCTAGTTAGTTATTTAGTTAGTTAGCTAGATAAATAGTGATATTGGGTCATGAGTTTCCAACCCCTGGTCTCGGATATTTATGACCTTCCCACAGATACACACAGTTTATGTTAAAATCATCACGAGAATGTCTCGCTCATTTGAGTTATGTGTTCATCATCATCATCAAGTGCTGTCTCCGCAACGAAGGTTGGCTGCAACAAACCTCAAACATCCCTATCTCTTGTTTTGGTGGTGCACTCTGCTAGATTGTAACGTGTCCATCTTGTGATGTTAATCTCCCACTTGTATCTCTGCCTACTTCTTGCTCGCTTCCCTTCGACTTTACCCTCAAGTAAGGTCTTCAATAAGGTGTCATGTCTTTTAATGTGTCCAAAATATTTTTTTTTACTGATCTTTATTTCTCTTAGTAATTCTTTCTTCATATTAAGTTTTGTTAGAACCTCTTTGTTAGTTTTTGTCTCTTTCCATGATGTTGTCCCTATTCTTCTATATACCTACATCTTTATCAATTCTGTCTTCTAAATTGTTAGTTATGTGCTAGATCATCAAGAGACTGTCCTGCTAAATGGAGTTCTGTGTTAGATAGCCAGTGTATTGATGGTGCCCAGGAGGGGAACAAAGAATAGTAGCAATGTTTACAATCCATGCATGTTGTAAGAAGCAGCTAAGGAGATTATGGGGTGGACTTGGCTGTCCTATTTCATATTTGATCAAAGTGACCTAAAACCATGCTGAAGTCTGATGTATCAGGCTCAAATGTGCAGATATTGCAGCAATACTGTAAACCATGCCACAATGCATTCTGTTCTCCGGACTACATCCTGCTAATCTACAGGAGTTTGAGAATGAATGCAGAAGAAGAAGAATGGGCTAGATTGTCAAGAATATGTCTAGCTCAATGGAGTTATATGTTAGAACAAGGGACCTTGTGAAGTGCAAGCTTGCCTATGTTACTCTTATGATCATAAGCATGTGGTGTCTGTGTTTCAATATTAAATAATCATTGCTTGAACTAATTTGCAAGGATAAGTGCTTAATCATACAATGGAAGCTGCCTAGCAAAGCTGGGGATATAAAACACAACAGGAGAAATAAAACTGAAATTGAAGCAAAGAAATTAAAGTAATATCAAAGCAACTTGAATGTTATTTAACAATATGATGAAATACAGTGTATATAGGCTTACCTTTATTTGTCATAGAAATTTTACAGTTAAATTCCCTTAGAATAAATTGGTCAGGACTGACACAATATGTATGTAATAACAGAAATTCACTCTATACAGTCTATTGTTTATTGCAGCCACTCTGAATGTGGGCACTACAACCCTGAATCTTTGCGCCTTACATGTGTGCGCTTTATTGAAGATGAATTATTTGTTCAAGAGATGTTATTTGCAAAGCTACTAGAAACAGATACTAAAGCAAAATGAGTTAAACAGGTTACTAAAACACTTACCTTGCCTATTAATAAAAATATATTTTAAAAAAAAATATATATATAAAAAAACATACAATAAAACTAAACAGGACAATTCTCCACATATCGGCTCAAATTGAACCTTTTTCAAGAGACAAACAACAGAAAACAACAAAATAAAAAACAAAATAAATGACTATATTTCATCAAGCCCCGTCTCCATAGCGCAGGGATGGCAACGCATCTAGTAAAAGAGAAAATGCTTGCATTCATTATAAACAAACCGAAAGTGGGAAATTAGAGGCACTGTAGATGAGTGCAAGAATAATAAACGAAAAAGATAAAAGGGGTATTTAGTGACAAAAGGGGTATTTTTCTTATCTTTTTCTTTTGTTATTCTTGCACTCATCTACAGTGCCTCTAATTTCCCACTTTCGGTTTGTTTATAATGAATGCAAGCATTTTCTCTTTTACTAGATGCGTTGCCATCCCTGCGCTATGGAGACGGGGCTTGATGAAATATAGTCATTTATTTTGTTTTTTATGTTGTCGTTTTCTGTTGTTTGTCTCTTGAAAAAGGTTCAATTTGAGCCGATACGTGGAGAATTGTCCTGTTTAGTTTTATTGTATGTTTTTTTATATATATTTTTTTTTAAAATATATTTTTATTAATAGGCAAGGTAAGTGTTTTAGTAACCTGTTTAACTCATTTTGCTTTACTATTTGTTCATTAGGTTACTGTGGCACCATCCACTTTGTCGGACTCCCTCTGACCATTTGGTTATTTATATAGAAACAGATACTAGAGGAGAACCTATATTTTGTCTTATAAAAGAATTTTTCATCGAAAAAGAATTCCGCTCAAGAACATATGTGCTTGTGCAACTGGTGGATGATCGACAATGACAGGCCACTATTTCGGATGTATTGTGTATTTGAGAAAAAAAGTTCCATATATCTTTGTCATTGATCATCAACACCTTGTTGAAAAATATCTTAGCATTCACTTGAACAAGTTATAAAACACTTTCATTAATACAATCAATAAGATTAAAACAAATCTTAATAACTACAGATTATTCATACAGTTCTTTCTTTAAAATGATGTCGATTTTGAAAGTCTGTTGCTACATACTGAAGCTAGTTGGCTTACAAAGGGCAACTGCTGAGATGTTTTTGTGACTTTTTTTATACTGTTGCACAGTTTACTGAAGGCAAGCTTCCTTCTCTCAGTACTGAACTTAAAGAGATTAGTTCTGGATTATTAAAGAGATTAGGTTGCCTTTTTATCAGATTTATTTACAAAATTCAATGATGTTAATCTGCAATAACAAGGTGATGAGGTAAATCTTACTAAAGCAAAACCCGTCATCTGTACACTTGTTTCAAATTTAACTCTTTTCAAATGCAAGATAGGTCATCATGAATTATCTAAATTTCTGAGCAAACAAAGAATGAAAAATATTGATCTATTGTTTATCCCTAGGTGGATGATGGTCAAAGCATCCACACTTGTCGTTAAGTGTAGGGGTGGTGACTGTGAGCTTTAGCTGTCTATACAAGGCCAAATATGTCACCTTGGCTGATTTAATCCATATTTATTCATGGTTGTCTCGATATTATCTATTTATTCTTCTAGGTCTTCCTTGGGCCATGTATCTAGAATGTCTCAATATTTTCTTGTCAATACTTAGTTATGGTTCATTTTCATAAGGTATCCAAACCATTTTAATTGTTATTTCTCAATGTATTCTGTGCATGATCTTATGCTGATTATTCTCTTGATTTCACAATTTCTTATTTTGTCTAGTTTGGTCAATCTTGTAGCTTTTCTCAAGCATTTCCTCTCACATGTTGTAAGTTTTCTCTGTTGGGCTACTGTCAGAACCCATGTTTGTGGCATTGCTAGCATGTCCAACTTGATCTTTAAGTTGAGCAGTTGGTGATAGTTGGTATGTCACTATGTTTTCTTTCATGTTGTCTCAATTTTTCTGTCTAATTTTCCATTGTCTACAAATATACTTCCCAGGTATTTAAATTCAGAAGTTTATTTCACTAGTACTTTAGTTTTGTTTATTGTTATATCCACTGGATTTGGTGACTTGTTGATTTTCATTGCTTCTGTTTTCTGCATATCTATTTTCATGTTATACTTTGTGCATGTTGTTGTGGGTGCGTTAATATTATTTTGTAACTGCTGTTCATCTTTGTAAATAATACATTGATCATCAACAAATAGCAGTCATTGATTCTGTTATTTAATTCCTTTTCAGATCTTCTTCCTTTATTTCTGTACTGTTTACTTTTTTTATATGGGATTCTTTTGCAATTCTGCTCATGTATATATTAAAAAGTGTAGGTGAGCGTACACATCCTTGTCTTACCCTTGATTTTGTTTTGAAAGATGAAGTCATTCCTTCTGTAGTTCTTACTAAGGTTTGGCAACTCTGTACTAATGTATCATATGGTCTATCATTCTCTATTAATTATATGCATAGTATTCTTTCTGAAATATATTCTATGTCTGTGCTGTACTTGGCTTTTCTGGATGTATCAAAAAACTTATGTCATGACTAGCTCATGAGTTCTTATCTACACCGCTCCATATCAAAACATAGTTGTTAATTGTTTTTTGAATGTTGTTTCCTTTTACTTAAGTAATGCCTAGAATCTCCAGGTGTTTAATTTGCATCATTTCTATTAGTTCTGTTGATTTTTAGCCTAGTCTGCACACGTTTAGTGTTATTGTTCCGCCTTCATTGTCACAGTATGTTCATTACTTAGCAATGTATACACACTGCCAACTTGCCAGGTCTGTGGCAGTGGAGACTGGATGTCATGTCAGGATATATCCTCTTCTTATTGAAAAATTAATTTCAAATATCACATCCAGATAGAATCACACAAATATCGCATTCAGAAGAATCACACAAAATAAATTAATCTGTTCAGATTGAAATGTTTCTTTTAATTTACCACAGAATAAACAATAAATTTAATTACGGATTCTGAAAAGTGTTGTTAAATAAGGAAATTTGTTATAAAAGAATGTGCTTTAGAGGGATTCCACTGTAATGGTTACACACAAAAATGGCCTTTATGAATATATTCCTGGAGTTTGTATGCAACGTTAAAAGAGATGTCACTAATCCATCATTTTGAAGCCCTTACCCCTGTTACCAGCAACCATACTTTCCATTGTTAATTTTTTCATGCTGTTATGTCTCTTTATATGGTCAAAAAAACTTCAGATATCTTGTTATAGTATTGTTTAAGAGCGAACTTTGATACTTATTGTCATTAGTACTTCTTTGTTCATTATTTTCGCTGTCAATGGTATTCTCAAAATGCTTCTGTAGCATATCATTTTGAAAGTAATTATTCCCTTGCCACTGTTTTATTAAGTGTCTATGTTTCACAGCTGTAAATGACTACTGGAAATATGTTTTCTCTAATCAACTGTAGCTGAGCTTTACAAACATTATGACACTTTTTATGATTTGGTATTTCTAATAATAGTGAAATGACAAAAACGTGCATGAATCTGACATGCATACCAGCATGAATCCTTGTAAGAAACAATACTGCAGGGAACCATCCAAGGTGGAAGAAGAAAAGGAGGACACAAAAGCATGGACAGACATCAAGGACTGGACAAGAGAATATTTTCCTCACTTGTCAGTTGAAGATAGAAATCGTTGAAGGATTTTGTATTGATGCATCCAAAGTGTTACCTCTACAACCCTGATGGATTACAGCTTTATGGATAGATAGATTCTTAATACCATTACTAAGGCACAATATTGAATAAATTCTTATATATGGATGTGAAGTATAGACTGTAAATAAATAAACTGAGCTGGGGACTACTGAGATGTCATTTTAAAGAAAAATTAGAAAATAAACTGAGATGTCATTTTAAAGAAAAATTATAAAATAAACTGAGATGTCATTTTAAAGAAAAATTAGAAAATAAACTGAGATGTCATTTTAAAGAAAAATTAGAAAATAAACTGAGATGTCATTTTAAAGAAAAATTAGAAAATAAACTGAGATGTCATTTTAAAGAAAAATTAGAAAACGCTATTGACAGCAAAGAAGACTAATTTAAAATTCCTCAGAAATACTAGAATAAAAGGAATAATTTTAGCAAACATTAGATGCAGACAGTCAAGATTCATAAGGCATGTGATGAGAAGAACAACATTTCAATATTTATTCCTAACCACCGGAAAGATCAGGGGAGAAGAGACAGAGGAGTAGATAGAGAGCAGTTTCTGAATGGGTTGCCATTGTAGCGTGGGAGAATGTCCCTAACCGAACTTAGTAATAACACAAGAGAAAGCTAGTGACAAACATCATCACCTATGCCACTCAATATGACACTGCTTAACGTTGTTATTTACCGGGATCTCCCTAGTGTAGTGGTTAAGTTGTTCGCCTTGTGTTCAAGAGGTCATGGGTTTGAATCATGATCATTTCATTTTGCATACAAGATTGATTTTTTTGTAAAACCCTTTGGATTACTGTTTGAAGCTACAGAGTTACGTGCTATGAGTGGTACTCTTGGCAAGCGGCATGCCACTTTGTTGAGAGTAACTGAGTACATATGGGAAGTTGAGTACAGTGAAGTCAATCCTTTATGACTTTTGAACCATTTGTTTTTTACTTTCAAATATTTTATTAAATGCACACACTTGCAAATGCCAGCTTATATATTTAGCAGGGGTTAAAGGGAAATATTCTTTTTTACCTGTTATTAAGGAGTCACTGTCATCGCTATGACCCCTGGACAGACCAAAGAGCTCATTATCAAGTTTGCTACCTGAAACATTTCAGAGGTTCTCAGAAATATTTTAAACAATAGACCCTTTTAAAAAGAAGTTCATCTTCAGCTTTTGCTTAGAGATGAACTTTCATGTTGATGTGATCATGTAAGAAATATTTTCTTATAACATTTAGACTTGCTGTGTCACATGACGGGTTTTTTTTTCTTGTAGAAATAAATCAGCAGTGTCAGGGACAACCCAACAAGAAATTTAGGGGCTATGGTAAGACAGGACAAATGTGAGTATGAATGAACAATTTGTCTTTTCTTAAGTCTGAGTTGTTCAGAAACCAGGAGCTGTCCGTAAAGTACATTGAGACATTTGTTATAGCAATTTTCTACTCCCTCCCCCCCCCCCCTTGTCAACAACTTTTTAAGAATCAAGACCAGCCACGCTTGAATATTTAGCCATTTTTATCCACACCCCTCCAAATATTTTTATCAGAAAAAAATGAGAAAAAACACTATAATTTTTTCAAATTTTAATGTTTTTCTTTGAAATTCACACAATCAACTTCTTCTTCTTCTGCATTGACTCTCTGATAATCACCATGGAGGTTCATATGGTTTCCACTGGAGAGCATAGAGTACGCTATGCTGCCAGGTCCACAGCAGACCACAATCTAACTGGTGTATTAAAAAACTGTTTTGTTGACATTCACTTTTGTCAAACCCTCCCCCACCCCTTGCCAACAACTGTCAAAGTTGACCAGATCCCCTCTTCCCCCTTATAGTTGATGAAATGTATAGAAAACCTTATAGACAACTCTTAATCATAACATCATCTGCAATCATTGGTTCTTATACTCCTCTACTGGCTAGCATGGCATCAACATAGTGTGGAGAATGGAAAGTGTACAGAGTTCAGACTAAAAACTAGATTCAAATCAACACAATGAAACAATAAACACATATTAATGACAGTGGCTATGTGTTATTCAAAGTACATAGTCATCTGCATAATATGAATGTACATGTACAGCATTAAAATACATAGGCCATATGATATGTAAGCAATATATTTTAGCAACTAATGTTAGCCTTGCATTATTAATAAAAATAGACTAAACATTTACATGCAAGTGTTAAAGAATACTAATTTGCTGAAATGTTAAGAAATAAAATATATAAAAGTTAAAATATTAACTGAAATATTAGGCCTAAATATATAATAGGCCTACATAGTACATTATATTCAAAAAGTAAAGTAAGATTTAATGTTATGTTGGAAGATATAAAAGTGCAGGAGGACAAAGGAGATAGAAAAGGCAATACAAAAAATAAGTTTCACAATTTATAAAACTGACAAAATGACATAATAATATAATTAACTGTTTAAAAACATAATGAACTGATGTTTTCACAACAATATTTAAAAAAATGCTGATTAAATCCATTTTGTAAAATGTTAAATAAATTATTTTCTTTTGATTTATTGATTTTTTGAGCGGTAAAACTAATTTCTTTTTGTTCTTCAAGTTCTACATTTTGTTAAGCAATTTTACTGCAGCTACATCAATAATTAATTGGAATTAGATTGGCTATGTACTTCAATGACATTAGGTTGTAGATATTTGAAGAAAGACGAGGATTGGCTATGTATTTAGATGACATTAGGTTTTAGACATTAGAAGAAAGATGAGAGAAAGAAAGAGATAGAAGACAATGTAGAATAAAATAATGGAAGCTGAAATGGATTGATGAAAAGCATTCAGACAGTCTGGGAAGGATCAGATCAGCTCAACTTACTTCATCACAACACATTGAGGATGCAATAGATTTCCAACATTTTCTGTCACTTGCCTTCGTGGTAATAGTAAATGTCATAATAATTGAAACATATCTAGAATAGAGCATTGATTTTTTTTCACTGCTATATGTTTTCACTGCTATTTCATTTTTAGAGTTCAAAATTTGAACCAGCTCCACTCAGATGGCACCCACTCAATCCGCAACACATCAACACATTGTTAAATCATTATGATTTTTCTTGATGCTTCTATTTTGTATTTAATTTTTAGATACCATTTATATGTTTTATTAGCAGCATACAAGTAAGAACATAGGCCTTAGTCTAAACAAGAAGAAAACAGAAGTAATGGTTGTTTCAAAGAAATACACACCGCCAAGATGCGGTACTAATACCAATGATACAAAAGTAAATCAAGTGAATAAAATCAAGTATCTTGGTACCAGAGTAACATGAGAATGCTAGTGATACAATGAGATCAAGAGCAGAAGAACACAGACAAAAGTGCTAGGATGTTATATTGAGCCAATCCTTCTTTGTGGATGTGAAGCATGGATGTAAACAAAATGCATTAAGATAAGCTGGAGGTAGCTGATATGTGTTTTTTTTAGAAAATTGATGAAAATTCCATGGACAGCCAAGAAAATTAATGTAGAAGTCCTCAGATGTGCTGGAGTAAAAAAAAACACAAATTACCATATAGCAAAAATTAGAAGCAGATAGTCAAGATTTTTAAAGCATTTGATGAGAAAAGTAAAACTTTAACATTTAATAACCTTGAAAAAGATCAAGGGGAGAAGAGACAGAGGAAGAGAAAGAGAGAAATTTCTTGATGAGTTGTCACTTTGGCACAAAAAGATGTCACCAACTGAAATTATTAACAACACAAGAGAGTTGTGTAGAAGTATGATCACCTATGCCACTCTGGATGACACCTGATTTATTTATTGAACATACCCATTACATCAATTAGCACAAATTATGCATTTCTCAAAACACAACCACATTCACACAAGTTGAAACTTTGTCAAGGTTTCTCACTAACCCCTCCACCAGAGAAGATGGCTTGCCTTGCAGATACACTCTTACAAAATGTAATAGACCTATATCACTCTATTGATGTATTCCTTCCACTTACATCTGTGTCTGCCTCTTGCCCCAGACTCTTAAACTTTCCCCTCTGGTAAGGTCTTAAAGAAGTTTGTCAATTTATGTATCCAAAATATTTGTTTTGTTTTTCTTTCCCTCTCTTCATTCCTAATTTTTCAATTACCTCTTTATTTGTTTCTTCACTTTCTATGAAATGTGATTCATTCTTTTGAATGTTAATGCCACAGAAGCATTAATTCTGTCTTTTAAATTTGTGCTCATTGGCCAGGTTTCAAAACCATACATAAAAGTATAAATAGCACTTTATAATTTTCTGTTTTAGTTTGTTTTAAGGCAACTTAAGACAAGAGACATTGAAAATTGGCTGCAACAAACCTCCAACATGTTTTGTTTCTTGTCTTGGAGATGCATTCTGCAAGACAGTATCCTGTCCATCTCATGATGTTATTTTAGATAAACAAAAGTCTGCTGTTCATATGCTACATGATTAGTTTGATCTTTTTGTTTTTTGGCATTCATTCTCAAACTCCCATCAGATCTCTCTTGTAGCAGAATGTTCCTACTAGATTTCAAACAGGATGTAGTTCAGAGAATGGAAATAGGCCTACAACATGTCTCCATTTTAAATGAGCTACTGTCCATTTGATATTATTTTTCTAGATCTAACTAACACCAAAGTCAGATATGTCAGACATTGGCATTTAGTTAGATATCATCATCATCATCAGGTGCCATGCTGGCTGGCGTAAGCAGTCATGGCTCTTCACAGCTCTCTGTCCACAGTATTATGTTTCAAGATTTTTGTTGTTTCCCTGCTGTGCCCGGTTGTCAAACTGTCTAATATTTTCTCATGTTAGATATAGAAAAATAATAAAAATGTGTTAGTAATAGGAAGTCAGCACATGCCCAGACACTTTGGATAATGATTTCACATGTCATTTTGTAAGATTTATGTTTACCTCTGCTTGGAGTTTTAAACATTGAAGTGGAATCATCAGCTGATTTGATTGGAGTCACTTTAATCTCATACAGTGTACTTTGATCTGTGAAATGTGACAAAAATATCTCTGGTTATAAAAGTGATCTATCTATCTATTGTCATTTTCACTTATGCTGTTAAGCCTCATAGGAAAGTTAGCGTTGTCTATCTTTGGCCATCTGGGTTACATTGGCCATGTTTGCCATGTCTCTGTAAAGTTTCTTTGATTGTCTCCACCCATCTAGCTCTTGGTCTTCCTTATGCCTTGTAACTCTATCATCTACTCTTGATGCACGAAGAGTTGGTTGCATTAGTTCTATTCTCATGAGATGACCAAACCACCTGGTTTCCTGTCTTTCAACATAGTTTTGACTTGATATGGTTGTTATTTCTTTCCTTTTTTTACAACATAATTTAGGAGTTGAACTAATTTTTGGTCACTTTTGCCTAAACATTGGCTATAAACAGCTTCAAATATTTGGCAGCCCTATCATTGGGACGAATATTGCAATATAGTGTAAACTAGCAATGCAATATACTTGCACTAAACATGTTCAGATAACAAAGAGAAATCTAAATGGTTATACTAGTGTAACAAAGAAGAAGTGGGAGAAGTCCCCTGTATTATCTGTCTCAATAGGATCTTTCATTCTTTCCAAGAGTTTCTCATTAGTGATGTTATTACAACTTGTCAATCTTATTCTATACAAGGTAGCCATATATCTCAGTTATTCTATACAAGGTAGCCATATATCTCAGTTATTCTATACAAGGTAGTCATATATCTCAGTTATTGGGGTGCAAAGGGAACGCATTGCTCTAGGCGGACCCAGGGTTAGCAGATAACCAAGATCCCAAATGTACCTCCACGTGGTGCACCCTGGAAACAGAAATACAGCAGCTCGTGCTGATTCTGGCCAAATCATTTGGGGATCGTGTCCGAGAATGTGGAGGTAGCAGATGGAAAGAGATTTGACTGCACAAGAGACAGACAATATCTACGACACCACCAGCATCACCACATATAGCGACACTGTTGACATACAGTGAAGCTAGTCAGTCCAGTCCGAACATTGGAGGGGCGGTCAATGTAAAATACACGTAAAGGTAAATGCATGGCGAGAGACAAATATGTTTCATACAGAGTACAATGAAACAATGAAAGGGCAGAACAGCACTAGAGGGCAGCGCGAACTGCAAATAGAAAGTGAAAAGTCCCTAGGAAAGGGAACTACAAGCTCCGTCAGCTCGAGACGGGCTTCTAGTTACCAGAGTTCCATAACAGGCAGAGACCCAGACCCATCCATCGGCGTTTGGTAAAGCAAAAGACCTAACCCAACTCTAATGTCGAGCCTTCCTAAACCGGAAATATGCTTGCAAAGAGAAAGGGTTCTGTACCCGATGGGTGTAAGAAAGGGACAACGATGGCAGTCCTGGCCCAACTCTACTGTCAAGGTTTCCTATACCGGAAGTAACTTGCAGAGAGAAAGGGTTCAGTACCTGATGGGCTCAGGCGCTATTGGGACAAGGACGCTCAGCTCGAGAACGCCTTGCTCTCAAACGCGTGGTGTGAGACTCGAACTTGGACAAGGGGTACACGATGTCGGTGAATGACACCTCGGCTAAGAGGGCGAAAGAGCCAGGGTCCAACTCCTCTGTTGAGTTCTTCCCCTTAAGGAACCAGGCTCATGGATGAGAAACGGTTCAGTACCCAATGGGCACAGGCACAGCACGTCCAATTACACGAGGCAAGTTCATAGACAGTGGAACACCTCGTTCGAGTGAGACGAGAGCAAGAAAATCGTCTGGGCGAAGAGTCTTCACTACGCGTGCCTGGAGACAGATATAGAGGCTGTCACAGGCTAAGGGTAGCCCACCCGAATTGTCAAGGCATGCCGAAATCGGATGTGCTAGGCCTACAAGGCGCATAACGGTGGCACAACGTAATCACGCTCCCGGCGGAAATCGCACGGATATCCGTGATGGTTACAATGGAGCGAACGAAAAACAAAAACAATCTCAGTTATTCTATACAAGGTAGCCATATATCTCAGTTATTCTATACAAGGTAGCCATATATCTCAGTTATTCTATACAAGGTAGTCATATATCTCAGTTATTCTATACAAGGTAGCCATATATCTCAGTTATTCTATACAAGGTAGCCATATATCTCAGTTATTCTGGGACATTTTTGATTTTTGATGCTTTACCTCAGTTTCCCTAAACAATGTGTCAGTTCACAAAAATGTCTGGGATTGTCTTCTTCTTCTGCGTTCATTCTGAAACTTCTACAGAGTAGCAGGATGTAGTCAGGAGAATGAAATTTGCTGTAGCATGGTTTACAGCTTATCTGCAATATCTGCACCTTACAATCTGACACATCTGACTTCAGCATGTATGTATTTGAACACATACATGAATGTATTTTACTCTTCATGAGATGGGACAGCCAATTCCACCATAAAACCTCCCTTAGTCTCCTCCTATTACATGACTGGTAAGTAGCAATGTTGCTAATCTTTACCCCCTTTTCAGGCCCCTGACAACACATGGGAGTCCTGGTTTTTTAATTAAGCAAATTTCTTATAATAAGAGTTGTTTAATGGTTGAATTTGTGTGAAATGATACATGTTAACAAGTATATATAGTTGATCTGATGATACATGTTAACAAGTAGTTGATCTGATGATACATGTTAACAAGTAGTTGATCTGATGATACATGTTAACAAGTAGTTGATCTGATGATACATGTTAACAAGTACACATAGTTGATCTGATGATACATGTTAACAAGTACACATAGTTGATCTGATGATACATGTTAACAAGTACACATAATTGATCCGATGATACTTGTTAACAAGTACACATAGTTGATCTGATGATACATGTTAACAAGTACACATAGTTGATCTGATGATACATGTTAAAAAGTACACATAGTTGATCTGAAAGTCAATGACTCTTTCTTCATTAAATGAAGGAAGAGGTTAAACTTTTTTACCCTACTGTATACCCATAATTAGACTGTTGTCAAAAATGCATGATTCTGAGAAGCAGATAACTCCAAATTTTGACTGATCCAGTTTTATAATGTAGGGTAGTTGGGTGCAAGACAGCACACTTTTCAAATTTTAGCATACTTTGACAACTAGACTTAACTAGGAGAGACCAAACTGCTATCAGTGTATAGTTTATCCATCCAACTTACATCAGTGATGGTAATGATGATATTAAAAACATACAGTTATGTGTAGATACTAGAATGAGATTTGTTGAGCATATGTAAAACAAATACCATCTTACCCCATTTTATGGGGCAAAATGGTACAGGGACAAATGTGATACAAACCATTATAGAATTCAGGGAGATCGGCACTGCAACAGGTCTAGCAAACAGGCAGTGTGTAAATACATGTTAAGAATAGAGAGAATAAATAGATAGTCCGTGTTGCATAACTTTATTCTTAAAAAAATGTGAATAGAAAATAGTTTGTATGTCCTGTTTTAAAGCTAATAATGTCTTTGTAAGGTTGGATGATCGCTATAACCATATATCAGTCTCTTCAAGATTTAGATAGACATTGGCTACTTCCTAATGACATTGGCATTTTCTTCAGACATTTTTAATGCACCACCTTGCCCCAATATGTGTCAACCCTCTACCAACATCTCACTTTAATATGTGTCAATCTGCTTCCAACATCTCACTTAAATATGTGTCAATCCGCTAATAACATCTTGCTTTAATATGTGTCAGCTGCCAATATCTCGTTTACAAAATGAATTATCTTTGGAGATCCCAGGGGAATATCGCTTGAAGCAATGGAGTTATACACACCATGAGTGCTATTCTCATATGCAGTGTGTCATTGTGGTGAGGAACAGAGTATATGTTGGGTAACCTAAGTACAATAAAGGTAATCCTCTATGCCCTTTCAACCCATTCTTTTTACATTTTCAAATTCTGGCCACCATGATTCTACATAAACATTCATTTAATGTTTTGTAGCCAGTAGCTCAAACTTAACACATTTCTACAGCAGACTAAATATCATGAGACAACATTTTGAAGAAAACAAAATATAACCTGGATACAAATTTTAAAAAATCATACCTTTTCCTATTCTGCCAATGCGTTCAATCAGAGCTTTTGTTAACTGTTTGGCATCAAGTTGTAATAAACTGGCCACTGGAGAAATACATTAGTGTTTGTTCTTCACAATGAAACATAAAATATCTCATTTTTAAACCTCCTTTCTAATATTGCACTACTAATTTGTAACTTGTTTCTATTTGATGCCTCTTTTCTAGTGTATCCTTTCTAATGTATCATGTATAATGTTTCATTTCTAATGTAGCATTCTAATGTCTAATGTTTAATGTCTAATTTCTAATATCCCATTTGTTGTGTTACTTACTAATTAATTATTTCTATATTACCAACCTTAATTAGTCCATTATTTTCCCTCTTTTACAGATTCTCATTAATCCATGGGCACTCACTACTGTGACTATGACATATTCTAAATATAGCATGATTGCACATATGCACACTCTAAATATAGTATTCCTGCACATACACACACTTTAAATAATGCATGATTGTACATACACACACTCTAAATAATGCATGATTGTACATACACACACTCTAAATAATGCATGATTGTACATACACACACTCTAAATATAGTATACCTGCACATACACACACTCTAAATAATGCATGATTGTACATACACACACTCTAAATAATGCATGACTGTACATGCACACACTCTAAATATAGTATGCCTGCACATACACACACTCTAAATAATGCATGATTGTACATACACACACTCTAAATAAGGCATTATTGTACATACACACACTCTAAATATAGTATGACTTTACGTGCCAACAAAAGGATCTTATTTTTGTGCGTTTTAGAACAAGGCATGAAAGAAATATGTCTGCTACAACTAATTTTCAACAACCTAATCACCATCCTGACAGTTTATTCTACAACTAATACAGCCTAATCCTGAAACAAAACCCTAATAACTCCATCCGAAAACACATTCAAAAAAATAACCCCACTCTTAAATAAAGTCAATTAATATAAATATACTAGAATTTATATTTGTGATCTAGTACCATCAACCATGCACACCTACATAAAAACTAATGAAACCAATGCACCAAATAACACACCAATAGACAGTTATGTCTGTACACTATGGAAAACCCCATTTACATTATATTCTATGTCTTACATTTTTAGGACTTTTCCAAAAATGATCTCACATTGTTTACCTTCATGGTTCTAAAGAGTAGGCAGAACCAATTCATTATTTTCAATCGTTCACATATTCCAATTAATCTATTATCAAATTAATATATTATTTAAATTCTAGCACAGATTCACAATATTTGATTATCTTCACTCTCCCATGGGCTCTCATTAACCATAATGATTCTTACCATGAAGAACAACATTTTCATCTTTGATAACAACTGAATCATTCTCGCTTTCCTCAAACTCAATATTTCCCAAGTGAAGAATGGCACCGAGGATGTTGTAGATGTCTTGCACCTCCTACAATACAAATCGGTATCATCATTAACATCACAAATAATCATCATCAACAAAATCATCACCCCTAATATCTATACATTAATCCAATATTTCTCAACATGGGCTATATGTTCCACCCAGGAAGTAATAATAGTTTTGATGGAAGCAACAGGAAACAGATTTAAAATAAGTGGGACAGACCTGTCAGGAATTTGGGATATTAGAAAGGTGACTTACCGGTAACAATTTTTAATGACATATATAGTAACACTTCATGAATAAAGTCAGTAAGATTTTTTAGGGTCCAGTTGGGCTGCGGGAGAACTGACATAAACTGATTGAAACATAAATTTTAAGTTCCAGTGGGGCCATGAGAGAACTGACATAAACTGATTGGAACATAAATTTACTTTAAAATAATTGAGCAGATCAACTATTTGAACAATTTTATGCCATATCCCAAAAACATATTGCGGGCAATAGTAGATATCCCAGGAATATCAGTGGGAGGACATAACATAAATAATTTGAGATATGCGGATGACACTGTTCTGATTGCAAAAAGTGAGGAAGACCTTCAAAACTTAATTAAAGTAGTAGTCACAGAAAGCAAAGAGAAAGGCCTCTTCCTAAATATCAAGAAAACAGAAGTAATGGTTATTTCAAAGATAGAAAATAACACACCTTGCAAGATCATAGTGAATGATATAGTATTAAAACAGGTCCACCAATTCAAATATCTAGGTACAATTATTACAGCAGATGGAAGAAGTTCAACAGAAATAAGATGCAGAATAGGACAGGCAAAAACCACATTCAGAAAAATGAAAAATATACTGTGTAATATGACCTTGTCATTAGAGGTGAGAAAGAGAGTTTTGCAGTGCTATATAACCCCTATACTAACATATGGGTGCGAGTCTTGGACAATAAACAAACTGGAAAGTGGGAGATTGGAGGCAACAGAGATGTAGTTCTACAGAAGAATTCTGAGAATACCATGGACTGCCAGAAAAACTAATTTAGATGTGTTAAAAGAGTTAAATGCGAAACTGACCTTAATCAACAATATAAGAAAAAGGCAATCTTCTTTTTTTGGACACTTCATGAGACAGGCAGGTTTAGAAAACATAATCACAACAGGCAAGATTGAAGGCACCAGAGACAGAGGGCGACAACGTGAGAAAATATTAGACAGTTTGACAACCTGGCACGGCAAAGAAACAACAACGACTTTGATACATAATACTGTGGATAGAGAGCTGTGGAGAGCCATGACCGCCTACGCCACCCGGCATGGCACCTGATGATGATGATGATGATCCCAAAAACAGATTGTCATTCAATCCTTCAACAGCAAAAGCAGAGAAAAGACAATGTTTAGACTAGAACAAAAGGGTGCAAAGAGCACACAGAGTGAACACAGGGTTGCAGATAACAAAGATCCTAAATGTACATCCCATTGGTGCACCATGGAAACATAAAGACAGCTGCTTTTGCTGTTCTTCTGGTATACACTTTTAGGTTTGTGTCAATGGATGTGGGGACTGTAGATAGAATGAGAATTGCCTGCAAAGAGACAAGCAAAATCTCCAAGACCTCTACGCAAACACACTCAGCAGCACTGTTGGCAGAAGGTAACATAAAGCATCTGTGCATTCCATCTCAGTCAGCCAAAAAAGCAGAAACATTGGAGGGGCGGCCAATTTGAATGTCAAGATATTGATAAATCCTGCTAAAATACAGTGATCCTATGAGTACATACCAAATATGGAAAAGGCAACATGCACTAGAAGGCAACATTCAATTCCCGTTCCTCTCAAGAATTTTAAAAAAATGTCCTCTGGCTTCCTACTTAAAATTTACTTGTATAAACAATTATTTGAAGCAAAAATTGTATTGTCTATATATGTTATCCATGTTTACAAGAAGACCTATCGGCCCTTGTATAACTAATACGGATATTATGTTATGTGTTTGTTGTTAGTGAGGATATTTCAATACCTGTTGTTGTTGTTGTCTTCTTCTTCTTTCGTTCACTTGAAACATGTCTATATCTGTAATTCTGTCTCCTTAATAAAACTCACTGTCTTTTGTAGTTCATACAGTGTCCCATAGAGCTTTGATTCCAGTGTTGTTTCCTCTGGCCAATATGTCTGCCTCAGGGTTTCATGCTCAGAACACTCTTGAAGTATATGTTTGGCACTCTGTGCTGCCTGTCCACATGTACACATGGCTGTGTTGCCAATCTTGAACTTTGTATACATGTGACTGTGGAGTCGGTTGTGTCCTGTTCTGAGACGTAGAATTATAACTTGTTCTGATCTGTTCATATTGTGATAGTCATCTTGTGTTGGTGTTTGTGGCTTTCTTATTGACTTTATCATCTGTTTTTTCTGATGGTAGGTGATTGGTATATCTGGTTGGTCTTCGGCAGCACCTTCCTTAGCCAGTTGGTCTGCTTTTTCATTTCCTGGTATTCCACAGTGAGAGGGTATCCACTGCATGGTTACCCTATACTGGTAAGACAATTCGCTAAGTAGTTTTTTTAAGTCTGTTAGTTTTCCAGACTGGAGAGCTTGAAGCACTGACCTTGCATCTGTCAGGAATACCACAGGCTGTAGGTCAGAGTTGGAGTTCAGCAGTTTTTTAGCTGCCACACTAATTGCCTGGATTTCTGCATCATAATTATTGCAGAATTTTCCTGTCGGTGTTCTGATTGTATCTCTAGGCTTGTGTGGATATTCTATATACGAGGGTATACACCTGCACCTCCATTCCTCACAGCATTCTGTGCTGACCCATCTGTGTACACTCTGACCCATATATCTTGTGGATATTCCTCATCCAGGAAACTGAGGGTGACTGTCATTCGCTGCACACTGTTCTGTTCGTCCTCGCTTAGTATTCCTTTCACATGGGTCTGAATGTCCGTATATTGGCATTCCATGGCTTTCACTCCACGGGGTTTGCTCTGGTACAGACCTTAAGGGGCTGTCAACTTCAGGTAGGTCTGTAAGTTGTCTACGGAGTCGTTTAGCTTGATGGATAAAGCTGCTCTTTTTCAGTCGTCCCATTGCTAGATTTTGGAATCTTTCCTTCATTGGATGACTTGGCATACACTGAAACTTTTCTGCTTGAATTAGTACTTTTGTGTCTCTGCGTTCGCCAAGTGTTTGCATTCTTCCCATTTTCTGCATCTCTGCTATGGGTGTTGATTTCATTGCTCCCAACATTATTCTAAGTGCCTGGTTTTGCACTTTATCTAGATCTTGTAATGTGGTGTTTGATGCAGGACACCACGCAGCTGAACCGTATTCCAGGTGTGGTCTTATGCCTTGCTGGTAAACTTTACTGAGTATATTTCCACTGGCTCCCCATGTGGTTCCACTTAGTTTTCTCAGGATAGCTAGCTTCCTCCTGGCTTTTGTTGTTGCTTTGTTTATGTGCTGCTTCCATGTCAGCTTATCATCAAAAGTAACTCCGAGGTATGTGGGTTGTTTGTCTTCTTTCAAGAGCTCTCCATCTATCTTGATATGACCAGCTTTTTGTTTTGGTGAGAGGGTAAAGAGTGTAGTGCTGCACTTATCTGTGTTAATGCTGACGCACCATCTATTAGCCCATAAGGTTAGGGCATCGATAGCTCTTTGTATTTGTTTAGTGGCCACTGTTGCATGTTCTTCCGTGCACCAGATCACCAGGTCGTCAGCATACATTGCCACTTTGATCCCATGTGGTAGTTCAGCAACTAGGTCATTGATGTAAACCAAGAAAAGTGTGGGTGACAGGACTCCTCCCTGGGGGACTCCATGACGCAGTAGAACTTTCTTGCTCTTGCGACCATCTAATTGTACCCTAGCTCTTCTATTATGCAGGTATGCTTTTACCCATTTGTACATTCTGTTGTTGTTGTAATAGTCCTTGTCTCGATCGGTCCGTTTGGGTGACTTTGTGTGCACAGTTTGAATGGCTTGACGAAATCACATATTTTTTTTGAGATGCGGTTAGTCAAGTACGGAAGAACGCATGTGCAATTGTTGCTAGGCAATTTGGTGCCGTTGAACGGACTGGTTCAATTCCCGTTCCTCTCAAGAATTTAAAAAAATTATCCTTTGGCTTCCTGCTTAAAATTTACTTGTATGCACTAGAGGGCAGCATTGTGTATATGAATCAATACAGTGGCAATGAAGCTACAATTGTCCATCACAAGATCAACTGGCTGAAGTGCTGTTCATGTTCAAGAACACACAGAAGTCCATATGTCCACCACAAATTGACCCCATTTAAAGTAAGAGTCATGACTCTGGTATTTTATACGTCAACTTGAATGTGCACTCCTGAATATGGAAAATAAACTTTGGATACAGCTCCCCAATGCACAAAGGACAAGCATCGAACAAATGTCATGGAGAACATTGTTAAAAATTCTGACCAAAGTAATGTTGAGACCTGGACTCTGAACAACATTAAGAGGGGAGCATGTCCTTGTCATTGAGGACACTGTAAACCTAGCCCAACTCAACTGTCACCATTGCCCAAAATGGCTCATACAGAGAGAATTGGGTACCCATGGGCCCTTGCGAAGCTTCTCGTCCAAGATAGGCATAATCTACCCACGGCATTGGGTAATCTACCCACGGCGTTGGGTATAATCTACCCACGGCGTTGGGTAATCTACCCATGGTGTAATGACAAAATACCGGTATATATATATATTTGTTTAGTTGTGTTATTGTTTGCTGATGTGTATATATTTTGATGTAAATCTGTCCCACATGCTATCAATTGCTATTCTTCCTTACACATTTCTATGTATTTCTTGGCATCACGAATTGGTGTTCCATTTCTTAATTTGTGCATTTTTAATCTTATACTTTGGTTTCCATTTCATCATTTTTGCCATGCCCATTTCAGTCTGTCAATCATCATCATCAAGTGCAGTATCCGCAACGAAGGTTGGCTGTAATGGGTCTCTTGTCTTGGTGGAGCACTCTGCTAGACTGTAACCTGTCCATCTTGTGATGTTACTCTCCTACTTGTATCTCTGCCTACTCTTGCTCACATCCCTTTGACTTTACCCTCAAGTAAGGTCTTGAATAAGGTGTCATATCTTTTAATGTGTCCAAAATATTTTATTTTCCTGATATTTATTTCTGTCTGTCAATATTAAAAGCATAATTCTACACCTTATTTAAATGATGCGACAAAACTGTGACTTGGGACAATGGTCTTTTTTAAGGAAGTCATTGTCTAGGTCTGGGCTGTTGTTTTTTTTCTGTTTTTTTTGTAGTTGTGTTGTCTTAGTTGGTTTTTGTTTTTTGATAAAGGTCCCAATAGGACTGGCATGTCAATAATTGTCTTTGTTCTATGTTTTATTGTTATTTCTGATTATTTTATATTGATTGTTATTTATCTTCAGTAACCTGTATACTTAACTTCGTATTGACCATGACAGAAAGTTTTCAGCCCATAAATTGACTAGACAGATAAATAAGAAACTCACATCTTCTGTTAGATTGATGAGTTTAAACACATCTTTCTGTAAGCCAAAGATCGCCTTATACCGTTGTTCCTCTCGTCCACTCATAGAACCAAGGTCTCCAGTCACTCTAAAAATATCACACATGAGTATACACAATATGGAAAAGTTTAAATAATAATTGTTTTATATCTTTAGTAAGCCGCTAAAAATGATGTTTTGCACCACCAGCTGTTCCAGTAAGCTGATAAATCATTCATATTTAGACTCAATGTCATACCAGTCAGCTAGTGCAGATTTTCTGTATTCTGTACAGACCATACTCAAGTTACATAGAGCATTTCTGCCATGTTCTTTAGTAATTATTTTTAGTGAAGTACTTTTTATGCAGAAAGTGGAGTCAAAATAAACATTTCTTTTGGGGCTTAGGGGTAATTTGGGATGGAATACAGAAGGATCCTCCTGGAAGCTAATAGATACAGACTTCTAAATTTATTACGACATAGCATGAAAATACTTATGAAGAGAAAGAGTAGCCAAGAAGTTACAAGGCAGGAGTAGTCAAGTGATTAGTAGACTGAAACAGGAAGATGGTTAGGTATTGGTGTAATCAAGTGATTAGTAGGCTGAAATAGGAAGATGGTTAGGTATTGGTGTAATCAAGTGATTTTGGAAAGAGATGCACTTTTTGAGGATTGTAGATATTGTGTGATTGTTGCAGAAAATTATTTTCTGGACATAGTGATTGATCAAGCATGTTTTGTTTATATTGACTTTTTAGACCATATTTTATAGTCAGCAAGTTATAATTTTTCTTCAGCGTTCATTCTCAAACTCCCATTGGATCTCTTGTAACAGCACCATGGTCTTACTAGATTTTCAGAAGGATGTAGTCCAGAGAATGACAATGCATTGTGTTGCCATTTTATTTGCCAATGACCCAACACATCCATTTTTGGTGGAAATTACCATTGATTTCTAAACATTCTGAGGAATAAGTGCCTGCAGAAACAAATGAAACCTCATTATTAAGCTATCCACGATGAGTACAAGGGAGTTGAAATATGAAGTTGTTTTGGAATAAGGGAAATAATTTTTAGTAGTAAGTGCTCATTCGTTGTTGGTTCTGAATTAACATTCCCTTCAGGGCCATATAAACGGAACTCATTATATGAAGCAAAACAATAGCTCACAAACACATGCATATATCACACAATGGCATTGGGTCAAAGGACATGAGCCCATGGACCGCTGGATCAGCAACCATGAGTAACATCATTGCACTCTTTCACACAAAGCCATAGTTACTCAGCATTTAACTTTATCTTTAAATATTGCTATTCTTGCATACACATCATTGCACTCTTGCATACAAATCATTGCACCCTTGCAAACAAATCATTGCACTATTGCATATAATTACTGCAGCATACACAGATCATTGAACTGTTGCACACAGATTACTGCACTCTTGCAAACAAATCATTGCAGTATTGCACACAGATTACTGCACTCTTGCGTACAGATTACTGCACTCTTGCACACAGATTACTGCACTATTGCACACAAATCCATAGTTTCTTAGCATTTAACTTTATCTTTAAACGATCACCATTATAGAGTTTATTTATTTTAGATGTTATTTGTCTGCTATTTGATTTACCATTATAGAGTTTGTTTATTTTAGATGTTATTTGTCTGCTATTTGATTTACCATTATAGAGTTTGTTTATTTTAGATGTTATTTGTCTGCTATTTGATTTACCATTATAGAGTTTGTTTATTTTAGATGTTATTTGTCTGCTATTTGATTTACCATTATAGAGTTTGTTTATTTTAGATGTTATTTGTCTGCTATTTGATTTACCATTATAGAGTTTGTTTATTTTAAATGTTATTTGTCTGCTATTTGATTTACCATTATAGAGTTTGTTTATTTTAGATGTTATTTGTCTGCTATTTGATTTACCATTATAGAGTTTGTTTATTTTAAATGTTATTTGTCTGCTATTTGATTTACCATTATAGAGTTTGTTTATTTTAAATGTTATTTGTCTGCTATTTGATTTATTGTACTAATTCTTTGATCTGTAATGACTTTATATGCATTAGTTCTCAAACTCTCACAGATCTCTCTTAATATGGACAATGATTCCACTAAATTTCCAGCAAAAATGTAGTCTAAAGAATGGAAATGTTGATGCTGTAAGATTTGCAACAGTAACCAGACATAATGAACTTCAGCAGTTGTAATTGATTTATTTAAAAACATTATTTTCTTTGCGATTGGTTTATTTAAAAGGTTCTTTGTTTTCTAATAAATTTATTTTAAAGATATTTTGATTTGTAGTTGATTTATTGATTCTTTCATGAAATACAGGACCCAGCAGTACCATTTTTCAATATATGACTTCTTGTTTTCACAAATGTTTATTTCGGTTTCTAGTTTTGATGTATTGCAAAGTATTGGCTTGGAAACCTCTGTACTCACCTGAATATATCGTAACGCTTAATGAAAAGGGAGTCCAGAAGGCTATCAGAACCACCAAACAGCAGGGCATAGAAAGTGTGAAAATTTCTTTCTCTGTGTTCATGATGTACTACTCGTGATTTCTCGAGCATATAGTCTTTCATGCGAGCTGTGAGCAAGCAGAACAATAAATATACTGTGAATTAATTAGCAATACTTACAAATTGGACATCATCTACTCAGCATCACTATCACTTGTATCATCTCAGTGCATTCATCATCATCATGATTAGCCTCATCATTCCTATTATTATCATCCTTTTAATTGTTATCATCATCATTATCATTATTATCATTCAATACCCCATCATCATTACGATTTCCCATGAGTGTCAAACTCCTAAAATAGACAGTTGGGAGGCAGGCAGTCAAGATTTGTGTGGGAATGTGATAAGAAGAGAAATACTAAACAACTAAATACTATGTCTTTCTCCAATAAAAAAAATAATTGTCTATTATCTTTTCCCAGGTGAATGATGGTTGATAGTATCCGCACTTGCAGCTAAGTGTAGGGGTGGTAGTCTCAGTTGTTGTTCCAAGACCAGATGTGTACCTTAGTTACATTGAGTCCATGTTTGTTGAAGATTATCTTGATGTTTTCTATCCACCGCTTTCTTGATCTTCCTTTGGTTCTATATCCAGATTTTCTTTTGTTATATGCTCTTATTGGTATTTGGTTTGGCTTCATTCTCATAAGGTGACTGGACCATTTTACCTGCTGTCTTTCAAAATGTTCAATACATGATATTATACCAACTCTTTTCCTAATTTCTTCATTTCTTATTTTATCTAGTGTAGTAACCATTGTAGTTTTTCTCAGACACTTAAATTTACAAGTAATGATTGAATATTAAGTAACCACTGTAAAGATCATGGGGAGAAAAGGAAGAGAGAAGTTTTGGGTGGGTTGCCATCCTATTTTGAGAAAATAAGGTGGTTGAAGTAAAATAAAAACTGCAGTAAAAAATACAGTTATTTACTTCTCCATTAAGGAGTATCAGTAAAATAATATTGGTACTTGAACTCTAAACAGCCATTTGAATTTAGGCCCTATTATTTCCCTTGAGTCTGGGTACCAGAGTGTAAGATTGTACAAGGATTAACATTCTTTGATTATGTCATTGGTGTATGGTCATGGAAACGTTTGTAAATTACTTTAGTGAACTTTCTTTTGTTTACTTTTGATGCCTATGTCACAAAATGGAACAATTTACATGGAACAAAGCACATTCATATATCATGCAATGGCATTGGGTCAGTGGGCATGAGCCCATGGACCATTGGATCAACAACCAACCATGTCTGTGTCATCAGACATGCTTTCTAGATGCACTTTACTTTTGTTTGGAGTTCTCTTTTGATTTTAAATTTTTTGGTTAAACGACTGTGCCAATATGTCTCTTTGAATTGTTCATACTGGGGATAGTTGTGCTGGACATGTCTAGGGCATTCAAGTTGTGCTGGACATGTCAAGGATCAAGACCAGATCCATGCTGTGGAATGGGGCTTAGTTCAACCAATAGAAACTGAAAACTAAGACTGACCATGTCCTCCTAAAATTGAACAAGATGACCAGTCTGCACTAGCAAGTACAGGTGCTGATGACTAGTCTGCACTAGCAAGTACAGGTGCTGATGACCAGTCTGTACTAGCAAGTACAGGTGTTGATGACCAGTCTGTACTAGCAAGTACAGGTGATGATGACCAGTCTGTACTAGCAAGTACAGGTGTTGATGACCAGTCTGTACTAGCAAGTACAGGTGTTGATGACCAGTCTGTACTAGCAAGTACAGGTGCTGATGACGGAGACAATCAGCCAAGATGCCCATCATATCAATCAGGATGCCATGAACAACCCATGCAAAGGGAATATTATTATATCAGACAGATATAAGCATGTCCCAGACAGGCCTATAAATAAGGGTAGGGTTTGGGGTATTCAACCCTCCCCCACCTTATCAAATCTGATCATGACTTATAGTACTAGGAACTTGACCAAATGGTCAATAAAACCCTCCCGTAGCAATTTATCACCAAAAGATCTTCAACATTAGGTAAACCCCTCCCCCCCCCTCCTTAAGGTATTCATATCTACAACCTGGTTCCAGATGAACGAAATAAGAATAAAACGGGAACAAAGTAAATATTAAATAAGGTAAAAAGACCTAACTATCATGTAAAACAAAAGTAAATAACAATAAAACAAAGAACAGGGACAATTATCCTTGCATCGGTCCATCCAGGACCTTTTTCAAGAAACAAATAATGATCAAACAAAACAAATCCATAAAAATAATGAAAATTAAGATGACTAAATAGTTTTCAATATTTTTATGGTTTTGTTTTGTTTTATCGTTATTTGTTTCTTAAAAAAGGTCCCAGCTGGACAGATACATGGATAATTGTCATTGTCCTTTGTTTTATTATTATTTACTTTTGTTTTACATCAATAGTTAATATTTCTGGTAACCTTTTTACCTTATTTAGTATTTACTATTTATTTGGTTGATTACTGCGGCACCTTCCATTTTGTAGGACATCCTCTGATATTTTTGCTATATAAGAAGAAAAAAGCTATGTTGCTATGATTATTCAAATCTCTTTTCTGTTCTTCTAGACTTGGATAATAAAAAGATGCTGATATTAAATTCACGACAATGTACAATGCATGAACTATGAACTTACCACTTTCAATCTTGCCATTTATGTTGACATTGAGTGTCAGGAACTTTGCAAAACGACTGGAGTTGTTATTCAGTTTAGTTTTGGCATTACCAAAGGCTTCCAGGAGTGGATTCACCTGGATTGAGCAGACAATGAAATGTACGTTATCTATTAATAATGTTAAACCATGTTCTAGTGATGTCACTTGGTTAGTTAGTTTGTTCCTTTCATGCCGCAGGTGACACACAGGGCAGAGGATTTGATTCTCCGTGTTTTGCAGTCCACTGCCTGTATTTGTAGTTCTTGTATGGTCTTGCAGTCTATTATTTCCCCTTCTTTAAGCGTAGTGTTTTTTAGGGTTACTTAGGTTTTTTGGGTTGCTTAGGGTTTTTGGGGTTGTGAACCTTTATTTTTTCCTTAAATTTATCTTTCTATCTAACTATGTTCATCGTACATTTTCTTTGAAATTAGTTATCTTTATATTTTTTTACTTTCATCTTAAATTTTCATTGGACTCAGTTATCTTTATATTATTCATTTTCATCATCATTAATTCCAGTCTCCTTTTTATTAACATACATTCTTATCTCTTTAATTTACCTGCATCTCCTTTTTATTAACATTCCTTTAATTTACCTGCATCTCCATCCTCTGCTTCATCTCCTTTCCCTATTGACATTTCATTCCTCTAACTAGATCTTCTTTGTCGCACATATTCTTAAATCTACTTACATCACTTTCATCTTTCTCGATCTTTAATTTTTACATCTTCTTCCCAGACTTTAATCTTTAATTCTACTGATATTTTTAACTCAACACAGTTTAACTCAATGCAATTTAACTCAAAGCAGTTTAACTATGTATAGTTTAATTCTACAGTTTACAATACATCTCCTTTCTACATTAACATCTCATTTCTGTGCCTAAATCTCCTTTGCACATCCAAATCTCATTCCTCTTCCTAATATCCTTCCTTCAATCAACATCTTCTTCTACTCATATCTTCTTTCTGTTCTCATATATTATTTGTGTTCCTTGACCCACATACTCATCTTCCTCCACCCACATACTCATCTTCCTCAACCCACATACTCATCTTCCTCAACCCACATACTCATCTTCCTCAACCCACATACTCATCTTCCTCAACCCACATACTCATCTTCCTCAACCCACATACTCATCTTCCTCCACCCACATACTCATCTTCCTCAACCCACATACTCATCTTCCTCAACCCACATACTCATCTTCCTCAACCCACATACTCATCTTCCTCCACTCACATACTCATCTTCCTCAACCCACATACTCATCTTCCTCCACCCACATACTCATCTTCCTCAACCCACATACTCATCTTCCTCCACCCACATACTCATCTTCCTCAACCCACATACTCATCTTCCTCAACTCACACACTCATCTTGCTTGACCCACAGACTCATCTTCCTTGCATCCACCATCACATATATAATCCAATTTATCCAGGAATTAGCCTATATTCTTACCTGGATAATCTTCTCCTGTAGGTCCCCTTGCTCACTACCAGCGATATACATCAGGTGGCGAACTAAGTATTTTGTAGCTTCTGTCTTTCCAGACCCAGATTCTCCACTGACCAAAATGACCTTCACACAAATTAACTTCAATTAGTTATGTCACAATAGTCACCCTTCTGAAGGCTCTTTCAGTATCTGTCAAATGCTCTATCATCCATCTGGAGAAAAAAATCATGCAGTAAATGGGATTTGAACCAGTTCCGCTAAGATGGTACCCACTAGCCTCATAACTTGAGAAGGAAGGAGTGTTGTCTCAAGTTAAGAGGGGAGTGGGTGCCATCGAGGAGACCTGATTCAAATCCCATTTGCGGCATGATTTTTTTCTTTCGTAATAAATCATCCATCTAAAGTTAAATGATTATCCATAAAAAATAAAAAGAACAATGTGCAGAATTAGATATTCAGCCTCGGGGCCATAGATACGACATTACTGAAAGGGTGGGTAGAAGTAGTTATTACAAAAAATTTTCACTTGACCTAAAAGAGCTCCTTTGGAAAAATCATTTTTGGGTCTGACAATAGGATGATAACACAAACAATAACAAATAGTTCAGTTGTCAGGGTAACAACGGAAGATGATGAACGTAAAAAGAAAATGTCCTACCTGGTTTTCTTTCAGTCTGCGTATATTTTGATAAGCTTTGGCAGATATTGCAAATAAGTGAGGCGTTTCTGATATGCTGTGCTCGGTGTATCCTTGGAAGTACTGAAAAGATATAGTCAGAGACATTATGGAACACGTAGCCAGATGTTTCAAGATTGTTGAGAGATGGAGAACAGAAAACATAAAGTATGACACAGATAAGTACAAACATTGAAGACACACATATAGATAATAGGCCTATACACAGTTAGATGAGACATAAGGGAATGTACATATATTGCATCAACATGTGGGAGTGGGAGAGGGAGGGTTGAAAAAAGTTTGACATTTGTTGACAATGGGCAAGTGGAATGTTGGACTAAAGTTTGACATTTATTGACAAGGGACAAGTTGAATGTTGGACAAAAGTTTGACATTTGTTGACAAGGGGCAAGTTGAATGTTGGACAAAAGTTTGACATTTGTTGACAAGGGGCAAGTGGAATGTTGGACAAAAGTTTGACATTTGTTGACAAGGGACAAGTGGAATGTTGGACAAAAGTTTGACATCAGCAACAATTATAAACGTTTTTTCTACACCAATAAAAAGTGTTTTTGAAGAAAGAATGTAAAAAATTAAAAATTTGTGTCATTTTTTCACAATTTTTCTGCTATAAATGTTGAGGTTTCACGTAATAAAGCGGGATTGGGGGAGGTGGGGATACAAAGTCTTGACAAGTTGTTGACAAGAGGGGGGAGGGGGAGAGATGTAAAATTGCTAAAACGCTGATGACATAATGTATGGGCAGCACTTAAGATCTTTTATACATGCATGTGAGAACCGCCTAAACTAGGCATGTAAGACCACCAAAACTAGGCATGTGAGAACTGCCAAAACTAGGCATATGAGACCACCGAGACTAGGCATGTGCGACCACCAAAACTAGGTATGTGAGACCGCCGAACTAGGCATATGAGACCGTCGAAACTAGGCATGTTTGTTTGTTTGTTTTTCGTTCGCTCCATTGTAACCATCACGGATATCCGTGCGATTTCCGCCGGGAGCGTGATTACGTTGTGCTACCGTTATGCGCCTTGTAGGCCTAGCACATCCGATTTCGGCATGCCTTGACAATTCGGGTGGGCTACCCTAAGCCTGTGACAGCCTCTATATCTGTCTCCAGGCACGCGTAGTGGAGACTCTTCGCCCAGACGATTTTCTTGCTCTTAGTCTGACTCAAACGAGGTGTTCCACTGTCTATGAACTTGCCTCGTGTAATTGGACGTGCTGTGCCTGTGCCCATTGGGTACTGAACCGTTTCTCATCCGTGAGCCTGGTTCCTTAAGGGGAAGAACTCAACAGAGGAGTTGGACCCTGGCTCTTTCGCCCTCTTAGCCGAGGTGTCATTCACCGACATCGTGTACCCCTTGTCCAAGTTCGAGTCTCACACCACGCGTTTGAGAGCAAGGCGTTCTCGAGCTGAGCGTCCTTGTCCCAACAGCGCTTGAGCCCATCAGGTACTGAACCCTTTCTCTCTTCAAGTGTATTTCCGGTGTAGGAAAACCTGACAGTAGAGCTGGGCCAGGGCTAAATCGTTGTCCCTTTTGTGCCTGAGCGAATCGAGTACAGAACCCTTTCTCTCTGCAGGTGTACTTCCGGTATAGGAAACCTTGACAGTAGAGTTGGGCTAGGACTACCATCGTTGTCCCTTTCTTGCCTAAGCCCATTGGGTACAGAACCCTTTCTCTTCGCGAGCATATTTCCGGTTTAGGAAGGCTCGACATTAGAGTTGGGTTAGGTCTTCTTGCTTTACCAAAAGCCAGTGGATGGGTCTGGGTCTTTGCCTGTAAGGAACTCAGGTAACTAGAAGCCCGTCTCGAGCTGACGGAGCTTGTAGCTCCCCCTTTCCTAGGGACTTTTCATTTTCTATTTGCAGTTCGCTCTGCCCTCTAGCGCTGTTCTGCCCTTTCATTGTTTCATTGTACTCGGTATGAAATCTATGTCTCTCGCCATGTATCTACATTTACGTGCATTTTACATTGGCCGCCCCTCCAATGTTCGGACTGGACTGACTAGCTTCACTGTATGTCGACAGTGTCGCTATATGTGGTGATGCTGGTGGTGTCGGAGATATGTCTGTCCGTGTGCAGTCAAATCTCTTTCCATCTGCTACCTCCACATTCTCGGACACGATCCCCAAATGATTTGGCCAGAATCAGCTCGAGCTGCTGTATTTCTGTTTCCAGGGTGCACCGCGTAGAGGTACATTTGGGATCTTGGTTATCTGCTAACCCTGGGTCCGCCTAGAGCAATGCGTTCCCTTTGCACCCCACTAGGCATGTGAGACCGCTGAAACTAGGAACGTGAATATGGGTCACTTTGAGCATATAAAGGATGGGAAAGCCAACATTACACCAAAATCTATTTTGTCGCCTTCTACAAGGAAAGCAAAAAGAGGTGCTATTTGTTGCTCCCCTTTCGCTCCCTTATAATTGAAGATCGAAATAGAGATAAAACAAGTATGCCAACATGATCAGACGAAAAATATAGAAGAAACAAGCAATGTCTAGGGACATAAATGTCTATGTGAAGTGCCCATTGTCCTCATTGTAGCTCTGTAAGTCTTTTGGTTCTGTGCGATCTAACCAGCATCACCTAATGTCATGTTCTGAAGGTCTTTGACAATCTGTGTCCATCATAGTCTTGTTATCTTACCTGGAATTTTTCCCTCCAAGATTAAACTTTCTAAACAAGTGTGTATTTTTATATGTTCAAAATGTTAGCTTGAATTTTTTGATTGTTTGAGTAGTCACTTCTTTGTTCAGGTCTTTGCGGGCGTCTGCGCTGATTCGTCTTTCTGCCCATGATATTCTTGTGATCTTTGCTGGTGTCTGTGTTAATTTGTATTTCTGCCCGTGATATTCTTGTGATATTTCGTATTACATTTCGTTTCGAATGAACATATTTTATTTTCCATTGCGGATGTCATTGTCCATGTTTCATAACCATATGTTACAACTGAAATAATATACCGTCTTCTTAATAGTTGTAACTTTTTCTGTTTGCCCATTGTCATAGATTTTTCATCTGTGATGTTTTGTATAGTGACATTGCTAATCTCTGTCTGATCTCTACTGAACAATCTTCTGTGATGTTTTGTATAATGACATTGCTAATCTCTGTCTGATCTCTACTGAACAATCGTCTGTGATGTTTTGTATAGTGACATTGCTAATCTCTGTCTGATCTCTACTGAACAATCGTCTGTGATGTTTTGTATAATGACATTGCTAATCTCTGTCTGATCTCTACTGAACAATCGTCTGTGATGTTTTGTATAGTGACATTGCTAATCTCTGTCTGATCTCTACTGAGCAATCGTCTGTGACGTTTTGTATAATGACATTGCTAATCTCTGTCTGATCTCTACTGAACAATCGTCTGTGATGTTTTGTATAATGACATTGCTAATCTCTGTCTGATCTCTACTGAACAATCGTCTGTGATGTTTTGTATAGTGACATTGCTAATCTCTGTCTGATCTCTACTGATCAATCGTCTGTGATGTTGAGGCATGACCAGAGATATTCAAAATCATAAATATAAATTTGTATAAAGTCATGAATATAGTTTATAAAGTCATGAATACGGTTTATAAAGGTAGAAATCAACTTACTTTATATGTGCATAGTTCCAGGGGTTTGAATGGATTAACAGAGATAAGAATATCTCCACAGCGGGTCTGAAATAATAAGGGTACTTTTATAGAACAATAGTACATTATATAGCATGAATAATTATAGAACAATAGTAAGTTACATAGCACGAATACTTATAGAACAATAGTACATTATATAGCATGAATAATTATAGAACAATAGTACATTATTTAGCATGAATATTTATAGAACAATAGTACATTATTTAGCATGAATATTTATAGAACAATAGTACATTATTTAGCAGGAATATTTATAGAACAATAGTACATTATTTAGCACGAATACTTATAGAACAATAGTACATTATATAGCACGAATACTTATAGAACAATAGTAAGTTACATAGCATGAATACTTATAGAACAATACTACATTATATAGCACGAATACTTATAGAACAATAGTACATTATTTAGCACGAATACTTATAGAACAATAGTAAGTTACATAGCATGAATACTTATAGAACAATAGTAAGTTACATAGCACGAATACTTATAGAACAATAGTAAGTTACATAGCACGAATACTTATAGAATAATAGTATATTATATAGCACGAATACTTATAGAACAATAGTACATTATATATCATGAATAATTATAGAACAATAGTAAGTTACATAGCATGATGCTTATAGAACAATAGTAAGTTACATAGCATGAATACTTATAGAACAATAGTAAGTTTCATAGCATGAATACTTATAGAACAATAGTACATTATATAGCATGAATAATTATATAACAATAGTAAGTTACATAGCATGAATACTTATAGAACAATAGTACATTATATAGCATGAATAATTATAGAACAATAGTAAGTTACATAGCATGAATACTTATAGAACAATAGTACATTATATAGCATGAATACTTATAGAACAATAGTACATTATATAGCATGAATACTTATAGAACAATAGTACATTATATAGCATGAATAATTATAGAACAATAGTAAGTTACATAGCATGATACTTATAGAACAATAGTACATTATATAGCAAGAATAATTATAGAACAATAGTACATTATATAGCACGAATACTTATAGAACAGTAGTACATTATATTTTTTAGCTGAGTGGTTATTGGTTGTGAATTTTTTTCCCCTTCTTCTTTTTCTTCAGTGTTAATTCAAAATCCCATTGGTCTCTTGATCAGCAGGATGTAGTCTAGAAAATTAAAATGCATTATGTCACCATTTTATTTACGCCAGTGGCCCTTGCACATCCGGCTTCGGCGGTTGGTTGTTAATAGGCATGATTAGGCCTTGGACAGACCCATTGGTGTTCAATCTCCTCTAGAAGATTACGAAGATGCATGCTGATGGTTCCCGTGCAGGCACGTAGATACCACCGTCTAAACCACAACCCCCACCCTCTTCAGAAAGTCATAACATGATTTTTAGTATTATCAATCTGGTTAAATTGTTGGTGCTTCAGCCCCACCTCACCCCCATCCCCCTCAAATTGATGATATTTCTTTAAAAAATCATCAACTTCTAAAATATCATTCACTTCAAAAAGATCATCAACTTCGAATAGATAATTCACTTCAAAAAATCATCAATTGCTAAAACATCAACAACTTCAAAAAAGAATATCAACTTCTAAAAGATCATCAAGTGCAAAATGATCGCCAACTTCTAAAATATCATCAACTTCAAAAATATAATCAACTTCAAAAATATCATCAACTTCATAAAGATCATGGGGTGCAAAGGGAACGCATTGCTCTAGGCGGACCCAGGGTTATCAGATAACCAAGATCCCAAATGTACCTCCGCGCGGTGCACCCTGGAAACAGAAATACAGCAGCTCGAGCTGATTCTGGCCAAATCTTTTGGGGATCGTGTCCGAGAATGTGGAGGTAGCAGATGGAAAGAGATTTGACTGCACAAGAGACAGACAATATCTCCGACACCACCAGCATCACCACATATAGCTACACTGTCGACATACAGTGAAGCTAGTCAGTCCAGTCCGAACATTGGAGGGGCGGCCATGTAAAATGCACGTAAAGGCAGATGCATGGCGAGAGGCAAATAGATTTCATACCGAGTACAATGAAACAATGAAAGGGCAGAACAGCGCTAGAGGGCAGCGCGAACTGCAAATAGAAAGTGAAAAGTCCCTAGGAAAGGGGAACTACAAGCTCCGTCAACTCGAGACGAGCTTCTAGTTACCTGTGTTCCTTACAGGCAGAGACCCAGACCCATTCATTGGCGTTTGGTAAAGCAAGAAGACCTAATCCAACTCTAACGTCGAGCTTTCCTAAACCGGAAATATGATCGCGAAGTGAAAGGGTTCTGTACCCGATGGGCTTAGGCAAGAAAGGGACATCGATGGTAGTCCTGGCCCAACTCTACTGTCAGGTTTTCCTACACCGGAAATACACTTGAAGAGAGAAAGGGTTCAGTACCTGATGGGCTCAGGCGCTATTGGGACAAGGACGCTCAGCTCGAGAACGCCTTGCTCTCAAACGCGTGGTGTGAGACTCGAACTCGGACAAGGGGTACACGATGTCGGTGAATGACACCTCGGCTAAGAGGGCGAAAGAGCCAGGGTCCAACTCCTCTGTTGAGTTCTTCCCCTTAAGGAACCAGGCTCACGGATGAGAAACGGTTCAGTACCCAATGGGAACAGGCACAGCACGTCCAATTACACGAGGCAAGTTCATAGACAGTGGAACACCTCGTGCGAGTAAGACGAGAGCAAAAATCGTCTGGGCGAAGAGTCGCCACTACGCGTGCCTGGAGACAGATATAGAGGCTGTCACAGGCTAAGGGTAGCCCACCCGAATTGTCAAGACATGCCGAAATCGGATGTGCTAGGCCTACAAGGCGCATAACGGTGGCACAACGTAATCACGCTCCCGGCGGAAATCGCACGGATATCCGTGATGGTTACAATGGAGCGAACGCAAAACAAACAAACAAACAAACAAAAAGATCATCAGTTTCTAAAAGAGCACTCAATTCAAAAAGATCAACTCTCAAGAAAAATACGGAAATCACACACGAAAATGAACTAATGACTTTTTGTGTTTATAAGGTTTGCTCTCGCTCCCCCTTAGTCTAGTCGTATCTAGGGCCCTGTTGTCATTTCTAGCTGGTTGATCAAGCGTCTCAATTTGCCTCGCATACTTTTTTGTTACGTTGATAGCATATAACATTCAGAACTTAGTGATCAACTCAGCATACTATTGTTGTAGTGATTTTCTAGTCAGAACTTAGTTATCAGCTCAGCATATTATGGTTGTAGTGATTTTCTAGGCAATATTGACGGCCAGAAAGTTTATAATCTTTACTGTCTGAGCGGTCTCGATACGTAACGGCCTACAGAGGAAATTACGTTCGTGGATAAGGGGGAGAGTTTACGGGTGTTCGAACACCCCCTATAGCAATTCGGAACTGTACTTTTAGTACTAGCAACTTGGCCAAAGCCAACACCCACATCCCTTTTCCCGAATCTAGCGCTTTGTAACAAATAAGGACATCAATGTTTTCATCAAAAAGTAGATCTGACACGGAAACGCACAATAGTTTTTTTAAAGTAACCCCCACCCCAATTGGGGATGGGGAAAGTAACCACGCCCCTGGATGATATTTAGCCTGGTACACTGATTGTCTGTTATGTCACAACCGATCTTGCTGCATGATTTCTTGTCACAACCGATCTTGCTGTCATGATTTCCTATCACAACCGATCTTGCTGTCATGATTTCTTGTCACAACCGATCTTGCTGCCATGATTTCTTGTCACAACTGATCTTGCTGCCATGATTTCTTGTCACAACTGATCTTGCTGTCATGATTTCCTGTCACAACCGATCTTGCTGTCATGATTTCTTGTCACAACCGATCTTGCTGCCATGATTTCTTGTCACAACTGATCTTGCTGTCATGATTTCCTGTCACAACCGATCTTGCTGCCATTATTTCCTGTCACAACCGATCTTGCTGTCATGATTTCCTGTCACAACCGATCTTACTGCCATGACACAACCGATCTTGCTGCCATGATTTCCTGTCACAACCAATTTTGCTGTCATGATTTCCTGTCACAACCGATCTTGCTGTCATGATTTCCTGTCACAACCGATCTTGCTGCCATAATTTTCTGTCACAACTGATCTTGCTGTGATAATTTCCTGTCACAACTGATCTTGCTGTCATGATTTCTTGTCACAACCGATCTTGCTGCCATGACGCAACCGATCTTGCTGCCATGATTTCCTGTCACAACTGATCTTGCTTTCATGATTTCCTGTCACAACGGATCTTACTGGTAACGGTCGAATTGTGGAAGAAGTAGTGAACGTAAATGACAATAAAATCATGACAGACAAAATAAAAGAATGAACGGGTCACGACCGATTTCTCTACACATATTTGCATCGATATCGGTAGAAATCGTTGAAGGACTTTGTTTTTTTTTATGCATCAAATTAAGTAATCATGCAAACTTCATGGGTTATGGGTTACAATCTTGATGGCTTATGGGTTTTATGGTGATTACTTTTACTCTCTATATGTAGGAAGCTTCGTCTCAAAGTATTGGACAATAAAGATATAAAAAGCCTTATGAATATGAAAGGAAGTTCTGAAGAAGCCCATCCTAAGCACACAAAAATACAAAATTGAGTAAGCAGAAGATTGCGGTAAAACTGTGCACTGTGTGGTATGTCAATATCGGTAATAAAATATAAAAATGGTTAAAATTGTAGCTTTAGATTGAACAAAAAAATACACAGGATCGACCAACAGATATTTATCAAGAAAAAGACACACACAAAAAGAAACTAAGAATGGAACCACACAATTAAACAAATCTGTACTCCAGTACAATATTTGCTTGAATGCAGTCTCTTTTTGTATTTAATGGTTCAATTATGTGTCCCCCACCCTCTTTTCCCGATCATGATAAAGACGTTTTGGTTGAAACGTCGATCATATGTATTACTTTTTCAACATAAAACACCTACTTTAACACTCTTTCTATATTTTTTCGATGTTTACAAAAGGATTGAAAAGTTATACTGCTGGTAGTTCTTTTGAATAAAGAAAATAACAGCACACAGGATCGAAGTTTCGACCAATAGGTCTTTATCAAGATTGGGACAAACAAACACAGAATGGAACCACAAAATACAACGATTACATGTAACCATCATTTTACTAATATATATACATACATATATATATATATATATATATATATATATATATATATATATATATATATATATATATATATATATATATATATATATATATATATATATATATATATATATATATATATATATATATGTGTCATGTGACGTATTCCTTCCAGAACGTTGTCTTCCCAATGAACTCTCTGAACCTCTCTCTGTCTTGGGCGATGTGGCTTGCATTTTCTAGCGATGTATTCATATTATCTTTAATGTCGTCAGTCCATCGTCTTCTTGGTCTGCCCCTTCTCCTCTTCCTAGGTACTCTTCCCTCCATTATTTGTCTTTCTAAACAGTTATGTCTCTTTATATGACCAAAAAGGCGTAGTTTTCTTTTTGTTATTGTGTTTAGTAACCAACACTCTGGAATATTCAGTGTGTTTATAATATCTGAGTTTCTGATTTTATTCTTCCATGATATTCTAAGTATCTTCCTGTAGCATTTCAGCTCGAAGGCGTTGATCTTCTTTGCCGCTATTTTACTTAAGAGTCCATGTTTCACAGCCGTATGTTGCAACCGGAAAAATAAAAGTACGTAACATTAGCACTTTCGTTTCTATTTTGTTGTTTTTCCATATGTTTTTCAGCCGTGTTATTTTGCAATATGCCATTGCCAATCTCTTCCTTATTTCTGCCATGCAGTCTCCTGCACCGTTGATGTTTGCTCCTAAGTATTCAAATTTATCCACACATTCTATCTCGGTATTGTCTATTCTGATTTTTGGTTGTTGTGTTGTTATATCTGTTGACATGATTTTTGTTTTCTGCGTGTTTAAATACAAATTTTGTGCTTCACTATATTTCTTTGTGTTCTTGATTAGTTGTTCCAATCAATCCCTTTATATCGTTTGAAAGAAGTATATATATATATATATATATATATATATATATATATATATATATATATATATATATACATATACATATACAATATACATATACAATATACATATATATATATGTATATACTCATGCGGTTGCGTTTGTGGGTCTCACCAATGGCTCACTAGACAAATCAACCATGCAATAGAAATCCTTAGTAGTTATGCCGTTCTATACTTGACTTTATCTGCTTGATTTAATTTTACACCATTGATAGTAATACTGCATTGTGGCGGTGTTTATTTCTTTGAAACAACCATTACTTCTGTTTTCTTCTTGTTTAGAGTGAGGCTTTTATACACATTTTCTTGTACTAACATGTCTAACAGGGCTTAATGTTCTTGTTCGCTCCCTTCAATCAGAGCTGTATCGTCAGCAAATCTTAGATTATTCATATTGTAATCTCCAACTACTATTCCCGGCATGCTTTCTATGTTTCGCTTTCTAAATATCCTGTATACAAGGAGAAAAGATATGGTACCATTACGCATCCTTGTCTGACTCCCATGACTTTCGTTTTGGCATTCTTTGTGATGTTTTGACTTGCCAACTAATAAAGATCGTGATAAAAGTTGCATCAGCTTAGATAAATGACATACTTTCTGATCGTTCGTAAGATTACCGCGGGAAAGGACTTAGTGCAAGCGATCTATTCTACAGGAAAACTAGATACCATGTTTTGTATGAAAATGTGCGACAAACCTTTTGTTGCAATAATTTTATGAACATCGACCAACTTGAGAACGTTACACCAGGTTTTTATATAAGTGAGGTATCCAAATGGCCTTGTTAGTTGAGAAATCTAGATAAAACAGGTTGAAAATGTAATCCAATACATTGCCTATTGTGTTTTTCAGTTATCATTCTAGTGGTGTTTTGTCTCCATTAACAAATAGTTATTTTTTGGGGTCAAATACAAACTGATGAGCAGAACTGAAATAACAGAATAGGACTTTTTGGAACGCGAGCCTACCTACATTTTCTTTTCATTTGATTATTTCCCTTAGCTATTTTTGTGAATTTAATGTTCATCGTTTAATAATTTAAATATTATAATTTTTAAGGTTAGAGTTAGGATAGATGTGTTTTACATAACTAACATTAACCCTAAATAAATAAATATTTAAATTTATTACTGATAAACATAAACTGACAAAAATAGCCAAGAGAAATAATCAAGTGAAAAAAATGTAGGTAAGCTCTCGTTCCAAACAAGGACCAAAGAATATTCCAAAGGTAAGAAAGGTGGGATATGGCGCATCCCCCCCCCAAAAAAAAAAGTACTGATTGCAAGTAATAAACTCGTCAATGTAATAGATACATCCTGCCTTCAAGCAAACCGACAATGACAACCAGAACAAATATGATTGATAACATACATATCCACAACACCAAACGTCAGATGTGAACAGAAAGTAGACAACAATATCCACAACATCAAACGTCAGATGTGAACAGAAACTAGAAAACAATATCCACAACATCAAACGTCGGATGTGAACAGAGACTAGAAAACAATATCCACAACATCAAACGTCAGATGTGAACAGAGACTAGAAAACAATATCCACACCATCAAACGTCAGATGTGAACAGAGACTAGAAAACAATATTCACAACATCAAACGTCAGATGTGAACAGAGACTAGAAAACAATATCCACAACATCAAACGTCAGATGTGAACAGAGACTAGAAAACAATATCCACAACATCAAACGTCAGATGTGAACAGAGACTATAAAACAATATTCACAACATCAAACGTCAGATGTGAACAGAGACTAGAAAACAATATTCACAACATCAAACGTCAGATGTGAACAGAAACTAGAAAACAATATTCACAACATCAAACGTCAGATGTGAACAGAAACTAGAAAACAATATCCACAACATCAAACGTCAGATGTGAACAGATACTAGAAAACAATATCCACAACATGAAACGTCAGATGTGAACAGAGACTATAAAACAATATTCACAACATCAAACGTCAGATGTGAACAGAGACTAGAAAACAATATTCACAACATCAAACGTCAGATGTGAACAGAAACTAGAAAACAATATTCACAACATCAAACGTCAGATGTGAACAGATACTAGAAAACAATATCCACAACATCAAACGTCAGATGTGAACAGATACTAGAAAACAATATCCACAACATGAAACGTCAGATGTGAACAGAAACTAGAAAACAATATCCACAACATCAAACGTCAGATGTGAACAGATACTAGAAAACAATATCCACAACATGAAACGTCAGATGTGAACAGAAACGAGAACGATTGTGGTTGTGGTTGTGGTCTTGGTCCATCTTCCGTTATATTTCATCGGGATTTCTGCCACACCGACCTCCACTGACCACGACATGGTGGTCTGATGACTAACTAGTCACCTACGATGAACTGATACCTCCCTTTCTCTTACGCCACTCTACCATTTCACATGCTTTGGCTGTAGTTCCGGGTCTGCCTCCATGCGCCACACCTTCATCTCCTGTCCCTTTACTTTCCACATACACTGGTGCCCTTTTCTTCGAAACCTTACTCCAATGTCTCAACTCTTTTTTATACCGTCTTACGACGCTCTTTTCCGTGATTTGCTACCCCAGCTCTCCAAAGTTGTGACTTCGCTGCGTCCTTTGGGCCCATCCCACCTCCCCATTCCTTCCTTGTGTGACGTATCTCCGTTTTGGTTTGGAGCTCACGTCGATCTACCCTTTTCACTTCCGTTCTTCTTTCTCGCCTCTTTATTTCCCCCCTTTTTTATTCTCCTTCCTTCTCTCATCCCCCCCATCTCTTTTCATCTCTTTACATCTGTTTCTATAGGTCATTTGGTTCGAGTCATTGATATGAATCCCCATTCCTCCTCTCCTGTTTTTAGCTTCTACGTCCATGCCTTACGCTTAGGTTCTTGTTTGCCGTGCGTTCTCTTGACTCTGTCTTTGTTGATTCATCATTTGTCCGATTTTATTGCCTCTTATCGCCCGAGGATGTTTTTCTGGCCTCCGCGTTTTTCAAGGGGTGGGAAACTGGCCTCTATCTGGTATATAAACCTGGCATCTAGGTTTCATACTTCCTCTTTCATGCCGACTATTTTTGAGATGAGTATTTTAAAAGTAAATTAATTTTATTTTTCTTTTACTTGCGTTATATATCATAAATTTTCAGTTCTTCAGTACACTTTCCCATCCTTGCTTATCACTATCTTCCCCTCACTTTTTCTCCCTTGTCATGATATCCTATCTTTGCTTCCTCAGTCGTCCATTAGCTATTGTCCTTCTCCCCTTTTCCTTCCAATCACAACCATGTGTGTCTCTATGTAAGATTTATTTACTGTGGTTTTTGTTTGTTCTGATGAAGGCTTTTTAGTCGAAACGACGTATGTCACTGTTTCTCGTTGTTATGTTATTTTATGACTTATTTTGGTAACACTTATACCTATTTTCGTTCATTTTTATATAGGAAATGTCATGGTCTACGCTTATTTACTACGCATTAGCAAGGATGTGACACTACCGTATTTTCTATAATAGCACTACGCATTAGCTGCGGTAGTGACAATACCGTATTGTCTATAATAGATGTTAATTGGTTAGTGCACACACATGTGTAGATCAGTGAAGAGAATAGACCTAACATAATTTTAATGTCTAAGATTTACATGTTGTGTTCACTCAACTAACCATCACATTTGTTAGATAAAACCCTTCACTTCTTGCCGAAGACTTATCTACATCCTTCGCTGAGAAGGGCCTACACCATTTCCTAATATCGTCAAAATTTGTGCACTTATAAGTATGCTTGAAGAACTATATAATACCTAAATAATAGTTATACTCACATATATGAGGAGCGCGGTAGCCTAGTGGATAGTGAGCTGGCTTGCTATCATCTGGTTACAGCGTGCCAGGTTCGAAACCACGTCCGGACATTAAAAAAAAAATCCGGGTTGTGATTTCTCACTTGACACGACCACTCCTCCAGTCGACTCCGCTGTAAATGAGTACCTGACGCATAAGTTAGGGAAGGTAAAAAAAACAGCAAGGAAGGGAACTGGCCACCCCACCTAATAGTTGCTGCGGCTTAGTACATGAAGAGTTATCTTCATCCCCGAAGGCAGATGCCATGGGACCTACCTTTACCTTTACCTTACTCACATATATAAGATCACGTTATATAATACCTAAATAAAAGTTTTACTCACATATATAAGATCACGTTATATAATACCTAAATAAAAGTTTTACTCACATATATAAGATCATGCTTGTATCTCTTTTTAATACAATCTGTGATTGTATCCAACGTCAGCTCGTGCAGTTTCGCCAAATCTGGCAAGTGCAAAGGGTCATATTCCTCTATTGGTTCGGTACTAGGAAAGGAAGTCGTATTGTTACGAAATCCAACATTCATGTTTTTTCGTCTGATATTATCAAATGACGGCATCTCTACACCTTCTGACACCTCGTTGCTTGTATTATATCTTGAAAAAGAAGGTAAGTCGATGCTGTTCCATGGGTTGGCTGCTGCTTTTGTTTGATTGGAAACTCTGGGATGACCTGAAGTCGTATTTGCTGTGAGGTTGAAGTCGAAGCCAGAGTTATTATCGGTATCATAATCCGGTTTCAGCGATTGATCGAAAAATTCAACTTCACGTCTTATCCTTTGACCGGTGTTTTTAGTCAATGAAGTTCTGTCCCCAATGCTGTCTCCGTAGTCTGCTTCCGGAACAATATCTAAAGCTGGAGACGGGTATGTTAGTCTGCTCTTCCTAGTTCTTAAATCGAACTGCATCCCCGTGTTAGAATCCATTTCTGAGAAATTTTCTACTTTGATTACTCCGCTGTCTTTATCCTCTTCAACTTCGTTGTCTGTCTGCTCCTCAATTTCACTGTCTGTCTCTGAGTTCTCATCGCTGACATCATCTACTTTATTAACATGGTCTGCGGTATCATAAGGAAATTCATTTTCCTCATTGTCGTTTGTGGTATTCGATACGTCGTCTGCGATTGGAATACTCAACAACGACCTGCAAAAGAAAACAACGATAAGTAGTTATATAAAATAATTGTATGTATCGATACTAGTGTGAAATTTCAGAATAAAGTCTCCTTCTGGTATGACCTGAATTCTTATAATCTTGGGCAAGTTGCGCGGTTGTATCGTGACCATCTACGTTATGATATGTGGGATGAACTGGAAAGGAACCTTCTCAAGCGACACGTATGAATGAATGCTCTGTGAATGTAATTGGCTGTGGACACATAATATAAAGAGTGACTATTGAAAATCACCGGAGAATTCAATTGTGTCACTTTTGAAGAGCTAAAAAAACGTAGAGATTTCATTCTACTGGGGTTATCCCTATGTACTCCGTCCTTGTCAACGAAGCGGTATGTAGTCCGTTGTTTGTATCGTTCATACCACGTAACTCCGTAGCTTCAGGAAATAATGTCCATGGATTTCCGAAAATATCCACGTTATAAACAAGACTTCAAGGCTTAGCCATTACAGCAGCGAGATCCCCTGTATCTTGGATACATAATTTTAAATGAAGGTTGATGTGGAATAGAAGTTAAAAGGTGGATGTGAATGGTAACAGCACTTTTACTAACATAAAACTGGCGGATGGGAATGGTAACAGCACTTTTACTAACATAAAACTGGCAGATGGAAATGGTAACAGCACTTTTACTAACATAAAACTGTCGGATGGGAATGATAACAGCACTTTTACTAACATAAAACAGACCAAGGACATCATATAATAAAGCTGAATCAACAATAAAATATGTTCAAGTCCTCTAGGATACAGTGGCGACACCAATATAAACCCACCGGAATCCTATCTATCTTTCTATGTTCCTTCAGCGCAGAATGCGGTGCATAGGGCAGAAACCAAAGTTCTCCAGTTGCAGCGATGTGATGCTACTGTGTGTAATTCTTGTATGTTGTATAGACACATAGTCATACCCTCTTTGATGGTTGTTCTCGAAGAGACTATTTTGGTCTTCTTCTTTTTATCGTGCCATCTGGTACCCATTTTAATGCATGAAATTACAATATGTTTTCATTAATTCTAAATATGCTCGCGCAGAGAAAGGGTTCTGTACCCGATGGGCTTAGGCAAGAAAGGGACAACGATGGTAGTCCTGGCCCAACTCTACTGTCAAGGTTTCCTATAACGGATGTACACTTGCAGAGAGAAAGGGTTCCGTACCCGATGGGCTCAGGCACAAAAGGGACAACGATTTAGCCCTGGCCCAACTCTACTGTCAGGTTTTCCTACACCGGAAATACACTTGAAGAGAGAAAGGGTTCAGTACCTGATGGGCTCAGGCGCTATTGGGACAAGGACGCTCAGCTCGAGAACGTCTTGCTCTCAAACGCGTGGTGTGAGACTCGAACTTGGACAAGGGGTACACGATGTCGGTGAATGACACCTCGGCTAAGAGGGCGAAAGAGCAACTCCTCTGTTGAGTTCTTCCCCTTAAGGAACCAGGCTCACGGATGAGAAACGGTTCAGTACCCAATGGGCACAGGCACAGCACGTCCAATTACACGAGGCAAGTTCATAGACAGTGGAACACCTCGTTCGAGTCAGACCAGAGCAAAAATCGTCTGGGCGACGAGTCGCCACTACGTGTGCCTGGAGACATAGAGGCTGTCACAGGCTAAGGGTAGCTAACCCGAATTGTCAAGGCATGCCGAAATCGGATGTGCTCGGCCTACAAGGCGCATAACGGTGGCACAATGTAATCACGCTCCCGGCGGAAATCGCACGGATATCCGTGATGGTTACAATGGAGCGAACGCAAAACAAACAAACAAACAAACATTAATTCTAAGTACTCGTCCGATATAAGTCCATCGTTTTCTTGTTATTGTTGTAAAAAGATATTGCTATTTGGTGTCTTCTCATACATTCTTGTTTGACTTGAATTCTTTACAACCAATAAAGGTTTTCTAATACATTTGTTTTTCAAAATGAATTTGATTTATTCTCCAGCGCTTTTCTTAATTTACTACTTTTTCAACAATATAGAATACCAGAAATACCAGATTTTTATATATTTTGCGACAGGTTTGTCAGAATTAGGCTTTTTCATAACAATGTTTCACATATTTGACTTGTCAGTCTAGTTCTACTCGTCCAATAACCACATCGTATTGTCTTATAGAGAATGACACGCATGGTTTGCGTCTGTGAGTCTCACCAATGGCCCATTAGACATACCACCCATGCAACAGAAAAACCTAAGTAGATGACATGCCGTTATATTGAGGTTATCTATTATAGAAGCTTCATGGCATGTCATCTATACAATTATGCCTCTCATACTTTTAATTTTTTTGTTACAATGTATTTTTTGCCATGTTGTTTTCTTTTTCTTTGTTTGTTTATGTATGCACCCTCTGTGGTTGGGAGAGAGCTAGAGATTTGCTGTGCAGCGGTGGGGAGGAGGAAACTGACAGCACTGTTTTTCCTATGGCTGAGGTCCATCATAGAGGCACACAACTCAGGACGTGATGATCCTTTTGACTTGAACATTTGGTTGCATGCCTGGAGCAATAGAGAAGTTCGGCATAACCAGTAGTCAATTGGTGGCGGGGAATGAGCACAGTGAACCCTATCGTGGGTTCGGATAGCAGTGGCTCGGATCAGTTCATAGGTTGAAACCTACCTTCCTAGTAGTGTGATAGTTTTTCTCTGGCTCTGGCCCGGGGTGGGACTAAAATCCACAGACTCCCCAGCAATATAATCCCAGTACAAAACATACTAATTACAAACGAGATCGGACGTCGCCTCGGTTATCAAGGTCCGCGGCAGGCAGTGGGTAACCAGGCTGCTCTGGCTGAGAAATTAACTACTGGAACGCATCCAAAACATCAGCACAAACACAGACATGCACAATACACAACACAGCAACAACACCTGCACAAGCACCAAAACATTAAACCCAGAAAACCTCGGAGGGAGAACCAGCAGAGCCAAGTTTTTCATAAAACAAAGTCTTCACTTAATATTCTACAACTGAACATCTGTGGAATAAGAAACAAAACAATAGAGCTCGCTAATTTATTACATGCTCATAAGATACATGTGGCCCTTTTACAGGAGACTATACACAAAGACACTGACCCATATCTGTCAGGATATACCAGCTATGCCTGTAAGTGTACCAACTGCCGTGGCATAATTACTTATATCAGTAATGACATTCAGGGACAAGTCACCCAACTAACAGCCAATCCCACAGACATGCAGAAGGTGACCATCTGGCACACTGGAGGAAAATACACAATCTACAACATATACAGCCCGCCTCAGACAACATGCAATTTACTGGAAATCAATACAACACAATGTATCAAAACAATACTTGCTGGTGATTTTAATGGTCACTCACCCCATTAGGGTTACCAGAACCTCAATAAGACAGGAAGATATATAGATGAACTATGTGAAACAACAAACCTGTCTGTCCTTCAAGATGCAAAGTATGTACCAACACTTTTGCACAGGAGCCATCTATCTCTCAGTCGACCTGACTTGACTATCTGTTCATCTGATATAATAGACGCTTGCTCTCTAGAAATACTTGATGACATTGGAAGTGACCACAGACCAATCCTCACCACCATAACTACACCCAACAAAGCATATTTCAAATAGAAAACTCGCTGGAATTTTGGCAAGGCAGATTAGAAACTATTCCAAGAAACATCTGATTTCCTGCTAGGTAAAATCAAAAGCAATGACATAGAAACATTTACTGCAGAGGTGACACAATCTATCCTCCATTCAGCATCACAAAGCATCCCAAGGGGCAGTAGGAAATCATACAAACCATTCTACAATAAAGAAATGCAAGCTGGAATCCACTATATAAAAAAAGCAAGAAAAACCATTGAGATCTCATTTTCGCAAGAAGCAAAAATCCTGTACAATAAAACATGTGCCAAAGTAAAACTAATAGTGAAGAAGGCCAAACATGATAAATGGGCAAAAACATGTGCAAATTTAGATCTAAGGAAAAATGGCAGAAAGGCTTGGGGGCTGATCAATAATTTGTCTGGGAAAAGAAGAAGAACAAACGATAAACTTGTGATAGATGGAAACAGAACAATCACCACAGATCAGAAAAAGGCAGAACACTTTAACCACTTTTTTGCCAGTGTGAATAGAGTAGGGAAGCTGTCCGAGGCTGACAAGAAGCGTCTGTACCTACTGAAGCAGCAGGAAAAAGTCCAAACCTCTGGCTCAACCATATTTGATGATGACTTCAGTATGCAGGAACTCCAACAAGGGCTGAAGAAACTAAAGCCAAGAAAGTCTCCTGGACCAGATAAAATTTATAATGAAATATTAACACACATGAGCACATCAGGGAAAGAAGTACTCCTTAAACTAATAAATATGACCTGGAGAAATGGAAAACTGCCTAAACATTGGAGAAATGCTCACATCTTTCCCATCTTGAAAAGTAACAAACCTCCAGATGAACCCAAACGCTACCGCCCCATATCCCTAACATCATGTCTTGGGAAATTGGCAGAAGAATGGTTAACGCACGACTTTACTGGTTCCTCGAGAGCTCAAACATCCTCTGCCATGAACAGGCTGGCTTCAGAAAATGCAGTTGCACAGAAGACCAACTATTTAGGTTGACACAGAAAATCCATGATGGATTCCAGGAAAACAAACACACTGTAGCCTTCTTCTTTGACTTACAACAGGCTTATGATCGAGTATGGAGAAAAGGTCTTTTGATGAAGATGATTGAGATGGGAATTAGTGGAAAGCTATACAACTGGATAAAATACTTCCTCATTGACAGAACAATCCAGACAAAGATAAATGATGCAATTTCATCTAAAGAAGTTCTAGAGGAAGGCTTACCACAGGGTTTTGCTTTAAGCTGCACCCTCTTTCTCATTTACATCAATGACCTTGCCAAACATATCAAAGCTGAAAATACCCTCTATGCTGATGACTTAACAATATGGCAGAGCCATGAGAATGTTGAAAGTGCTGCCAAAAGACTAAATGGAGATTTAAGAAGACTACATGAATACTGTAAAACATGAAAGCTAAAAATAAACTGTGAGAAAACTGTCTATACCATCTTTACCCAGAGTCATAAAGTAGCCAAAGAAAATATCAGTCTATGGTTCGATACACAGAAATTGCCAAGAGAAGAACACCCAACATATCTTGGAATCACGCTTGATCAGCAGCTCACCCTCAAGAAGCATGTAGAAAATATCAAAAATAAAGCACTTAAACGGTTACAACTACTGAAAAGACTCGCTGGCACATCTTGGGGATCAGACAAGGATACCCTTAGAGGACTATACCTTGGTTACATACGTTCTGCTTTAGAATACAACAGTGCACTCCTCACAACATGTTCCACGACAAATGTAGAATCTCTAGACAGAGTGCAGAACAATGCCCTACGTCTTATTAGTGGAGCAATTAGATCTACACCAACGGCTGTATGTGAAATACATACAAATGTAGAACCCCTTAAGATGCGGAGAGATATGGCTGCAATGGAGGCTTATGAAAGAAGCAAAAGAATGAACAAAGACCACCCAAATAAACAACTTGTAGAAAACTGGGAAACAAACCACAGAATAAAACAAAAGTTAGTCCTGAGCCATGTCAATGAAATAAAAGACAGTTATCACCTTCCAGACAAGAGACAAGAACTGCAAAGAGTAGAAAAATGTTTACCCCACACGCAGGCTTTAAATTGCCGGAAATCAAAACACAGTTAAAAGATACTGCAACGAAACGTTCCGACCCAGTAAGTCTTATGAAAGCAACACAGAAAACAATAGACAACTACCCAGAACAATGGATTCATGTCTATACTGATGGGTCTGCCTTCAAAGCCATCATCAAAGCAGGTTATGGTGTCTATATAGAATATCCAGAGAAAACATCTGATGAGTTGTTTGATGCCTGTGGGAAGATATGTTCTAACTATGAAGCTGAAATAACAGCACTAGAAATTGCCTTGTACCACCTGAAGACCATATTTGATGCCTTCCCATCAAAAGTCCAATTTTTTTTATTTTTACAGACTCTATGTCTGCTCTCCAAGCACTGGAATGTGATGGACATTGTAAACCCGAGCTAGCTGAAATATACCACCATGCCAACCAGCTGCTCACATCTTATTATGTCAACATTGTTATGCAGTGGATTCCTGGTCACTCAAACACACCTGGTAATGATAAGGCAGACAGACTAGCAAAGAGGGGAGCACAACAAGAACAGCCTTATACAGAAACAACAATGCACACAGTTAAAATGATTCTGAAATCTGTGAACAAAGAAAATTGGATGAACAGATGGGCCATGGGAAACACTGGGAGGGAAATCTATAAATATATGACCAGCCCAAATCCTAAAGACAATATCAACCTCCTGGAAAGAAAAGACCAGAGTATGATATTCCGACTGCGCACACAACATGTACAGCTTAACAATCACCTGAACAGAATACAACCACAACACACTCGAGGGTGCCGGCTGTGCATTCATCCATATGAAACTGTTGACCATCACCTTTTTGAATGTCCAGCGCTGGATGACATCAGGAAAATGCTTCTACCTCCAGGCCCAGATAAATGGAACACATTATATGGAACAAAACAACAACTCACAAACACATGCGTATATAACACAATGGCATTGGGTCAAAGGGCATGAGCCAATGGACCGCTGGATCAGCAACCAACCAACCATAGAGAATGACGGTATCACTTGTCAGTCTAGTTCTACTCGTCCAATAACCATATGTTATTGTCTTATAGAGAATGATGGTATCACTATCTGAACAATAAGTATGTGAGGTAAGTCAGTATAATAGAGAGGGTGTTGAAGGGAAGAACTAGGAAGTTAATTAGAATACATGAATTACTCCTGCACCCCTTCCCCCCCCCCCCCTCGGTCTAACGTTTTTCAAAAACAGCTCTTTTTTTACATCTTCGACCCCGAAGAAGTGAGTTTTAAAATTCCGCATTCTCTCGACTTTACACGCTACTTAGTAATCTATGTACCTATACGTTACGTGGTAATCTATGTACCTATACGTTACCTGGTAATCTATGTACCTATACAGCACGTGGTAATCTATGTACCTATACATCACGTGGTCATCTATCTATACTTCACGTGGTAATCTATGTACCTATACATCACGTGGTAATCTATCTATACTTCACGTGGTAATCTATGTACCTATACATCACGTGGTAATCTATGTACCTATACATCACGTGGTAATCTATGTACCTATACTTCACGTGGTAATCTATCTATACTTCACGTGGTAATCTATGTACCTATACTTCACGTGGTAATCTATGTACCTATACTTGACGTGGTAATCTATCTATACTTCCCCCTCGGTCTAACGTTTTTCAAAAACAGCTCTTTTTTTACATCTTCGACCCCGAAGAAGTGAGTTTTAAAATTCCGCATTCTCTCGACTTTACACGCTACTTAGTAATCTATGTACCTATACGTTACGTGGTAATCTATGTACCTATACGTTACCTGGTAATCTATGTACCTATACATCACGTGGTCATCTATCTATACTTCACGTGGTAATCTATGCACCTATACTTCACGTGGTAATCTATCTATACTTCACGTGGTAATCTATGTACCTATACTTCACGTGGTAATCTATGTACCTATACATCACGTGGTAATCTATGTACCTATACTTCACGTGGTAATCTATGTACCTATACTTCACGTGGTAATCTATGTACCTATACATCACGTGGTAATCTATGTACCTATACATCACGTGGTAATCTATGCACCTATACTTCACGTGGTAATCTATCTATACTTCACGTGGTAATCTATGTACCTATACTTCACGTGGTAATCTATCTATACTTCACGTGGTAATCTATGTACCTATACTTCACGTGGTAATCTATGTACCTATACTTGACATGGTAATCTATCTATACTTCACGTGGTAATCTATGTACCTATACTTGACGTGGTAATCTATCTATACATCACGTGGTAATCTATGTACCTATACATCACGTGGTAATCTATGTACCTATACATCACGTGGTAATCTATGTACCTATACATCACGTGGTAATCTATGTACCTATACATCACGTGGTAATCTATGTACCTATACATCACGTAGTAATCTATGTACCTATACATCACGTGGTAATCTATTTACCTATACATCACGTGGTAATCTATGTACCTATACATCACGTGGTAATCTATGTACCTATACATCACGTGGTAATCTATGTACCTATACTTCACTTGGTAATCTATGTACCTATACTTCACGTGGTAATCTATGTACCTATACTTCACTTGGTAATCTATGTACCTATACTTCACGTGGTAATCTATGTACCTATACATCACGTGGTAATCTATGTACCTATACATCACGTGGTAATCTATGCACCTATACTTCACGTGGTAATCTATCTATACTTCACGTGGTAATCTATGTACCTATACTTCACGTGGTAATCTATCTATACTTCACGTGGTAATCTATGTACCTATACTTCACGTGGTAATCTATGTACCTATACTTGACGTGGTAATCTATCTATACTTCACGTGGTAATCTATGTACCTATACTTGACGTGGTAATCTATCTATACATCACGTGGTAATCTATGTACCTATACATCACGTGGTAATCTATGTACCTATACATCACGTGGTAATCTATGTACCTATACATCACGTGGTAATCTATGTACCTATACATCACGTGGTAATCTATGTACCTATACATCACGTAGTAATCTATGTACCTATACATCACGTGGTAATCTATTTACCTATACATCACGTGGTAATCTATGTACCTATACATCACGTGGTAATCTATGTACCTATACATCACGTGGTAATCTATGTACCTATACTTCACTTGGTAATCTATGTACCTATACTTCACGTGGTAATCTATGTACCTATACTTCACTTGGTAATCTATGTACCTATACTTCACGTGGTAATCTATGTACCTATACTTCACGTGGTAATCTATGCACCTATACATCACGTGGTAATCTATGTACCTATACTTCACGTGGTAATCTATGTACCTATACTTCACTTGGTAATCTATGTACCTATACTTCACGTGGTAATCTATGTACCTATACTTCACTTGGTAATCTATGTACCTATACTTCACGTGGTAATCTATGTACCTATACTTCACGTGGTAATCTATGTACCTATACTTCACGTGGTAATCTATGTACCTATACTTCACTTGGTAATCTATGTACCTATACGTCACGTGGTAATCTATGTACCTATACATCACGTGGTAATCTATGTACCTATACTTCACGTGGTAATCTATGTACCTATACATCACGTGGTAATCTATGTACCTATACTTCACGTGGTAATCTATGTACCTATACATCACGTGGTAATCTATGTACCTATACATCACGTGGTAATCTATGTACCTATACATCACGTGGTAATCTATGTATCTATACTTCACGTGGTAATCTATGTACCTATACTTCACGTGGTAATCTATGTACCTATACTTCACGTGGTAATCTATGTACCTATACTTCACGTGGTAATCTATGTACCTATACTTCACGTGGTAATCTATGTAACTAATGCGACGAAGAGCACATTTCTTACAGAAATAGCCCTTGTGTTAAGATACTTTTTCTATTAAAGAATCTTTGTACCTACATTTACAATGAATTGATGGATGTTTTATTAGAAAAGATTAAAGCATTGTTTTGCAGAGGGTGGTTCTATCATGTATTAGTCTCACCCGTGATTATAAACAGCGGCTTATGACTATTAACATGGGCTTATGACTATTAAGAGGGGCTTATGACTATTAACATGGGCTTATGACTATTAAGAGGGGCTTATGACTATTAACATGGACTTATGACTATTAAGAGGGGCTTATGACTATTAACATGGGCTTATGACTATTAAGAGGGGCTTATGACTATTAACATGGGCTTATGACTATTACGATGGGCTTATGACTATTAAAAATTATGGTAGTTTTCACTGTAGATAATCGTGTTACAACAACATCGTGTTGTCTACACGGACTAAACAAACAGAAAGTAATCTGTAATCTCGTTCGACAAACATTCCAAGTTAGCTAGGTCGTGTCAACCCGCGAACCCTTTTCCTTTTGATACACATTGTCTATTGTTGTGTAACTGCAAAACCAACTTACTAAGAATATTTTATATTTATTGTATGGCAGTGTTACCAAGTTACAAATGTGGGTGGGGGGAGGCGGCACATGCGGAGTTTATGTGTGAGGATAAGTATTCTTTCTTTCGAATTATCTTACTGTATTCTTTCTCCTTATTCGTTCGTTCTCAAATATTAAACATATATGTCGCGTTGATACGATTACTTGTCAAATACAATACTGCAGGGAACTGTCAAAGGTGGAAGAAGAAACGATGTCAAATAAAAGTATGGACAGACAACATCAAGGAATGGACACGAATAGACATTTTCTCACTCGTATGCATCTTTGTAGATAGAAATCGATGGAGGACTCTATGTGCTGATGCCTCCAATGTGATACGCCTACGACCCTGACTCTATGTGCTGATGCCTCCAATGTGATACGCCTACGACCCTGACTCTATGTGCTGATGCCTCCAATGTGATACGTCTACGACCCTGACTCTATGTACTGATGCCTCCAATGTGATACGCCTACGACCCTGACTCTATGTACTGATGCCTCCAATGTGATACGCCTACGACCCTAACTCTATGTGCTGATGCCTCCAATGTGATACGCCTACGACCCTAACTCTATGTGCTGATGCCTCCAATGTGATACACCTACGACCCTGAATGGTTACGAGTTTACAGAAAAATATAGAAATAATAAACACAAGTATTCGTGTGACGAATAGAGACGTATAGAAGAATATGGAGAATTTCGTGGAAAGATATGAAAGCTAACAAAGAGATTATAACAGCATTTCGTATGAAAAAATACGATTAAAGGAAATAATGATGACACAAATATTGTATTTCGGATATATTTTTAAAAATATGACACCTTACTTGAGAGTAGAGTCGAGGGGAGGCGAACAAGAGGTCGGCAGAGATGCAAGTGGGAGAGAAACATAACGAGGTGGATAGGTTACAGTCTAGCAGAGTGCACCAACAATGCAAGAGACAGGGAATGTTGGACGCCCGTTGCAGTCAAACTTCGTTGTGAAGACGTCACATACATGAAATCATTTGCCCCAGTAAGAAAGTCACATAATGAATGAATGAACGAACGAACGAACGAACGAATGAATGAATAAATGAACGAACGAACGAATGAATGAATGAACGAACGAATGAATGAATGAATTCCTGTGATTTTAGACATAGATTATGAAATTATTTCTCCCAGTAAGAAAGTCACATAATGAATAATGAATGAATGAATAAATGAATGAATAAATTCCTTTGATTTTAGACATAGATTAAGAAATACGTTGCACTTATAGATTGACAGGGGAGATTTCGACATATTATAATATTAAATATTTTAACTAGTTATAGAATACCGAATACGGATGTGTCGGACCTTTTGCGCAAACAAAAATGACGACAGAATGATTTTTCAATCTCTGAACTACATCCTGCTAGAAATCTAGTAAGATCATTGTCATGTTACAAGAGAGATCCAGCGGGAGTTTGAGAATGAACGCCGAAGAAGAAGATAAACATATTAATAGAAGCTTCCTTGTGAACGCAGTGTCGTGGGATAAATACCTGACATGTGGTTACAAGTGCAATTTTTCAATCCCCGACAGGTGTTTACAAGTGTAATTTTAAAATACATGAAAGGTGGTTGAACGTGTAATTTTTCAATACCTGACAGCTGGTTATAATTGCAAGTTTTTAATGCCTGACAGGTGGTTACAAGTGCAATTTTTCAATACTGACAGGTGGTTACAAGTGCAATTTTTCAATACTGACAGGTTGTTACAAGTGCAATTTTTCAATACTGACAGGTTGTTACAAGTGCAATTTTTCAATACTGACAGGTTGTTACAAGTGCAATTTTTCAATACTGACAGGTTGTTACAAGTGCAATTTTTCAATACTGACAGGTTGTTACAAGTGCAATTTTTCCGAGATCGCTGTGGATTATCATTTGGAGATACTAATTTATGTGGTACTTTCGAAAGGTAACATACCGCTCTGTTGAGAGGGATCGAGTGCGTATGATGTAAAACTCGAGCACAGTGATGCCAATTCTTAAGCGTTTGTCCCAGTAAGAGAGTCTGAAGTCATTTGTCCCAGTAAGAAAGTCTGAAGTCATTTGTCCCAGTAAGAAAGTCTGAAGTCATTTGTCCCAGTAAGAAAGTCTGAAGTCATTTGTCCCAGTAAGAAAGTCTGAAATCATTTGTCCCAGTAAGAAAGTCTGAAGTCATTTGTCCCAGTAAGAAAGTCTGAAGTCATTTGTCCCAGTAAGAAAGTCTGAAGTCTTTTGTCCCAGTAAGAAAGTCTGAAGTCTTTTGTCCCAGTAAGAAAGTCTGAAGTCATTTGTCCCAGAAAGAAAGTCTGAAGTCTTTTGTCCCAGTAAGAAAATCTGAAGTCATTTGTCCCAATAAGAATATATGAAGTAATTTTTCTCAAAAAAAATATCAGAAATCATTTGTCAAAATAATAATACATAAAATCATCTGTCCCAGTAAGAGTATCAGAAATTATTTCCCAGTAAGAATATCAGAAAACATTTGTCCCAGTAAGAATATCAGAAATCATTTGTCCCAGTAAGAATATCTGAAGTCATTTGTCCCAGTAAGAATATCAGAAAACATTTGTCCCAGTAAGAATATCAGAAATCATTTGTCCCAGTAAGAATATCAGAAATCATTTGTCCCAGTAAGAAAGTCTGAAGTCATTTGTCCCAGTAAGAATATCAGAAATCATGTGTCCCAGTAAGAATATCAGAAATCACTTGTCCCAGTAAGAATATCAGAAATCATTTGTCCCAGTAAGAATATCAGAAATCATGTGTCCCAGTAAGAATATCAGAAAACATTTGTCCCAGTAAGAATATCAGAAATCATTTGTCCCAGTAAGAATATCAGAAATGATTTGTCCCAGTAAGAAAGTCCGAAGTCATTTGTCCCAGTAAGAATATCAGAAATCATGTGTCCCAGTAAGAATATCAGAAATCACTTGTCCCAGTAAGAATATCAGAAATCATTTGTCCCAGTAAGAATATCAGAAATCATGTGTCCCAGTAAGAATATCAGAAAACATTTGTCCCAGTAAGAATATCAGAAATCATTTGTCCCAGTAAGAATATCAGAAATCATTTGTCCCAGTAAGAAAGTCTGAAGTCATTTGTCCCAGTAAGAATATCAGAAATCATGTGTCCCAGTAAGAATATCAGAAATCATTTGTCCTAGTAAGAATATCAGAAATCATTTGTCCCAGTAAGAATATCAGAAATCATGTGTCCCAGTAAGAATATCAGAAATCACTTGTCCCAGTAAGAATATCAGAAATCATTTGTCCCAGTAAGAATATCAGAAATCATTTGTCCCAGTAATAATATCAGAAATCATTTGTCCCAGTAAGAAAGTCTGAAGTCATTTGTCCCAGTAAGAATATCAGAAATCATGTGTCCCAGTAAGAATATCAGAAATCACTTGTTCCAGTAAGAATATCAGAAATCATGTGTCCCAGTAAGAATATCAGAAATCACTTGTCCCAGTAAGAATATCAGAAATCATTTGTCCCAGTAAGAATATCAGAAATCATGTGTCCCAGTAAGAATATCAGAAATCACTTGTTCCAGTAAGAATATCAGAAATCATGTGTCCCAGTAAGAATATCAGAAATCACTTGTCCCAGTAAGAATATCAGAAATCATTTGTCCCAGTAAGAATATCAGAAATCATGTGCCCCAGTAAGAATATCAGAAATCATTTGTCCCAGTAAGAATATCAGAAATCATGTGCCCCATTCATGAAATATCTGAAGTCATTTTATTATTGAAGATATTGAAGTGAAAAGAGGGTGAATACTTAATCGTATATTTTGAAATATCCCGTCGGTAAAACAAATGAAATCTTAATAACAAGCATACATTTGAATGTATTTGTCGGACAACATTCAGTTAGTTTATCGCAAGACTTCATATATCTGATCACGGGAGAGAAGGATTAAAGTCATTCCTCTACTTCTTCTTCAGCGTTCATTCTCAAACTCCCACTGGATCTCTCTTTTAGCAGGACAAAGGTCAAACTAGATGTCCAGCAGGATGTAGTGCAGAAAATGGAAATGCGTTGTGTCGCAGTTTTATTTGCGCCAACGGCCCGACACATCCGTCTTCGACGATAAACTAAAGTCATTCTATATTTTCTTTTAGAATGAGAACTCTGCCACTATATGTCAGCCCCTAATGTCCTCACAATAATAAATGACATCACTTCAATAATTCAACAGTTTAGCAACCTGCACCTCTGGCATTACGTGAGTAAAGGTATGCATGTAACCTCGTGTGCACGGATTTCATTACGTGATCACAGATCTCGCATGTAACCTCGCGTGAACGGATTTAATTACGTGATCACAGATCTTACATGTAACCTCGCGTGAACGGATTTCATTACGTGATCACATATCTTACATGTAACCTCGCGTGAACGGATTTCATCACTAAAATAATGGTATTTTTTGTTGATGTCAATGTAGTTCTTATGGCAAGTTACGCTCTTTTCAACCGTGAGCGTTAGTAATCCAGTGTGGTTATATCAGAGTTTTACGATCATTACAACAATAGTGGAAGTCGCAGTTCTGGTAATACTGCCATTAATTCCTCCGGATTTGATCTTAATTAAATATTTATGTTTAATTATAAAAGGGGGTCTCTGAAGGGGAAAGCTAGTTCAATTGTAAGAACGCCGGTTTCGTTAACGATAAGGTATCAGGTAACTTTTGGGGGGTATAATAACAGTCTGTACACGTCGTGGTCAAGTAGACTTTCCTTCCACTGCCTGGTTACAAGCCTTCTTACACTAATTTAACAGGAAATAAATGCAGTCAAGAGAATAAGGGCTTCTGACATTAGTTTATAATGTAGTTTAGTTTAGACAACCACCCCAACCCTTTCGCGCGCACACTTTATTACTAAAATACATGAAGAACTACAAGATTTTAACACATAATTCAACGGGGACTCTGATATCATTTAGAGGAGAATCCCCGTGATTATTTCCACTGGACATTGTAGTAGGCCTATTTCAAACAATATTCTATTTCTTAACTATCCACATTTCTAATACTACTTACCGCTATCACCGAGTCGATTATTATCACCGACTCGATTATCACTCCTGTACTTTTCTAGTTTTCTGTTCCGCTTCGAATGTTAGTTTATCAGTGACACACTTACATACACTGACAAATGACAAATGCCTTATCTGTTTTTATTCACATTATACATTTTAAAAAAACAGGTCAGATGACTTCTCAATATAAATACCGTGTATGGCAAGCATAGACTATTTCTACAATCCAACATGGACTATTGTTATATTCTTTTTGCTTAAGTAGGTCGATTCTTGAAACAAATATTGATGATATATGAGTTATATAATGTAATCGAAATATAATACGGACATAGAAATGGAATATAATTGATAGGAATGTGTAAGAGGAAGTACGAATGAAGGTTGATTGCGTGTCGTTGCACTTTATCTTGAATCTAAATTGTCTAGTTGAACACTTCTGCTGTTCGCGACACGCCCGTGGGTAAAGGGAGGAGTGCAAATCCCCCCTCTCTCTCTTCACTTAGGGAATCAGAAAATGACTTATACTACCATACTAGCAGCTTAGCCAAATGGTAGGCAACCACCCCGAACCCTTTAAATGGTAGAAAACCGCCCCAAACCCTACAAATGGTGGACAAACACATCCAACCCTACAAATGGTAGACAACCACCCCAACCCTACAAATAGTAGACAACCACTCCAACCCTACAAATGGTAGACAACCGCCCCAACCCTACAAATGGCAGAAAACCACCCCAACCCTACAAATGGTAGACAACCACCTCCCAACCCTACAAATGGTAGACAACCACCCCCAACCCTACAAATGGCAGAAAACCACCTCCAACCCTACAAATGGTAGACAACCACCCCCAACCCTACAAATGGTAGACAACCACCCCCAACCCTACAAATGGTGGACAACCACCCCCAACCCTATAAATGGTAGAAAGCCACTCCCAACCCTATAAATGATAGACAACCACCCCCAACCTATAAATAGTAGTCAATCACCCCAAACCCTTCAAATGGCAGACAACCGGACCCAACCCTACAAATGTTAGAAAACCGCCCCCAACCCTACAAATAGTAGACAACCACCCCAATCCCTAACAGTTGTTTGTTCGCGACAAAAAGAATATCAAAATTATATTAAAATGAAGAATTAGCAATTAAAATGGGCGATTCATCCTTTGTTTTACAGTAAACCCTCTTCACTGAGGAGGTATCTACGGACCTGGTTCCAGGACTTGTTTAAGTAGAGTAATAAAACATGGGGTATCTCTTTGATGTAGTGGTCAGGCAGTTCCATTTGCAATGAAGAGTTTGCGGATTCGAATCCCGCTAGCGGCGTTTTGTTTATGAAGGTTTTTTCCGTAGATCTCCAGGGAATTATCGTTTGACGCTACCAAGTTACGTGCTACGCGTGGTACTCTCTGCAGATAACGTGCTGCTTTGTTGAGAGGGACGGTGTACATATGGGTAACACGAATACAACGATGTCAATCAGTTACGCCTTTTAAAATTGTTCAGTAACAATACAGACAGTCAGTAAATGTATCGTTCTTGTAATTCTGTGTTATTTCTCACACCCACATTCCTAGTCAGGTTGTAGTCCGCAGAACGGAATGTGTTGTATTACTGTTTACAGTTTGACTACGATAAACGCGTATTTCCGTCTGACACAGTCGATGTTCGCAATGCTTTTGGAGTCACTGTGATCTATTCGGTGCGATAGATTCCACATTCGTGTAGTTGGTCGTCCATAAATCACGTTAAAAATTGTTTTTCGTTTTTCATGTTTTACCCCAATCCTCAACCTCCTTGCCCATAACTTTCATTAATTTAGAGGCCCATTCCCTACTTAATTATATATTTTTTTATCGTCTCCCCCCCCCCCCAAATACAAAAATTACAGAAGAAAATTAGAAGAAAAAGTGTGTGATATGTTTTATATTTCTATACAAATATTTCACATTCAAGCAATTTAATTCGTGTATAAAAACTGTATTGTTGACGTTAGCTTTTGTCAATCTTCCCCTCCTGTCCCTTCACAACACATGTCAAACCCATTCAGTTCGCCCCTCCCATCTATTTGTTGACGTCATTTGTGTTATATAAATTAACGGTATATGTATACACGTATATTGTGTGTATATATATATATATATGCATGCGAGTAATGATATAATGTGTGTGTGTACATACAAGTAATGATATACTGTGTGTATATACGAGTAATGATATACTGTGTGTATACGAGTAATGATATACTGTGTGTGTATACAAGTACTGATATACTGTGTGTATATACGAGTAATGATATACTGTGTGTGTATACAAGTACTGATATACTGTGTGTATATACGAGTAATGATATACTGTGTGTATATACGAGTAATGATATACTGTGTGTGTATACAAGTACTGATATACTGTGTGTGTATACAAGTACTGATATACTGTGTGTATATACGAGTAATGATATACTGTGTATCAAAGAAAACACTGTGTTATAAAGATGAGTCATAGCTGAAAAGATTCCAGGACAGAGAGAGAGAGAGAGAGCGAGAGACAGAGAGAGATAGAGGGAGAACAACTCAGACGTTGCTGGACAACCTTGAGAAAACACTCCACCTCCAATAGATTAAAAGCTCTGCTCGTATTACAAAGCATTCTCTTTAAGTCTCAAGACCTCGCCTGATCCTGAGTAGAAGAAATAAATAAACCCTTATATATAAGCTGGTAGATTTGGGAAGAGTGACTGGGGTAGTGTTCAAATCTCCCATTTCCTTGAGAAAAGAGAACAAGAAACGTGGCATCTTAAAACTCGGTTTAAAATGATGGTAATCCCCTGCGCTCCTCCCAACCTACTAGAACATTTTTTGTGTCAACGGGCGCGTGAAGAGACATGCCCCGGGAACTAAAGCTGTTTTTGAAGGTATGCTGGAGGGTGGAAGAAAACTAGGTGCGACGTGATGGGACATGCCCCGAGGACTAAAGCTGTTTTTCAAGGTATGCTGGAGGGTAGAAGAAAACTAGGTGCGACGTGATGAGACATGCCCCGAGGACTAAAGCTGTTTTTCAAGGTATGCTGGAGGGTGGAAGAAAACTAGGTGCGACGTGATGAGACATGCCCCGGAAACTAAAGCTGTTTTTCAAAGTCATCGGGGTGGTAGAGGATAGATATGAATGGAGATTTTTTTTTTGCACCAAATGTCTCACTGTGACTCGCCCCTGATCCGTACGGGTTATTAGTTGTATGATTGTTAGTATTATTCCTCCCCCCCCCCACCAATATGGTTGGTTGGTTGCTGATCCAGCGGTCCATGGGCTCATACCCTTTGACCCAACATTATATTGATGGGAAGCCCCCCCCCCCCAACCAACATATAAAATGACCATCAAAACTTCCCATAAAAAAAGGAAGAGCTTAGATTTCTATGAAATACCCCCACCCCCTTCCACCATCACATTCCTGCTCAAAGTAGTATCAATGACTTATGACAATCTTCAATACAATCATCAATCATCAATTTCCGTTGGACGTTGTGATAATTTTTCCATTCGTCGTCTTTTGATGTTTTGTATGTGTCTTGATAAAGACCTTTTGGTTCAAACGTTGAATGTGATTTGTGTATTGTAATTTTTATGATTTCTTGTGTGCTCATCATTGCCCATCATTACCCACTAGTTTTAGATATAGTCTATCATGTCCCATTGAGACGATATATAAACCTGTGTTTTACGTAAGTCTAATTATCAATGACTTATGTATCTTGCCCAGAAATTGCTCGAGATGAAACTCTGGTGTAGGGAAACTCTGGTGTAGGGGAACTCTGGTGTAGGGGAACTCTGGTGTAGGGAAACTCTGGTGTAGAGAAACTATGGTGTAGAGAAACTATGGTGTAGAAAAACTGGTATAGGGAAACTCTGATGTAGGGAAACTCTGATGTAGGGAAATTATGGTGTAGAGAAACTCTGCTGTAGGGAAACTATGGTGTAAGGAAACTCTATTGTTGGGATACTCTGTTGTAAGGAAACTCTGGTGTAGGGAAACTCTGCTGTAGGGAAACAACTCGATACTAGAAATTCAAGGGCTGCGGTAACACACGGCACATGTAAATATGAACGGAAATATGTGCATGTGTTACCAAAATTTGTAAATAAAAATACTTTGTATGTCAATAGTGTCTTGTTGCGAGGTCTGTCATAGGTTCTCGTAGGGAGGTCTGTCACAGTGTCTCGTTGCGAAGTATTTCAACAGTGTCTCGTTGCGAGGTCTGCCACAGTGCCTCGATGGGAGGTCTGTCACAGTGTCTAGTTGCGAGCTCTGTCACAGTCTCTCGTTGAGAGGTCTGTCACTCGTTGCGATGTCTGTCACAGTGTCTCGTTGCGAGGTCTGTCAAAGTCTTTCGTTGCGAGGTCTGTCACAGTGTCTTGTTGGGAGGTCTGTCACAGTGTCTTGTTGCGAGTATGTTTTATTTGTTTTACAAATACCCGTATTGGTAACACTTGTATTTATTCCAGTGATTGTAAAAAGGTATCGGAAAAGTTCCCCTCAGAGAGAAATAACCCTCGGCATTGAAGTCTTCTACAATCAGATTTAATCACTCCAGGAACACAAAAAATAGTTTAGAAATGAAAGCAATACTAGGTAAGCGCTGCAAATATTTGGTAATATTATACAGACCAGGATGTCCGGGTTTGTGACAGTTGATGTCAGACGAGGAAATCTAACATCTACAAGGAACACTTCTTTTCGCGTAGTAACCACTGGTATTATGATATATATTACTGCTGATCATCTGATTGAGCTTCTATCGAGTGAGACCTTTTAACGGAACAGACGCGTCAGTTCAAGTCAGGAATTTTTGGTGCACTATTTGGTGCAGTGGTGTGCATCGTACCGCGGAGATTATCAGTGAAAGAAAAGTTGTGAAATAATTATGTAAACTTCGATGTTAAAGAAAATGGGTGCATATGCTATCCAGGATGTGGCCATCAACCCAGCATTCTTTGGCTGTAGTATATTTTTTTGTATAGCTATTAAGCTCAGGGTCGTAGTCAGTATGGGGGGGGGGGGTCTTTGGCTGTAGCATATTTTTTTGTATAGCAATTAAGCTCATGGTCGTAGTCAGTATGGGGGGGGGGGGGTTTACTTTAAAGAAAGGACATAGTCAGTCTTCATGGGTAATTCCTTCTTTCTGATGAGGTATTTGATGACCTTTTTATGGAAAATCGTTACAGGGATGGGAAGGGGGGGGGATTTGCCCACATTTTGGTTAAATTCCTAGTACTTCTTCTTCAGCGTTCATTCTCAATCTCCCGCTGGTTCTCACTTGCAGCAGGACAATAGTCATACTACATTTCCAGCAGGATGTAGTCCAGAGAATAGAAATGCTCTGTGTCGCCGTTTTATTTGCATCACTGTCCCGACAGATCCGTCTTCTGCGGTTACTTTTACTAACAGTAATGTTCTTATTTGCTGCGGTTTGAAAACATCTACCTCCCCCCATACATAAAGATTGTATTAGACTCAATAGTTTGCCATTTCTTTCTGAGTGTTTCGGAATCACCATTGTCTGTAGCAGGTTTGAATGCGGTACCTCGCCACCATAGAGCAGGACTTAATGGACAAATGTTTTTATATAACGACGGGGACCCAGTCAAGAATTGAAAGGGTTTTTACACGACACATAGACTTTAACCTCAACCCACCAACCAATCATATGGGTGCTGCAAATTTAACCTCTACCCACCAACCAATCATATGGGTGCTGCATACTTAACCTCTACCCACCAACCAATCATATGGGTGCTGTATATTTAACCTCTACCCACTAACAAATTATATCGGTGCTGTATATTTAACCTCTACCCACCAACCAATCATATGGGTGCTGCATACTTAACCTCTACCCACATACCAATCATATGGGTGCTGCATACTTAACCTCTACCCACCAACCAATCATATGGGTGCTGCATACTTAACCTCTACCCACCAACCAATCATATGGGTGCTGCATACTTAACCTCTACCCACCAACCAATCATATGGGTGCTGTATATTTAACCTCTACCCACCAACCAATCATATGGGTGCTGTATATTTAACCTCTACCCACCAACCAATCATACGGGTGCTGTCTGTATATTTGACACGAAAAATTGCAAAGAAATTGATGCATAATAGATAAGCTTAGAAAGTCATTATACAGAATGGATCAGTCTATCTATATAGCATCCATCCATTCATTCATCCATCCATCCATCTATATATATATATATATATATATATATATATATTGTCTTTTCCACGTGTGTCGTTAAGCGTTGTTTTAGAGTTGTCTTTAGCCATTTGGATCGCATTGGCCATGGTCAGCCCAAGACTCTTTACGGTTTATTTTATTTTACCCCCCATTTAGTTTTTTGGTTGGTCTTCCTCGTTCCCAGCCGCCCGAGCTTCTGCTTTTGTGTGAACGAGGCGCTGGTTGAGTTAGTTCCATTCTCACGATATGGCCAAAACACCTGGTCATTTTGATGTTGTCTTGACTTGATATGATGTTTACTTCTATCATGTTATCTTCATTTCTCCGTCAGTCTCTTCTGGTAACATTTATAGCTTTCCTCAAATATTTCATTCCAGACACTACTGTTTTCGATAATGTCTTTGTCAGGGGTCAAGTTTGACATTGGTAACACAGAGTTGGCATAAAACAGACCAGGTGTAATAATTACATGTAATGTACAGGTGACCATATCAGAATATTAAGATTTTGAAAATCTCCCTGTTGTAGTAGTTAAGCCGTTCGCTTTAGGCTCAAGAGGTTGCAGAATCGAAATGCCAGATAAATGGAACACCTTATATGGACCAAAACATTCGCTTACAAACACAAGCATAAATTATACTATGGGGTCGGGTCAAAGGCATGAGCCCATGAATAGCTGGATCAGTAACCAACCAACCAACCAATCTAACAACCAACCAACCAATCAACCAACCAATCAACCAATCAACCAATCAATCAACCAATCAACCAACTAACCTCTAATGGTTCTCTCTAATGATATAATCAAATTAGACAGACATCCGAGATTGCAAATAATATACCTGAACTTAAGAAGTAACTTTTACTTAACCAAGAAAAGAATGGTTTCTCGACATAACAGGCGAGTCTAAATAATGATTTTGTGGGTTAACTCTTTATATCCTGAAGCTACCGCATAGAAGCATCTGTCTAGTCGGTAAGTCAATAAATCATTATTTGATAACTTACAAATACATACGGAATGCTAGGATACCCATTAAGACATAAAGAGTGAACTGATGTAACTAAATCATTAATGGACATGAACAGTACAGACGGTTTGGTTGACTACGTCAACGCTCACTTACTTGGATATATCCATCGCAAAAGAGGCTGGAATCCAGGCCTGCTGATTCTGCTGCTTGATAGTTTGAGCCTCATCCCCTATCACTGTAGCTAAAAGTTTGTCGTCATCCATTTCTGGTAACTGGTCTCAAATGTCACTGATCATGAGAGAAGCAACAGATTAATTGTGAGATCTGTGCTAACGGAGTTGATTTCTGTTGATGAATTGTATATACAGGATTAGTGATCTAATAAGAGAAATAAAGATCAGGCAAATAAAATATTTGTGACACATTAAAAGACATGACACCTTATTGAAAATCTTACTTGAGTCAAAGGGAAGTGAACAAGAGGTAGACAGAGATACAAGTGGGAGAGTAACATTACACGATGGACATGGTACAGTCTAGCAGAGTGCACCACCAAAACAAGAGACAGGGATGCTGGAGATCTGTTGTAGCCAACATTCGTTGCGAAGACGGCACTTGATGATGATGAGTGATCTAACAATACATGTATATACATCTAAATAATGATGTTGATAAAGATGGTGATGATGATGGTGATGATAATAATGATGACAGAACCTTGAAGGAATATGAATGTGTTACTCTTGTTCCCTAGCAACGTTATGTAATATGTATTCACTGCAGTAAGATTTAAGCCAACATGCGAAACATGGAACAGCGTAGTGAAGCTATGCTAAAACTGGAAACACACACAGTAACACACAAAAATTGACGTTTCGACCTACATGCTTTTATCAAGAACACATTCACAACAAGAAAACGACTAATGATAATTTAGATACGTGGCATAGCGCAAGTGAAAACAATTTGGACTGTTTAACTTATTTATTCTCCAAATTACAATGCAGATAATGGGTAATAAACTTTCTGACTGCAAAAAATTTCGCAAACATTGCAGTGGCTATTTGTTTACTGATCTGTTATAAAAGCGTGTTCATGGGCGTGTCCATACATTACAGCAACAAATAGGAGAATGGGCAGTACTGCTTTATACACCAATTAAATAGTTTGGATTAGAAATATCTGCCTATAAATCTAAAACGCATCACTTAGTTTTATCATAATGTTTCTGCTTTACATTTGGAAAGGGTGGGGTTACTAACCGCTTTTTACTTTTAAATTCGTTCTGGTACCCATTTTATGAGGATGATCGAAAACGAAGTGCGGTTTTCTAGAAAGACATCGGTACTTTTATGTTTATAGTGATAAAAATCCTTATTCAACAGGTATTTAATCCTGGAACCCCAGTCCCCCGCGGTAAGAATCCAGTTCAATATCCACAGAGCAGCTGCACTCTAGAATTGTGCCCAGCTAATAATAGAACCAGGAAGACATGTATTATGACGGTTACACAACACACAAAGAGCACAGATATATAAATGTGCTGTTTATAGACAGTAACACGTAGATAAACAAAATATTATCAGTGAACCATAGAGATATACGAAGAACGTTGATACAATGATATTTCAAGTTTGATTATCTGGAGGCCACTTCTTAGAATATAAATTTACAGTCAAGAGACTTACACAAGACTTTTCTCTTGTAATCATTAGGAAGTTTTCTAGCTCATTTTTTTCATCCATTAAAAAGGAAAACGTGTACTTCGGTGATCCATCTCAAACTCCAGCAGATTGGTAGAATGTAGTCCAGAGAACACAATGTGCTACATTCATGTGTTATGCCTTGGTTAGAATATTTGCGAGGTGTGATACATTACATCCAGATTCTTCTTCTTCTTCATAGTTCATTCTTAAACTCCTGCTAGATTACTTCTTCAATATTCATTCTTAAACTCCTGCTAGATTACTTCTTCGGTGTTCATTCTTAAACTCCTGCTAGATTACTTCTTCAGTGTTCATTCTTAAACTCCTGCTAAATTACTTCTTCAATATTCATTCTTAAACTCCTGCTAGATTACTTCTTCATTGTTCATTCTTAAACTCCTGCTAGATTATTCTTGTTGCAAGACAATGATCATGCTAGATTTAAAACATGATTTAGTCCAGAGAATATATTTGTGCCAATTTCACGACACATCCGTACTCCGTGGATATAAATTCAAAATCGCATGTTTGGTACATCTGACCAATGCCCATGTCAAAATAATTACAAAACAACAGAACTCATCCTTGTCAGCATGTTAACTCTTTGATGACATGAGTAATAAAAACCTGGGACCCAAGAGGAAAAATGGAAAAAGAATTCTGCCGACAACTGATTCATGATTCATATACCTGTATTTGTTTGTCATGTGACATATTTCTTCCAGAATGTAGTCTTCATTATAAATCTCCTGAAATGCCCGCGGTGTCTGGCAGGTTGTCCCGCTTCCTCTAGCGATATGTGTATGCATTCCCTGAATATCTCTTGTCCAACGACGTCGTGACCGACCTTATCTCTACTGCCTTCTATCACCCCTCTCTCCATGCCATCCTGTCTCTTCACATAACGGATAAAATTACTAACTTCTTAATATGGTGTTTAAAAGTCAGCTTTCTTGAAGGTTCATTTTTCTTAGCACGTCTTGGTTGGTTTTTCTTTCTGTCCATGTTATTCTCATGACTCTTCTAAAGTACTTCATTTCGAAGACCTCTATTATCTTGTCTATAATTTTATTTATTGTTCATGTTTTGCAGCCGTATATCACCACTGGGAACAGACATGTATATAACAAACATACCTTAGTTCTCTTGTTTGCACACTGACACAGTTTTTTCCCAGTTTTTTTAATTATGACATCGCTATTGCTGTTCTCTCACTGATCACGACTGCATAGTCTCCTGTACTGTTTATGTTAGCTCCTGTACTGTTTATGTTAGCTCCTGTACTGTTTATGTTAGCTCCTGTACTGTTTATGTTAGCTCCTGTACTGTTTATGTTAGCTCCTGTACTGTTTAGGATAGCTCCAGTACTGTTTATGTTAGCTCCTGTACTGTTTATGTTAGCTCCAGTACTGTTTATGTTAGCTCCTGTACTGTTTATGTTAGCTCCTGTACTGTTTATGTTAGCTCCTGTACTGTTTATGTTAGCTCCTGTACTGTTTAGGATAGCTCCTGGATATTCGAAATAGGTCACTTTTTCTAAAGCCCTGTTATAAACATTAATTCTATGTCTTGTATTCACTTTGATGGTTGTCATTATTTTGTTTTTTTTCCATATTTAGAAACAAGCTTTGTTGTTCGCTGAAGTATTTTGTTGATTTTATTATGTTCATTAAGTCTTTCTCATTTGATGTTAATAAAACTGTGTTGTTTGCATATCTAATTTCTGAAATCTGTAGACCTCCCATGTTTATGGGATTAAAATCTTGTTGCATTGTTTCGTGTTTCACATTTCTCATTATGTTCTCTGCATATATGTCAAATAGGTATGGCAACATTGTACACACTTGTCTTACTCCTTGTTATATTTAAGAACATTCTGGTGTTACCCCTTCCACTGTTACTGCGCCTTCTTGATTTGTATACAGTTCTGCAATTACGCGTATGATGTGCTCTGGGAAACCAATGATGCTCATTATTAATTGATCATGGTTCACAGAGTCAAAAGCTTTAGTGCAATCGATAAAACATGCATTAAATATCACACCGTATTGCACTGGTTGCTAACTCATTCAATAAACTATCAAATATATGGTATTAAAAAACACGAGGAAATAACACAAAATTCAAAATCTTCAACTCCTACATAATTCCAACATTAACATTTGGATGCGAAAGTTGGAAAGCAACATCAAACTTAGAACAAAGACTAAACACCTTTGAAAATAAATTTCTTAGAAGGTTACTCAACATATGTTGGTCAGACTTCAAATCAAGCACAGTTGTCAGACAAGAATCAAAACAAGAATATGTATCCATCTATATTAGAAAGCGTCGCTGAAATTACTTCGGACACGCGCTATGAATGGATACTGAAAGACTTCCCTGTCAAGCTTTGATGTGGTCACCAAAGGCAAGAGAAAACGAGTAAGACCAAAAGAAACTTTACGTAGAACTATTACAAGAGAAAATTTCACTATCGGTATCAGAAACAATGAAGACCTAAAGCAAATTGCAATGAAACAAGAGACATGGAAATCTATGCCATCCGTCTTTGGCCCTAGAGGAATAACTAACTAACTAATAAAACATGCATGCAGGTCGATATTGAATACTCTGCATTTTTCTTTGACCATCCTCATATTAAATATGTGATCTCAAGTGACTCATCCGGGTCTAAACCCTGCCTGAGCTTCGTGAATCTCTTCTTTCATTTTATTTAAGAATAAAACCCTGCTTTAACGTATTAAGAATTAGGCCCGCTGATTATCATCTTCACACAACGGACACGTCCATAGATGTTCAGATCTCCGCTTCAGTACATCTCTCAGGGTAAAACGGCTGGCGGTTCTGGTTTTATGTTGGTTCACTGCTCTTTTTGAAATCTTTGTCAGGGGTTCTCTAAGGGACACGCCCATCCTCACTCCCAATTCGCGCTTTCTCGATACTGACTCATGCTCATTTATGAGAGTGAGGACTCACGAAGAGCAATGAGTGTCTCTACTCGATACATAGACTGACCAACTGTTGTGCTGGCGAGGCTCGCTAATTGTTCAACCCGTTCGTTATCCTCCACGCCCGCGTGTCCGGGGACAAAGATAAGCGTGAGTTTTCGCAGTTATGCCAGCATTTTAGCTCTCTCTAATGACTCCGAATCATATTCATTTGAGTCGCTTAGTATGCACGAGCAGAAGCGCAACAACGTACCGTAACCCAGGAACGCAGCACCTATAAGCAACGCCGAATGCACTGCGCCCTATAGCCACAACAACCAGATGTTCACACACTACCTGGTACGCAAACATCTAGGACGTGATCATTTTGCGACATTTAGGCGAACCACACAGTCACATCAGACATCACAACTGACTATGTGCCAATGGTCATCATCACGGAACCACTTCAATACTGGTAACAACAATTCCAAAGTCGAGGCGAGGACCCTTGCCACAGTTCGCTAACACTTGCTCAGTCTGACATCAGCGTGTTTTCTTCTGTTCCTTAGTGCAGCACGTTTTCCGTGGGTACCTACAGTTTGACACTGCTCAGAGACAAATTCGTAGCGATAACTTTGTGGTATATAGCACTCCATGACTACTGATATTTAGTTGTATATGTATTGGGGTGCATTTCTACAGTCTATTGTATTAGCAGATTGTATTGTTTTGTAATTATGTATTGTATTGGAATGTAAATTTAACATGACGCTGTTTTTTATCTTGTTTCTTACGTTGTGTTACTACTACTATTGTCATGGCTGCTTTTTCTAGATTGTGATCTGTGCTAGATTGTGATCTGTGCTAGATTGTGATCTGTGCTAGATTGTGATCTGTGCTAGATTGTGATTTGACATGATGGTAATACTGAATTAACATTCGCTAAATCCAATACGAATTATTCACCACATCCATAGAAAATTTCTTGGCACTATACTCCTGTAGTTTGCCGTTGCTTTCAGGAGGAACGCCCGATTTAAACTAACACTGAGCAAAAACATATAGGCCTATATTCTCACTCGCCATGTTATCCTTACACCCTTCAGTATTTATATGTGTCGAGTTAAAGGTGATATTAAATCCATGACCTTCGACAATGCAGTCCTGTGGACTCATCGGGTTCATCCTTCTACATGGACACTAGCTTTTTTCCGTGATTCTTATTGGCTGTAAACACAAAATATAATAATAATAATAATAATAATACCCATAACCCATCAGGACCGTAGGGGTTCCACACTGGAGACATCAACATAAAAAAACTCTCAAAACAATTCTGTCCTCAACCATTCTGAGGAGTGTAGAATAATCACGCACAGACTATTCCTTCATGTTATCAATTCAGGTTTTTCTTTGTCCCCTTGCTCTCCTTCTACCCTTGATATATTTTATTGCACAACAATTTTAGAGAGCCGTTACTCGTTACATATCCAAACCAAACAAGTTTACACCGTTTCAACACTGCCAAAAGTAGTTCTTGATAACCTGCACGATTGTTTATTTGTTGCTGGACAAATATATTTATCGTGTTTTCTATATAGCTAATTCTTAACAAACGTCTGTAGCACTTGTTTTCAAACGCATGAATCCTTCTTTCTGTGTCTTTATGAGTATACACAAAGAGAGCAATAACAATTACGGGGAAAATAGCCTCATATTAGAAGGATGAGCCCACGGGACAGTATTGTGGATGGAGTCGGTATGTCACTGCACGGTTTTGTATTACGTATTTTCAATTTCTCTATCTAATCTTCCGATTACCAACCAAGACGTGCTAAGCAAAATCAACGTTCAAGAATGCTGGATTTTAAACACCACTTTAAGAAGGAAGTTAATTATGTTTCGGCCATGTGAAGAGACACGATGCGATGAATGAAGTTTTGTACGAGTGAACGATAGAAGGCAGAGACAGCGATCGACTACGACGTCATTGGACAAGAGATATTCAGGAATCATCATCATCAAGTGACATATTCTTTCCAGAACGTAGTCTTTTTATGAATCTCTTGAATTCTCCGCGGTCTTGAGCAAGTTGCCCTGCATCTTCCAGTAACATGCGCAGGCATTCTTGAATATCTTTTGTCCAACGGCGTCTTGGTCGGCCTTTTCCCCTGTTGCCTTCTATCATCCCTTCCATTAACACTCTCTCCATACCGTCGTGTCTCTTAATGTGACCGAACAAAACTAGCTTTTTCTTTAATATAGTGTTCAGAAGCCAGCCTTCCTGGTTGTTAATTGTTCGTATCACCTCCTGGTTTGTTTTCTTCGCTGTCCATGGTATTCTCAAAACTCTTCTATAACTCTTTAATTCAAATTATGTTATTCTCTTGGTCACTGTTTTATTTAGTACCCATGCTTCACATCCATATGTCGCCACAGGAAATACACATGTTCGTAGTAAACACAATTTGGTTCTTATGTTAGTACCTTGCCATAGTTTCTTTATCTGTTTTAATTTTGCCAGCGCCATTGCCGTTCTTCTTTTGATCTCAACTGCGCAGTCCCCCTCATTGTTTATATTAGTTCATAAATTATCAAAATGTGTCACTTCTTCCAAATTGCAGTTCTCAATATTAATTTTGGGTCTTGATATTCAGGAACGCACGCGCATATCCCTAGAGGAGACGGGACAACTTGCCAGAGAACGCGGGGATTTCAGGAGAATGGTAAGGAAGACTACGTTCTGGAAAGAATACGTCACATGACAATCTTCTTACTTCTATGAAGATGATGTTCAAATATTCAAACAATGTAAACTATTTAGCGTCCATTTATGTACTAAAACTTGAATTATCTATTAAAACTGGAAACTATCTATTAAAACTTGAAATAAAGTATTAAAATTTGGAATTGTGTATTAAAAATTGGAATTGTGTATTAAAACTCGGAATAATGTATTAAAACTTTAGTGTATTAAAACTTTAGTGTATTAAAACTTGAAATAGTGTATTAAAACTTGAAATAGTGTATTAAAACTTGAAATAGTGTATTAAAACTTGGAATAGTGTATTTAAACTTGAAATAGTGTACTAAAACTTGAAATAGTGTATTAAAACTTGAAATAGTGTATTAAAACTTGAAATAGTGTATTAAAACTTGAAATAGTGTATTAAAACTTGAAATAGTGTATTAAAACTTGAAATAGTGTATTAAAACTTGAAATAGTGTATTAAAACTTGAAATAGTGTATTAAAACTTGAAATAGTGTATTAAAACTTGGAATAGTGTATTTAAACTTGAAATAGTGTACTAAAACTTGAAATAGTGTATTAAAACTTGAAATAGTGTATTAAAACTTGAAATAGTGTATTAAAACTTGAAATAGTGTATTAAAACTTGAAATAGTGTATTAAAACTTGAAATAGTGTATTAAAACGTGGAATAATGTATTAAAACTTGAAATAGTGTATTACAACATGAAATAGTGTATTAAAACTTGGAATATTACATTAAAACTTGGAATATTGTATTAAAACGAAATAATGTATTAAAACTTGGAATATTGTATTAAAACTTAGAATATTATATTAAAATTTGAAATAGTGTATTAAAACTTGGAATGTTGTATTAAAACTTAGAATATTATATTAAAACTTGGAATATTGTATTAACACGAAATATTGTATTAAAACATGGTATATTGTATTTAAACTTTGAATATTGTATTAAAACTTGAAATAGTGTATTAAAACTTGGAATATTATATTAAAACTTGGAATATTATATTTAAACTTGGAATAGTGTATTAAAACTTGAAATAATGTATTAAAACTTGAAATAGTGTATTAAAACCTGGAATATTGTATTAAAACATGGAATATTGTATTACAACTTGGAATATTGTATTAACACTTTAAATAGTGTATTAAAACTTGAAATAATGTATTAAAACTTGAAATAGTGTATTAAAACGTGGAATATTGTATTAAAACTTGAAATATTATATTACAACTTGAAATAATGTATGAAAACTTCAAATAGTGTATTAAAACTTGAAATACTGTATTAAATTTGAAATATTGTATTAAAACTTGAAATAGTGTATTAAAACTTGGAATACTGTACTAAAATTTTGAATTATGATTTAAAAATTGTAATTATGTAGTAAAACTTGGGATTGTGTATTAAAACTAGAAATTTTATTTAAAAGTTTGAATTATCTATTAAAACGTGACATTATCTATTAAAACGTGACATTATCTATTAAAACGTGACATTTATTTATTAAAACTTTGAATTATGTGTTAACAATTAAAAAATAGTTACTAAAACTTGGATTTATGAATGAACACGTGAAATTATTTATTAAAAATTGTAATTATATATTAAAACTTTAAATTATACATTAAAACTTGTAATTATATATTAAAAATGAAATTATCTTTTAAACCTTATATCTACTAAAACATGGAATTGTATATTTTCTTCTTCTTCATCGTTCATTCTCAAACTCCCGCTGCAACTCTCTTGTAGCAGGACAATAGTCATATTAGATTTCCAGCAGGATGTAGTCCAGAGAATGGAAATGCATTGTGTCGCCGTTTTACGTGCATCACTGGCCTAAAACATCAATCGTCGGTGGAGAATTGTTAATTAAAGCTTAAAATTATCTATTAAGAAGCGAAATTAAGTATTAAAGCTTGGATTATTTATTAAAACATAGAATTATCTAAAAACTTGGAGTTATGTATTAAAATGTAAAATTATTTATTAAAACTTTGAATAATCTATTAAGACTTGGAACTAAAATTAAAACTTGGAATTATTGTTAAAATTTGAAATTATTAATTAATACTTGTAATTATGTATACATCGGGAATTTTGAAAAAATATCGATTTGTTAATTGTACGAAGACATTGGTATCACATTATTGAGTATCCATTTATGCACATTGTGCTTAAAAATCTTTGTCGTGTATGAATACTGTTTGAGATATCGACATTTAAAATAGGTAGGTTGGTTGGTTGGTTGGTTGGTTGGTTGGTTGCTGATCCAGCGGTCCATGGGCTCATGCCCTTTGACCTAATGTCATTAGATGGCATTATATTGCTGGGAAGTCTGTGGATTTTCGGCCCACCCCGGGACAGAGCCAGAGAATAATTATCACACCTCCAGGAAGGTAGGTTTCAACCTATGCACTGCTCCTAGCCACTGTAGCCAAGATAGGGTTCACTGTGCTCATTCCCCGCCACCAGTTGACTACTGGTTATGCCGAACTTCTCTATTGCTCCAGGCATGCAACCAAATGTTCAAGTCAAAAGGATTGTCACGTCCTGAGTCACTGTGCCTCTATGATGGTCCTCAGACATAGGAAAAACAGTGATGTCAGTTTTCTCCTCCTCAGTGCTGCACAGTACATCTCTGGCTCCCTCCCAACCACAGAGGGTGCATACATATATATTCAGGCAAACATGTAAAACATTTCAACAAAAAAAAAAAAATCAAAATCAAAATCATAATTGTATAGATGACGTGCCATGAAGCTTCTATAAGAAGATAACCTCAATATAACGGCATGTCATCCACTAAGGTTTTCTGTTGCATGGATGGTATGTCTAGTGGGCCATTGGTGAGACCCACAGACGCAACCACATGCGTAAAATAGGTAGGGGGTTAGGAATTTTTTAGGAAATAAAACAAAATGCAGGGGGTTCCTAAGGTTAGGAATTATATTTTTTATTATTTAAATTTGTTCCCGTTATTTCGCAAAATGTTGATATAATTGTCACTTTTGCGCTCATAACTTTAATTCAAATATTAACCGACATTGTTGAAATTGTGTATGAATATTTCTTACCTAGCTCTCTATATCACATATTAAGAACATTGCTATCTATGTATATTTACTATTTTTACGGCAGTTTTAATTTGGGTGAAAAACACACACAAATGAGTGACCTTTGCACCCACCTGTAAGAATAGTTTGAAAATATATTCTAATATCCTCAGTAAACGCCAAATCTATTACACTTGTGTGGAGATTCATTTTTAATTGTAACTCATTTGTACTTAATATCTTCTCCAAAAATTAACAGAACTGATCTTTACAGAACTGATTTTTGTTCAAGATCAAATAATTTATATTTACTTTTATACTGAAAGAAACATCTTACCTTATAATAATAGTGGTATTCATCAATGTATTTACTGTGAAAGGTGCAACCATTTCACGGAAACCGTTTTTTAAATATGAATTTTTTTCGTATCCCTACCAAATTATTACTTAATACTTGGAAATATGTATTTAAACGCGTGCAATTATGTTTTAAAACATGTAATTATTTATAAAACTTGAAATTATGTATTAAAACTTGAAATTATGTATTAAAACTATGAATCATCTAATTGAAAGTTGGAATTGTGTATTAAAACTTTACATGATCTATTAATATGTTCAACGATCATGGTGATTTAGTATATTTAAACTGTCATATTGAAGTAAGAACGAGAGTTCGTTAGTGCTGGCATAGTGACAGTACTGACATATTGAAGTAAGAACAAGATTTCATTAGTGCTGTCATAGTGACAGTACTGTCATATTGAAGTAAGAAAGAGAGTTCGTTAGTGCTGGCATAGTGACAGTACTGACATATTGAAGTAAGAACGAGATTTCATTAGTGCTGTCATAGTGACAGTACTGTCATATTGAAGTAAGAAAGAGAGTTCGTTAGTGCTGGCATAGTGACAGTACTGACATATTGAAGTAAGAACGAGATTTCATTAGTGCTGTCATAGTGACAGTACTGTCATATTGAAGTAAGAAAGAGAGTTCGTTAGTGCTGGCATAGTGACAGTACTGACATATTGAAGTAAGAACGAGATTTCGTTAGTGCTGGTTTATTGACAGTACTGATTTATGCAAGTAAAGTCAGAAATGGTATTAGTGACACGGTGCTACTCAAAGTCAAAAGTACACATGATGTTGACTGAGTTTGCATACCTTACCTCACAAACGAATACATCATGATTCTGTCACAAGAAAAGGCGTCATCCATGAAAATAAATATTCTCAGTTAGTTAGGCAGCGACACGACACAGTGCATTTTGACACTCAAATCTTCGAGCAATAGGATTATCCAAATATTTGTAGGTGCTACCAACAGTTTCTGACTGAAATATGACACGCTGTCCAATCAGATGTGCAAAATTTTCCTAGAACAATTCACATCTTTGGCCCGACCTCGTTTTAATTAAATGTGTAAAGATAACAATTGTCATAGCTTAGGTCCTTACAGGGATTTGAGACAATACTTCATAAGACCGTAGCGTGGAATTACTTTACTAAAGTTCTTCCTGAGACGTTTGTCATGAGGACTGCTCGCAACGGATTGCTGACCTTAAGCGATCAGTGTGTTTTTTTATTGTCTATTTACACAAAGTATACGTACATTAAGCATTAAAAAGTTCGGATCAGCCAAGATATGTGACGTAGTCTTCAGAGCTTATCTATAGAAGGATTTCCTTTGACATCTCACGTGAGTGGGAAACCATACCCATTTCCACACACTCTTAGCCGCCTCTTATTACATTTATAACAGTGCTGCTACTCTTTGTCCCACTTTCTGGTCCCGCAACACATGAATACCTGTATTAAAACATGTTTGGTTTTTTTAATTGCGTTGAATTTGGTGTTTTTTTTAACCCTAGCAGAGCCTCTAAATTCCAATAGAACTGTTATCAAAACCAATACGCTTTTGTGTTAGTACTGTACCAGGAAGCAAAGCAAAGTATACCTTCAGCCAAATGTAGCTATCTTAATTTGATAACACAATTGTCATCACAACCTTTGATTATAGTCAGAGTTGAATTTTCTAATATTAGTATGCCTACATGGATTATGTGAATGTACACTTATCAGTAGCTTTCAGCATGAGGTTTGGGCAAAGTTTGTGCGTGACCAAAGACAGTATAGAAGACCCGTTCGCAGAATTCATTAAGTCTTAATTCGTTACGTTTTTGATTATTCTTTTTTGTCCTGTAGGTCACTATTTGTATACTTGTAGTTGTCTTGGCTATTTGTGGCATGCGCCTTCCAAGTATATAATTCTTCTTCTTCGGCGTTCATTCTCAAACTCCCGCTGGATTTCTTTTGTAACAAGACAATGGTTTTACAAGATTTCCAGTTGAATGTAGTCCAAAGAATAGAAATGCGTTGTGTTGCCGTTTTATTTGCGCCAATGGCCCAACACATCTGTCTTCGTCGGAAAGCATATAATCAATGACAATAATATGTACGTAGACGTTTTTGAAGTTTCACTTGAACACAACTGATAGACAGTCCTACGGGGCTAAGGGGATGTAAAGGGGATCACTAAGGGGCTAAGGGGATGTAAAGGGGATCACTAAGGGGCTAAGGGGATGTAAAGAGGATCACTAAGGGGCTATGGGATGTAAACACGAAAAAATACAACTGACAATACACATTTACAATACATAAGACATTTTCAATACACAAGACATTTTCAATACACAAGACATTTTCAATACACAAGACATTTTAAATGCACACGACATTTTCAATACCTAAGACATTTTTAATACACACGATATTTTCAATAAACAAGACATTTTCAATACACAAGACATATTCAAGCGAAACGAAATATGTAATATATCACTGGGATTACCATGTGTGTGGAAGGGGAGCTCTTAGTGCGTAGCGCGCAGATTGATTCATCCAGCTGCCATCGTAGCGAATTTTTTATCCGATTAAATTAACCATTCTGACAATAGTGTTTACTAGTAACGTGATTACAATGACGTCACGAAAGCTGTGCGTACTATACCAAAGTTGGAATGGAACTGCACATAACATTAAAAAATGAGAATGTTGGCACTTCTTGTACTGTCATCATCATCATCAGGTGTCACTTCGGCTGGCGTAGGCGAGCATGGATCTCCACAGCTCTCTGTCTCTATTATTATGTATCAATCTCACTGTTGTTTCCCTGCCGTGCAAGGTTGGCAGACTGTCTAATATTTTCTCACGTTGTCGCCCTCTGTCTCTGTTGCCTTCAATCTTGCCTGTTGTGACTATGTTCTCGAAACCTCTTTGTCTCATGAAGCGACCAAAAAATGAAGATGGTCTTTTTCTTATATTTTTTATTAAGGTTCATTTCGCATTTGACGCTTTCAACAACTATTATTTTATAAAACCACATTTATTCTTCTATAAAACCACATCTCTATTGCCTCTAATTTCCCACTTTCCAGTTTGTTTATTGTCCAAGACTCGCATCCATATGTTAGTATGGGAGTTATATAGTACTGCAGAACTCTCTTTCTCACCTCTAATGACAAGGTCATATTACACAATATATTTTTCATTTTTCTGAATGTTGTTTTTGCCTGTCCTATTCTGCATCTTATTTCTGTTGAACTTCTTCCATCTCCTGTAATCGTTGTGTTGAATTGGTGGACCTGTTTTAATACTATATCATTTACTATGATCTTGCAAGGTGTGGTATTTTGTTTCTTTGAAATAATCATTTCTTCTTTTTTCTTTATGTTTAGAAAGAGGCATTTTTCGGTACTTTCTGCGGCTACTATATTTATTTAATCTTGAAGGTCTTCCTCTTTTTGCTATGTGCCCAAAGGTTGTTTAGCCTCGCCGGTTCAACACGACGATAAACCTCGCCGGTTCAACTATACTTATCTTTCCCTGATTTTATGTAAATTGGGTAACTAAGGAAGCGATTGATTGTGAAACAATAGCGCTCTACGGGGAACTTTAAGTGTGTATTTATAAAATTTATGATGATGTTGTTCCTCCTTCGCAAGCGAAGATGAGCATGGCATAAAAAACATTAAATGCGATGGAAAATAAAAATTGGTAATTAATTAATTTGGTTTGTGAGATCGTAGATGCACGATGAGTCCGATTCGTGCACGGAAAGTTCTATTGCAGAGCTTGAGAGAGCTTTTTAGGTGATCCTTGAAGCGCTTTTTTTCTGCCCTCCACTTGAACGTTTACCTTCGCACAGCTCCCCATAGAATAATCTCTTTGGAAGGCGCTTGTCTGGCATACGGACGATGTGGCCAGTCCAGCGGAGTTGGGACCTAGAAAATTTATAAAATTTATAAAATTAATTGTGCAAGATACGGTTGAAATGTTTAGATTTTTGCAAACAAATAGCTCAGGCAATCAGAACAGTGTTCGTGCAATTTTTGCAGACAAATAGCTCAGGCAATCAGAACAGTGTTCGTGAAATTTTTACAGACAAATAGCTCAGGCAATCAGAACAGTGTCCGTGCAATTTTTACAGACAAATAGCTCAGGCAATCAGAACAGTGTTCGTGCAATTTTTACAGACAAATAGCTCAGGCAATCAGAACAGTGTTCGTGCAATTTTTGCAGACAAATAGCTCAGGCAATCAGAACAGTGTTCGTGCACTGTACCACAATAATAAACAAACAAGCATAAACAGATCTCTGAAATGGGGTATGGGGTGGTTTTACCCAAACCAGTAAGGTCATTCGCGTGTTTTCGGTTGTCAGATCGTCCATTTTATGAATATTTGATGACAATTTTATGAAAAATTGCTAATGGAAAGATTTTCATCTTTTTCTCTTTTTACCCGCTATTTGGCAAACGTAGTAGTATTAAATTTATCATCACTGTATTTTCTTATTTATTATTTGATCCCATGACACGTATCTCTCCACTATTCAATATTTTTCCTCCTATTGTATGGTTATATGTGCTCTGTGGCTTTTCCTTTCTCGAGTCTGTTCTTACTGTATTTGCCGCTTTCTCTCTCTCTCTCTCTCTCTCTCTCTCTCATCTGATCTCTCGCACCATCTTCATCTGCTCTTCCCTTACATTATGATTTTTTGTTTGTAATATTTGTTGTCCGTTGCTTGTTTGTGTCCTTAGTCGAAACGTCGTCTGTCACTGTGTATCGTTGCTAGGTTGTTTTATGATTTATTTTGGTAACACTTATACCTATTTTTGTTAATTTTGATATTTTCCTGTGTTACCCCAGCCACCCATGTCCTGTTTAGGGTTGTTATCTATCTATTGTCTTTTCTACTTGTGCTGTTATGCGTTGTCTGCTAGGACTGTCTGCCTGTGCTATTTGGCGTCGTAGAATTGTCTGTTTGTGTTGTTAGTCGTCGTAGGATTGTCTTCGTGTGCTGTTAGTCGCCGTAGGATTGCCTGCCTGTGCTGTTAGTCGTCGTAGGAGTGTCTGCCTGTGCGGTTAGGCGTCGTAGGATTGTCTGCCTGTGCGGTTAGTCGTCGTAGGATTGTCTGCCTGTGCGGTTAGTCGTCGTAGGATTGTCTGCCTGTGCTGTTAGTCGTCGTAGGATTGTCTTCGTGTGCTGTTAGGCGTCGTAGGATTGTCTGCCTGTGCTGTTAGTCGTCGTAGGATTGTCTGCCTGTGCTATTAGGGAACATAGGATTGTCTGCCTGTGCTATTAGGGAACATATGATTGTCTGCCTGTGCTATTAGGGAACATAGGATTGTCTGCCTGTGCTATTAGGGAACATAGGATTGTCTGCCTGTGCTGTTAGGGAACATAGGATTGTCTGCCTGTGCTATTAGGGAACATAGGATTGTCTGCCTGTGCTATTAGGGAACATAGGATTGTCTGCCTGTGCTGTTAGGGAACATAGGATTGTCTGCCTGTGCTATTAGGGAACATAGGATTGTCTGCCTGTGCTATTAGGGAACATAGGATTGTCTGCCTGTGCTATTAGGGAACATAGGATTGTCTGCCTGTGCTATTAGGGAACGTAGGATTGTCTGCCTGTGCTGTTAGGGAACGTAGGATTGTCTGCCTGTGCTGTTAGGGAACGTAGGATTGTCTGCCTGTGCTGTTAGGGAACGTAGGATTGTCTGCCTGTGCTGTTAGGGAACGTAGGAGTGAGTGACGATCTGTTTTCGGGAACGACCTCCATAGCGATTTTTTTGCAGATCTTCAATTTTTTCATCAAATATGACAATCCATCCTGTTTCCTTTAAGGCAATCATATGAACGGCCCTACATCATAGCAATTCAATCTCTACATTTTTACGTTTTCATATGTACAACCCAGGTACATATGAAGTTAATTCACTAATACTTGCTTCTACAATTTCAATTACACTCGTAGGACCCCCGACATCCGCACAACTCGTAACTCGACACCCACATCTTCAAACTCGGCCATACCATTTGACCCAGTTATGGTGAATAATATTATATAAAAAATAACACTAGCTTATGTCTGAAAGTCAACAGTGATACCAGTAACATTAAAATGTAATATTTATCTTTAGTGATACAAAACCGTTATCACTGTCACTTTGTGGGCTCGTACTTTGAAATTGTGACCACAAGTTGTTAGAGACTTAATGTATGTTCTCATAAATTAGAATCAAGTAAATTAACACAGTAAACATGATATTGTTCGTTAGTTAGTCTTTGTATCATCCTGACGATACTCACCAAAATAGTAGATCTTTAGTAGGAACTATCTTTTTGCTATATGCCCAACGGTCGTTTAACCTCGTCGGTTCAACACGGCGATAAACCTCGCCGGTTCAACGCTACTTATCTTTTCCTGATTTTATGTAAATTAGGTAACTAAGGAAGCGATTGATTGTGAAACAATAGCGTTCTACGGGAAACTTTAAGTGTGTATTTATAAAATTTGTTGTGCAAGATAAGGTTAAATTGTTTAAATGTTTGCAAACAAATAGCTCAGGCAATGCTTAAAGTAATTTCAATTGTTAGAAATACATAGAACGATTGAGAATGCAAAGAAAAATGTATGCATCCAAGCGCTAATTTCTATAACAGAACAGAGAGAAAGAGAGAGAAAGAGAAACGACCCTTTGTTGGTCGAAACTAGTCAATGTCCATGTGTTATCATGGGTGTATCCATTGATTAGCACAACTTCATCACCCTGTTTTCTAATTCCCCCTTCCCAATTAAGAAAATACGCCAGTATTAAAAAGGTAAGTATTCCCTTTCTTACGCCAGTGAGACGTATTGGGGAATGCGGTTTAAGCCCGTATTGCTCAAACTGGAGAGTTCGGTTTCTGTCCTATGCAGGGCATTCGGTGCTGAAGTAACATACTTTTGTTAAAATATAACAGAAGGCTGCAACTGCACAAAATTACGACAAGATGATCTTATTTCTAATACTTTCCGTTAAAACGACCGATATTAATAATAATCATGTATCTAAAGTCTCTTTATAAATGCAGGACCTACTATAGAACGTGATTTTCCTTCTAAATGTAGGCCCTACTGTAGACCGTGATTTTGCTTTACAAGCCTTTAGTGGCTGCCATGATAATTAACTGAATACTGTACATAGCGGTACACTATTACGCATACGTTGGTGTAGATTTTTCTAAAAAAAAAAAAAAAGATTATTATGTCTACTAGAATATTCTTTATACTTATTTAAATAATGGGTTATTAAATTTGTCCAACAATCTTTAAAAGCCAAGAAGAGACTAAACCAGATAAATGTAGTACCCGATACCAAAATATTTGATGATAGCTAAATTTATTTTATTTGGCTATGTTAAAGCCAATGTGGCAACCCTGATGCAGGAAAAAAAAATTAAAAATAGGATTAAGAACTAATGAACTACATCACAGACGTTTGAATTGAATTCCGAAATGCCGCATTATAAAGGTTAAAAAATACCCGTCTAAACCATATGATGAAGCGAGACGTTGTGCCCTAGATTCATAAATAGATAGGTTTATGCGTTTCCTGGAATCATATGGCATACGCCTATTTCTCTTTCGTTTTATGAAATACCTATGGGAATATTCTAGAGTAACAGTAATAAATTATAATGTTGAAATTTGGATAAAGTGATGCTTTATGAACCTTCTTTTCTTATGCCAAGCTCTAAACACTGTCTTTTTCTAATTTAATAATGACTGCTTTTTTCAATACAAATTAATACTGTTTTTAAGCAGTCCATGACATTGTTGTAATTATTTTTTAAACCAATTGAAAACAGCTACGAAAAATCACTTTATAAAACTTTTTAAAACAGCTACAAAAATAAACTTTATTTTTTTTTTAAACTTTCGTTACAGAATGTTTTCCTGTAAAGGAGTACATGGAGGTTTTCTACACTTTATAAAACTATTATTTAAAACAGCTACGAAAACACACTTTATAAAACTATTTAAAACACCTTCGAAAACACACTTTATAAAATTACTTGAAACTATACTTTATACAATTACTTGAAACCACACTTTATACAATTACTTGAAAACATCTGGTAAAAAACAATTTATAAAACTAATTGACTACCACTGGGAAAATACTCGTTTTAAAACTGCTTAAACAAGCTGAGAAACACACCTTATAGACTAAAACTATTTGAAAACAGTTTGGAAAACACACATTACAAAACTATTTGAAAACAGTTTGGAAAACACACATTACAAAAACTATTTGAAAACAGTTTGGAAAACACACATTACAAAACTATTTGAAAACAGTTTGGAAAACACACATTACAAAAACTATTTGAAAACAGTTTGGAAAACACACATTACAAAAACTATTTGAAAACAGTTTGGAAAACACACATTACAAAAACTATTTGAAAACAGTTTGGAAAACACACATTACAAAAACTATTTGAAAACAGATGAGAAAACACAAAGTAATAAAGTACTTGAAAACAGACGGGAATAATTTACAAAATTACATGAAAAAGCTAGGAAAGCACTAAAACTACTTGAAAACGGCTTAGAAAACACAAAACTGGCCCGTAGATAAGTGGCTTTACGGTACGCACCACCCCCCCCCCCCCTGCCGCTTTTGCAAATCTAACATGGCTTTTAGTACTATGAACAATCAAAGACACCATAAAAACACCTCCCTTCGCAATTCTTCTCAACAATGTCTTAAATTATCGTCAAACGGTGAAATATATTTATACTAAAACTAACAAATTAATTTTCTTTTTTAGATAAGACTCCCTCATTAAAGTAATCATATCTACGGCACTGGGTGGGAAGATACAAGTTATAAAATTACTTGAAACAGCTGGAAAGATACAAGTTATAAAACTACTTGAAACAGCTGGGAAGATACAAGTTATAAAACTACGTGAAACAGCTGGGAAGATACAAGTTATAAAACTACTTGAAACAGCTGAGAAACACATAATAGAGCACATAATGAGTTGCCTCAATTGGTAGCGTATCATATTAAGTAAACTGTGCTGAACTCAGCACTCGAAATTATACATGTTATCTGGTATGCATTGCCGAGAGGCGTTGATTTAATACCAACAATTATATAAAAAATAAACAAAAATTATACAATAGGACATCACAATTGGCAATGTTTGTTTGTTTTTCGTTCGCTCCATTGTAACCATCACGGATATCCGTGCGATTTCCGCCGGGAGCGTGATTACGTTGTGCCACCGTTTTGCGCCTTGTAGGCCTAGCACATCCGATTTCGGCATGCCTTGACAATTCGGGTGGGCTACCCTTAGCCTGTGACAGCCTCTATATCTGTCTCCAGGCACGCGTAGTGGAGACTCTTCGCCCAGATGATTTTTTGCTCTCGTCTGACTCGAACGAGGTGTTCCACTGTCTATGAACTTGCCTCGTGTAATTGGACGTGCTGTGCCTGTGCCCATTGGGTACTGAACCGTTTCTCATCCGTGAACCTGGTTCCTTAAGGGGAAGAACTCAACAGAGGAGTTGGACCCTGGCTCTTTCGCCCTCTTAACCGAGGTGTCATTCACTGACATCGTGTACCCCTTGTCCAAGTTCGAGTCTCACACCACGCGTTTGAGAGCAAGGCGTTCTCGAGCTGAGCTTCCTTGTCCCAATAGCGCCTGAGCCCATCAGGTACTGAACCCTTTCTCTCTTCAAGTGTAATTCCGGTGTAGGAAAACCTGACAGTAGAGTTGGACCAGGACTACCATCGTTGTCCCTTTCTTGCCTAAGCCCATCGGGTACAGAACCCTTTCTCTTCGCGAGCATATTTCCGGTTTAGGAAGGCTCGACATAAGAGTTGGGTTAGGTCTTCTTGCTTTACCAAACGCCAATGGATGGATCTGGGTCTCTGCCTGTAAGGAACACAGGTAACTAGAAGCTCGTCTCGAGCTGACGGAGCTTGTAGTTCCCCTTTCCTAGGGACTTTTCACTTTCTATTTGCAGTTCGCGCTGCCCTCTAGCGCTGTTCTGCCCTTTCATTATTTCATTGTACTCGGTATGAAATCTATTTGCCTCTCGCCATGCATCAACCTTTATGTGCATTTTACATTGGCCGCCCCTCCAATGTTCGGACTGGACTGACTTGCTTCACTGTATGTCGACAGTGTCGCTATATGTGGTGATGCTGGTGGTGTCGGAGATATTGTCTGTCTCTTGTGCAGTCAAATCTCTTTCCATCTGCTACCTCCACATTCTCGGACACGATCCCCAAATGATTTGGCCAGAATCAGCTCGAGCTGCTGTATTTCTGTTTCCAGGGTGCACCGCGTGGAGGTACATTTGGGATCTTGGTTATCTGCTAACCCTGGATCCGCCTAGAGCAATGCGTTCCCTTTGCACCCCACAATTGGCAATAACTAGTGAGATGTTATACGCGATAACGCATGAATGTTATACACAATAACGCATGAATGTTATAAACGATTTTTAAAGGTGAAAAGACCCTCCCACCGTTCCATAAGGGAAACGTATTTACGACCCTGCATGTTTTGATAAGCCAATGTCTTCGTGGTTATAAACTACAAGATAGAGTTAAAATGTTAAATGTTTACATGAATAACTGCTGTATGTATACTATAGGCCTACATGTGCCCAGAATCAGACAATTTTTGTCAGAAATATATAAATACAAAACAAAAACACAAGAAAACGTCAGTGACCATCCAACAATCCGGTATGTGCCTAGTAACACAAATACCACGATAATAATAGTGATTACGTCAATAATACGTAACAAATGTCTACAACTACTAATACAAACATTCAATATATATTTGTAACACATGGGCTATTCACTGGTCCACTTCCATTACTTTGTTGTCACGCCTACACAAAATCTGGACTGATGTGTACTTGTCTATATGTCTATCTATACGCTGTGGCCCTTGTTTGTCTTTCGGCGTCAGGGGTGGAAGAGTTCTCTGTAGATGGCCTTCTTGTGTGTTGTTTGCAAGCTTGTTCCTGTGGCTTCTTTGATTTCTGTGATCCATCTTTTAAATGGTCTGCTTCTGGCTTTATAAACGTTGTGTCTATGTGTCATGGCCATTTGTGGCATGCTGTCTGTCGGTAGTCTGGAAGCGTGTGAAAACCACTTGATCTGTTATCTTTTGATGTGTTCCAATACTGGTATTGTTTTGGTTATCTGTCTGATGTTATTGTTTCTAATTCTATCTCTTAGTGACACTCAGAGTATTCTTCGTAGACATGTAATTTCTGCTGTAGCTATTTTTCTTTTGTCTTGTGCTGTCATTGTCCAGGTTTGGCACTGGCAACATAGTGATGGAATAATAATAGTCTTGTATAATGCAACTTTAGTGTCTATGTTTACATTTTTGTTCTTGAAAATGCGTGTCATCTGTCCTAGGATCTGGTATAATTTTTTGCATCTATTTTTTATCTCTTTACTGATTTTCCCCTAACTCGATATAATGCTTCCTAAGTAAGTGAACTCATTTACCTGTTTAATGTGTTTATCATTGATAGAGATAATGATATGTCTTTCTTTCTTTGCTATTACCATTATTTCAGTCTTTTCAATATTGATCTTCATGTTGAATTTTTAATATGTTGTGTGGAGTCTGTGTACTTGTGATGTGCGCAAATACAATAAAATGTGTGCAGTTTAGGATTAATTATCGTTTGTTATTACGCCATTTCACATCACGATTTAAGAGTAAAATAAATGAAGAAATTTAATATATTTAGCTGGTTTATTTTTTGGGGACAATATTGTGTTGTTATATGGGTATTCCAGTTGTGTTTGTTTTTATTTTCCCAAATCTGCTCCGAAGTAATCACAAGTACATTACCATGTTAAATTAATTTTTTAAATATTTTTTTAAACAAAACCTAAGGGAGCAGATGAGAGGAATAGATTATCAGTTTTTTAGATTGCTTCTCAGCACTCAAACGGTGTTCTGATTTCATAAAATGTGTGCAGGCTTAAAACCCTGTCTTCCATCTACGGGCTTCAGAAGACAATAGCGTTATCGCGCATAATTCATAGGCCTATGTATCAAAACAAATACAAGTAACACAATAGTAGTGCACAAACTTCCGGGATGTTTCTGTAGCCTTCCAGCTCCGATGTTTCTCTTCCCTATGACATGTTTCTTTAATCTCTTCATCCTACAATCCTCATATATGTTTTCTTACGTTTAGTATATTGTTTTCTTTCCTTTGTTGTCTTTTGTTCTGATGAAGGTTTTTAGTCTAAACGTCGTCCGTCGCTTTATCTCGTTACTAGTTTGTTTTAGTGACTAATATTGGAAACACGTGTACCTATTTCCGTTCATTTTTACATTTGCCTTATTCCTCCTCTACCCCCCACCCCCCCCCCCCCCCAATTTTCAGGTTGTTTCCCCGACACTATACCTTTATCGCTTCATCGCGTAAACCTGCATAGTAATGTCCGTGGCTATCAGCACGGCTATTTCTGTAACCTAGGGATAAATGTTCCAGTGTTGGATAACAACCCTAAACAGGAAGTAGGTGGCTGGAATAACACCATGCAAATGTCAAGATAAACAAAAATAGGTAGATGTGTTACCAAAATAAAACATAAAACAACCTGACGACGAGACTGTATCTCGTCGTCAGGCTGTTTTATGTTTTATTTTGGTAACACATCTACCTATTTTTCTTTATCTTGATATTTCTGTAACCTGTAGTTTCCAGAGTTCCGTTATTGTTCATATTATTAATCTATTAAACACTGCCAAATATGTGGCCCTAGATTAGATAAAACATTTCATGAACAGATTATTCACAAGTGAAAGATACAGCTTATGTCACTGTGTCAAGTATGCCTACACAACAAATACGTGTACAGATTATTTGTTCAAAACCTGACCAGGAAACAGGAATTTCAACAATTATTATTAGTCAAGGACAGAGTCCAACATGAAAAATTAATAAAATGTCTTCAAGAAATAATCATAAATGGAAAAGACATCAGACTGATTATAAATATATATTGGGAATAAGCTGCATCAATAAGGTGTGAAAACAGCTACTCACCATACATAGAAATAAGAAGAGGGGTAAGACAAGGATGCATTTTATCACGAAGCCTATTTAATATCTACACAGAGAATATCTTTAAAAATATAGAAGAAATGCCAGGACTCAAGATCAATGGGAAAATAATAAAAAAACTTGAGATACAAGGCACTGTTCTTTTATCAGATAGTAAACATCAACTACACAGACTAATAGATCAAGTCAATAAATCAAGTCAATAAATCAAGTCAATAAATCAAGTCAATAAATCAAGTAATGAATATAGACTGGATATAAATATCCGAAAAATAAAAACCATGATAATCAGCAAAGACACAGAAGAACAAGAGCTAAACATAAAAATACATGGAGAGAAACTACAACAAGTAAAACAGTATCAATATCTTGGACACACAGTCACAAATGGCGGCAGATGTGAAACAGAAGTTAAAAGGAGAATAGGAATGGCTAAAAGTACCTTCAATGACATGAGGAAAATAGAAACATCTAAACAAATTACAAACAAGTTAAAAATGAGAATTATAAAATGCTACACCTATTCTATATTAATGTATGGATTAGAAACATGGACACTAAATAAACAATTAGCAGACATAATGTATGCCTTTTTGAGATGTGGCTATATAGAAGAATAGGGAGAACATCATGGAAAGAGAAGAAAACAAATAAAGAGTTCTAAAAACACTTAATATGAAGAAAGAATTACTAAAAAAAAATATCAGGTAAGTAAAATATTGTGGATACATTAAAATGACACCTTGTTGAAGACCTTATTTGAGGGTAAAGTCAAATGGAAGCGAGCAAGAGGTAGGCAGAGATACAAGACGGAGATTAACATTACAAGATGGACAGGTTACAGTCTAGTCGAATGCACTACCAAAACAAGAGATAGGGAATGTTGGAGATCTGTTGCAGCCAAGCTTCGTTGCGGAGACGGCACTTGATGATGATTAGTCATTGCACAGTAAGAACGAGCACAGGCACATCCGATAATTTCCAAATTCACTCGGGAGTGAGACATGGATGTGTTCTATCCACCCTGTTGTTCATAACATACATACATCACATCTGCAAAGTAGAAAAAACAATGGAAGAAAAAAATGGAAGAACAATTGGCACCATATCTTCAGAAACAAAAATGTAGAATTAAACACCAAAATAATACTATTTAAAACGATTATTATGCCAAAGCTGTGCAACCAATGCCAAACATGGACAAGGACAGAACAAGACAAACGTAAACTTGTGACAGCTGAAATGGCATGCTTACGCAGAGTCCTAGGAATATCTATAAGAGACAGAGTGAGAAATGAGGAGATTAGACAAAGAATCGACTACATCCCAAATCTTGGAATTATTAAGAGACAGCAGATTAAATGGCTCGCACACATTCCCGTGGTGCACCCTGGTAACAGAAATACAGCGGCTCGAGCTGATTCTGGCCAAATCATTTGGGGATCGTGTCCGAGAATTTGGAGGTAGCAGATGGAAAGAGATTTGACTGCATAAGAGACAGACAATATCTCCGACACCACCAGCGCCAACATATGCCATGGCACTGTCGACATACAGTGACGCTAGTCAGTCCAGTCCGAACATTGAGAGGCGGCCAATTAAAAAGGCACGAAATGGTAGATGTATGGTGAGAGACAAATATTTCATACTGAGTACAATGAAAGGGCAGCACAGCGCCATAGGGCAGCGCCAACTGCAAACAGAAAGTGAAAACGATCCAACTAAATCTGAACTACAAGCTCTGTTAGCTCGAGACAAGCTTCTAGTTACCAGTGCTCCTTACGGACTCAGACCCAGACCCAATCATAGGTGCCCGGCAAAACAAGAAGACGTGGCCTAACTCTAATGTCGAGCTTTCCCATACCGGAAACATACTCGCGAAGAGAAAGTGTTCTGTACCCGATAGGCTCAAGTACAAAAGGGACAACGATGGCAGTTCTGACCCAATTCTACTGTCAAGCCTTCCTATTCCGGAAATATACTTGCAGAGAGAAATGGTTCAGTACCCGATGGGCTCAGGCGCAAATTGGATAAGGTCACTCAGCTCGAAATCGCCTTGCTCAGAAACGCGTGGTGTTAGACTCGAACTTGGGCGTGGGGTTCACAATGTCGGTGAATGACACTTCGCCTAAGAAAGCGAAAGAGCCAGGGTCCAACTCTTCTGTCGAGTTCTTCCTCATCTGGAACCAAGCTCGTGGAAGAAAAAAGGTTCAGTACCCGATGGTCACAGAAACATAACATCTAATTACACGAGGCGAGTTCACAGACGGTAGAACACCTCGTGCGAGAAAGACGTAAATGACAATCGTCTCGGCGAAGAGTCACTACACGACCGCGTGCCCGTCGACAGATAGGCAGGCTGTTACGGACTAGGGAAGTCTACTACGCGAATTAAAGCCATGACGAAAACGAATGTGCTGGGACTCGGAAGTCCAGACCACAAAGTGAGCCAACCAAAGTGCACATAACACAGTTTTACTGTGGAACTTGCAGTACAACGTACTTCTCGCTCCTCGGCGAAAACCACACGATATACTCGTTGTGGTTATAGGAGAGCGAACGCAGAAGAAGAAGAAGAAGCATACCACAGCAAACAATGCTACACATGTACAGTGAAGGCAGACCTAGACGCCGACCACAATTGATGAACAACTGAAATAAAGGAGGTGACAAATATTAATATTATTGATCTGGGTGGGTACTAGATACAAGGCTGTAGATACAGGAGAGTTTGTGTGTTCACAACATCCCCCCCCCCCACACACACACACAAGAAATCCGATCGTGACTTTTAAGACTAGGAATTTAGCCAATGTGTGGGTTTTATATATCACCCCCCCCCCCCCCTCACCCACAACGATTTTTCACAAATATATCGTACAATTACTCGTAAAAATGAGAAAATCACACACTACTATGGATAAATGATCATTTTAGGTAACCCCCCACCCTCCCTCAACTAAGTTGCGACGACAGTCAGGCAGTTTCTGGTCAGCAATTATGGGGAAATCTTGTGCTATGACGCTGGTTCAGAACTCATATTACCTTAACCTTGTCATCGTGTTAACCGAAATTGCAAACTCCTAAGGAGATAACTCCTCTCAGACTTCTTCATCCACTGCATCTAACATAATTTCCAGTCGCCTCCATTCGTCTTGCCACTGATTTCAAAATGAAGTAACAACCGCCGAAGACGGATGTGTCGGGTCATTGGTGCAAATAAACCGGCGACACGAGTTTCCGTTCTCTGGACTACATCCTGGTAGAAATCTATTTTTTATAGTAGGAAAATCCGTGTTGTTTCAGGCTATAAAATAGTTGCTTTCTTTCGTTATTATTCCCCTGATGTTTTTGTTTGTAATGCTTGTCTCTATGTCAATACTTGTGTGTACATGCGACATTGTTACCTTGACCGTCTCTTGTGTTCAATGTCTGCCGTTTAATGCTTGTGTCAGTGACATTATATTTTTTTTACTGTTTCAATGTTTGCTTTGTATATTCTTTAAAAAAAGACCTTAACCCTATATAAAACTTCGGTGTAGCTGGGTTTTTTTTTCAACAAACGAGTTCGACTGTATCTATGTCATTTGTGTGTGTGTGTCAGTATTGTGTTCTGTGAATGCGCTATTTTTCTGCTGTGTCTCTGGTCTTTGACACTTCTTTCTCCAACTCATCGAGTTCGTTAGACCAGTACAGCTTGTAATTTTTTTTTCTAGCACCTCTTGGTATGGTTTTCTTGAAGAAGTGCAGAAGTCAGGAGTTGTGCAGTTTTGTTCATATTTTTAATCCTTGGATGTAGAGTTTTTATGAATTTAGAATTAGAGTCATGTCAGCATACTTACTCCAGTTTGCTTTCTTGAAGTTCCATCTAGGTGTGGTTGTGGGGCCAGCATGGGTGTGGTTAATGTCAATGGTGAGTTTGATGGGGCGATGGTCACTTCCACCAAGCTGTTTCAGCACTTCCCTGTATGTTATTGTGGCTAAAGCGTCTGTTGCAAAGGCTAGGTCTGTCCTATCCCAAACTAAGCTAATCTAATATAAACTAATCTAAATTATAATCTAATTTATCTATTATATCCTAATCTATCCTAGTCGATCTATCTATCTATCTATCTCGATTATCACTTTCCACTTGTGCTGTTAAGCGACTGTTTGGATGGGGGGGGGGAGGTTTGGAGTTGTCTATCTTTGGTAATTTGGGTCGCATTAACCATGGTCAGTCCATATCTCTTTAATGTTTATTTATCTCAACCCATCTATTTCTTGGTCTTTCTCATGTCTTGTAGCCCAATCTTCTGTTGTATGCACAAAGGGCTGATTTCATTGGTTCCATTCTCCTGATGTGGCCAAACCATATTTTGCTGTCTCTCAATGTAGTTTTGACTTGAGATTATCTTTATTTCTTTCCTGATATCTTCATTTCTCCATCTGGTTTTTCTGGTGACATTGATAGCTTTCTTCAAATATCTCATTTCAGATACTGTAATCTTTTTTTCGATAATGGCTTTATCTAGGGCTATGTTTGACATTCTTAACACAGAGTTGGTATAAAAATACTGTTTATTTAATTGTCATTTTGTAGCCATGCAGATTGTTGAGTGTTTGAGTATTGGTGACAGTTGGTGAGTGACAGCAATGGCTTTCAGACATCCTGTTTTGATTTCTCTATTAAGTTTATCACCTTTTGTAATGTCGCTTTATGGTTTCTAAAAATATGCTTCCTAAATATTTGAACTCTGAGACCTGCTTTAGTTTTGTATCACTGACAGATTTCGGATAAAGCAAACACACTCATTACTCTTCCTGAGCAAAAGTCAATATCGAGAATGCGGAAATTGGTAGTGAGGATCGACGTGGCCCGTAGAGAACCCCTGACAAAGATTTCAAAACAGTAGTACACAAAAATAGAACTGGAACCATCAGCCATTATATTCTGAGCGATTTACTGAAGCGGAGATTTGAGCACCTATTAACGTGTCCAGTGTACACGGCTTGAATGTCTAGTATGCAATGATCAGATTGATGATGGCTTGAATGTCTAGTATGCCATGATCAGATCGATGATGGCTTGAATGTCTAGTAAACCATGATCAGATCAATGAAGGCTTGAATGTCTAGTAAACCATGATCAGATCAATGAAGGCTTGAATGTCTAGTATGCCATGATCAGATCAATGAAGGCTTGAATGTCTAGTATGCCATGATCAGATCAATGAAGGCTTGAATGTCTAGTATGCAATGATCAGATCAATGAAGGCTTGAATGTCTACCATGATCAGATCAATGAAGGCTTGAATTTCTAGTATGCCATAATCAGATCGATGAAGGTATTTAAAAATAGGAAAAGAGTAACGCGCTTCAGACAAATCAGAAGAATCAAAAACAAAGAAGAAGATTGACAACTTTCCCTTGTCTCAAGACCTTTTAATTCCAGTTAACCATCTATTACACAATTTAAGGTTCTCCCATGATAAAAAAATATGTCGACTGAATATTTCAAGAGTCTTAGGTTCAGGAATACATTATATATACACAAAATAAAATTTTAAGAAAAAGATTTCGGAAAAATTGAGTATTAATGTTCCTATCAGCATGGTACCCATTTCCATATAATGTGGGATTTTTGGAGAGAAATTGATTTATTTTACAAAAAACTGAATGGAGAAATAAACTAGCATGGTATCAACACCGAATATTTCATGTTAGAAAACTAACTAAAATTAAACTAAATAAAACAAAATAGGAACCTGTACCTTGTAAAAATGCACAAACATATTTTATTTACACAATTTTATGGCCAAAAATTACAAATTTAAATGCATGCAGAATATAATAGAATTCTTGTATCATTGAAAAATTTACCGGTGACATTAAAGGGAAATAACCATTAAAATTGTGAACACAAAATATTATGAAGATATTTGAGTGGATTTGGTTTATTGTACAAAAAACTACACATTGTAATATAAGGTTAACCCTTTAGCTGCAGAAGCATTCTTAAGAATATGATGAAAAGCCACTGCAATTTTGCAGAAATCCTCCTCTTCTTAACTTCCCAGGGAAAACTCGATACCTGGATCAACCGAGTAGGAAACCAGTCCACCAAGCAAAGCACTGAGCTTTTTACCAAACTCAGTTACATAACTAGTAAAGTTTCCGGTTTCAATACTTTGAGGTGTATTAGGGAATATTGTGTTGCAACCATATTATTCTTTGACCCACTGCATTTAACTAGGGATGATGTTGTTATCATGTTTGCTGCCTTTACTTTCCCCGAAGATCTGATATCCATTTCTTTAGGTTGTATCGACCTAGGAACCATTGGCGATTTTAAAATATTTCCAGTTGACCTGGGAAATTAAAACTTGGATCCCCCGACTAGGAAGCAAGTTACCGCACCAGATTAAATATATGTTTGTTGATGAACTCTGAGGGAGTATGAATTTCCCACTCTTTTTTCCTGTGTTAACGAAGTACTTTCAGGTCTATGCTGATATTTGCCATGGTGACTTTTTTTCTGATTGGATGAGTTTTCAGAGATTTATTTCTACTAATAAATTCACCAATAACCCTCTCTGGTGATGGGCTTTCCATGATTCTTTTATAAATTCACCAATAACCCTCTCGGGTGATGGGCTTTCCATGATTCTTTTATAAACTCAGATCATGTTGGCAATAAAGTTGATACCTTCCTAGCATACTTCTAGATCTCCAGCAAGTTCTACCACGATGGAAGATCACGTAGATATTTTCTTCGTTAACTTGTTTCCATGATGTCCATTCAGGGTTTGAATTACCGGTAACTTCTTGGTCAGTTTGATTAAATTGTTCTGAGTTGTGACGGCCAAGGTAACGAGTTCGATCCCAACCACAGGCAATTGTACACCCAGACCATTCAGAAGGCACTGGCAAACTACTGAACGTATGTATATTTCCTAGAAAATCACTACAGCCAAAAAATGCTGGGTTGATAGCCATGTCCTGAATAGGATATGCTACCAATTTGTTTAAATAAAGTGTAACTTTCTTCTTTTTTAAGCAAATACAGCATATCAAAGGGCCATAAATACAGCAAAGGAAGACAGCTAATATTGCTATTATTACGATCATTATTACAAAATCAAAAGATATAGAATATTGAATATATTGTATTGTATGTACTCTGCGCCCTCTCAACAGAGCAGCATGCCAGCTGAGAATACCTCTTATAAAACATAACTCCTTAGCTTCAAGCAATAATCCCCAGGGATCTAAACAAAATTGCACTTGTAAACAAGACATTACTGACTAGTAACACACCTATGACCTTGTCAAATACTATTAAAGTGCATACAGAGATTGTGCTGGCTGGATTACCAGAACTACAACCTCCACTATTTTTTTAAGGCTGTTAAGCTCTGATATAACCATATTAGACAAATGTGCAAAGTTGAAAGGAGTATAACTCACCATAAGAGGGTATATTTTATTTCACCAAACTATATATTCATTCCAGGACATTAGGTCACATTAAGACAAAAAAACCAACATGATCTGAAATAACCACAATAAGCTTTGTTTTAGGTGAAAAGGGTGTGTATTATCATAGGAGCTTTAATTTTCAAATTAACACCCCCCAAAAAATCAATTTTTTCAATGGAAGATAGATGACAAACTACTATGTTGTTGAGATTCTTTATTATTATAAAAGTTCAGATAAATTTTTCCTTTTCACACCAATGCATATATAATAATAATAATAATAATAATAAAACCCATAACCTGTCAGGGTCGTAGGGGTGTCACATTGAGATATTTAGTGCAGAACAAACTCTACCATCCTGATGAGTTTAAAAACTTCACACCCTGTCCTGTCTTTGATATTATCCAACCAGGTCTTCTTCTTTCCACCTCATCTTCTTCCACCCTCTACTGTACCTTGATGAACATCTTTTTTCCATTGAGGAATGTCTCATCAAATCTTTACCTTCAGAGTTTACAAAGTTTCACAATAGTTAACAGCGGTTCATGTTGATCCTCTAATACATGAATTATATCATGTACAAACACATTCATCTTATGTTCTATGTAACAGATACCCAAAACATGTCTATAACAATTGTCTTACAAATGTCTGGATTCTTCTTTCTAAGTCCACAGTTAAGAGTCCAGGACTCACAGCCATATAGAAATATTGACAAAACTGAAGATTTATTATATAAGTTAATCATGACAAAGGTACACTGTGTGACAATCCTACTATTTGAAGCATATAAGTTAATCTTGACAAGGGTACAACTATTTGAGGCATATAAGTTAATCTTGACAAGAGTACATGGTCAACAAACCTACTACTTGAAGCATATAAGTTAATCTTGACAAGGGTACACTGTGTGACAATCCTACTATTTGAGGTATATAAGTTAATCTTGACAAGGGTACATGGTTGACAATCCTGTTATTTGGGGCATGCAAGGGTACACAGTTGACAATCCTGCTATTTGATGCATACAAGGGTACACGGATGACAATCCTGCTATTTGATGCATACAAGGGTACTGGGATGACAATCCTGCTATTTAAGACATACAAGGTAATACAGTGTTAGCTCACTGTTTGTCATGACTAATGACATGCCGATGAATGATGTGAGCAGTACCAAGTCTGTTGCCTTTACTCCCCAGAAGATCTGGTACTCATTTTCCTTAGGCTAGGTTGACCTAGGAGCCATTGATTTTCTTCTTCTTCTCGTTTTCAGTTCAACATGTCTACACAGTAAGTCTGATTGTCGTGATAAATGCTGCTCTATTTGAAAGCTGAAGGCAGTTAATGGCAACAAAGGAAGAGGGTGCCCAAGACAACAATGGTGCCATGATATATCTGAATGCTTTAAAATGTCTCTAGCTGTGGCAGGTTAACTCACCCAGAATCGTGAAGTGTTCAGAGAATTCAAAAGAAGACCACTTTCTGGAAATAATATGTCACATGATGGTGATTTGAAAGCTCCTCAAGACTCTCATACAGTTTGACATGTCTATACAGCAAGTCCGGTTTTCTGGATAAATGTTGCTGTATTTGAAACCCCTTCAAGACTCCCATACAGTTTTTTTGTGGATATCAATTTCTGTGGGTCAATGCTTCTCCCATAACTGGTTTAGTGTAATGCAGTCTTGCAGGATATGTTCCACTCACTGTCTTTGCTGCCTGCTCACATGGACATGGACACAGAGATAATAGAACCAGTCTTAGTCTATTTAAGTGGCTGTTTAGTCTGTTGTGTCCTGTCCTGATGCGAAAGATTATAATTTGCTCAGCTCTGTCAAGATAGTAATAGTTGTCTTTTAGATGGTCAACTTTTCTAATAGATTTAATAGGGGTCCTCTTTTCCTGGTAGGTGATTTCTTGGTATTTTTATTCCTGTGTTGCTCCATCCTTTGCTAGCAGATGTACCTTTTCATGTCCTGGCATTTCAACTGCGGAACTTAGTTCACTTATAGTAGTTTTTAACTATAAAAAATAGTAGGCCCTGGAGGCTGTGGTTCTAATAATTCAGCCACTATGACCTCATAATAGTTAATAAGTAATAATTTAGCTACCATAGACCAGGTATATTATAACTTATATACAAGGTGCATAATCCTATTGTTGTTTGTCCATCACAAGTGATGATGCCCATTTGTTACAACTTTTTTAATTCACAGTTATGTCCTTGACTGAGTTTGCAGCTGACTAGTAAGCTCTGTACTGGCTGTAAATGACTTTGAACAGTTCAGGCATGGGATGAGATCACTGCACATGGTTTTTAGTCTAGCTACTTTCTAGCTTGAGGAGCTACTTGAGGAGCGCGGTAGCCTAGTGGATAGTGAGCTTGCTTGCTATCATCTGGTTACAGCGTGCCAGGTTCGAAACCACGTCCGGACATTAAAAAAAAATCCGGGTTGTGATTTCTCACTTGACACGACCACTCCTCCAGTCGACTCAGCTGTAAATGAGTACCTGACGCATGAGTTAGGGAAGGTAAAAAACAGCAAGGAAGGGAACTGGCCACCCCACCTAATAGTTGCTGCGGCTTAGTACATGAAGAGTTATCTTCATCCCCGACGGCAGATGCCATGGGACCTACCTTTACCTTTTTACTTTCTAGCTACTCTCCGCTGTTGAGCTGCAGCATTTCTCCTCTTTTCACAAGATACATAGCCTTTTATGACTAAAGAGCGCAATGTAGATCTATTTTGTGCACCTTCTTCCCAAGTATATTGGTCTATTTGAAAAGTTTTCAGTGAAGTCTTTAACAAGTCCTTCTAGCGCTTCTTTTGGCCACCTTGAGGACGTATGCACATAATTCTATAAAAGGGACACAACTAATACAATGAATACATGTCTGGCTGAAATAATAATATTCTATAACAAATTGGCTACGCTGTGATTATGGCAGACTATCAATGTCAAGTTCTAAAGGTGACTCCACAATAGTGGGGGAGGTAGGTGTCCGTGTTTCTGCTGATTTAATACGGCGGCGGTTTGGGAATCTAGGAGGTGCAAACTGCAGATCGAGATTACTATGGGAGTCAGGAGAGGATTGTGAATGTTGGTGTGTAGATGGAGGAGAGAATGATCCATAAGGTGCACTGGGGACTGATGAAGAGAGAGAAGGTTGGTTTGGAGTGGTTGGAGTGGTCGGTGTGCTTCTGAGCTTTCCAAATATCTTTTTAGTACCAGGTTTTTTAGAGCTGTGATTGGGTGGTGAGAGTGGAATTGATCCACATAGAAAATTGTGAGGTGGAGTCGGAGGAGATTCTGAAATATTCCTTGGCTGAGACACTGTACGAATTGCAGTTGGTGTTGTAACTCCATTACCTGTTGACTTCAAGTCTCTAGATATTTCTAAGAATGCTCCAACTTCAATTGCTATGATGGAAGCGTGATCAAGTTTCCCTGGTGCCTTAGACATTTTCTCTGCAACTTCAGAGTCTCGGTGCTGGCGGTCTGTTTTATTCAATTTGCGAGTTGCGTAAATAGAAGGGTTCTCTGCAATCTTTCGTTTTTGGTTTGTGAGCGTTAGCACATGTTGCAAAAGAGCCCCACAGAATGCTTGTGCTGTACAACTTTCTTCTGTAACAAGTTCGTACTCATGAACAACTCTTTCCATCTCTTTCAGAGCATACACATGCCTTTCTTTTGGACTCAGCTCAGGTTTGATCACAACTTCATTATCAGAGTTGAACCATTCATGGTTGCTCAAGTTTACCTCTTTATTCTGTCTGATTGGTAAAGCAATTTTTGTGACCACTGGATCAAAGTTATCGGAGATGCCATCCGTTGTTAAAAACACAATATCTCCTTTGTGACAGAAGGTAACAGAGCATGTGAGATTATGCAGTTCAGGATCAGTACCATTGACTGGACCGAGGGCACCTCCAGCATCTCGAATGTCGCGCTCACTGCCAACATCATGAGAACCAATTGTAACTTCTCGAATGGCTTGGTTAGTTGAGTAGACAAAACCAAAACTGTCACCAACATTGACGCAGCAGACTGCATGCTGGTCTGAGTTCGCAACTGCACACACCATGCAGAGACATATAGTAGTGAGGCCACCATTCTTGAATATTATTGTTCTGTGTGCTTCATCCAGAGCGGACCTCAAGAGACGAACAACCTCCTGTTTATAATAAAGTAATTTTGTTACATGGATACACAAAATAATCTGTCACTATCATATTTTGTTACATGGATACACAAAATAATTTGCCACTATCATATTTTGTTACATGGATACACAAAATAATCTGCCACTATCATATTTTGTTACATGGATACACAAAATAATTTACAACTATCATATTTTGTTACATGGATACACAAAATAATTTGCCACTATCATATTTTGTGACATGGATACACAAAATAATTTGCCACTATCATATTTTGTTACATGGATACACAAAATAATTTACCACTATCATATTTTGTTACATAGATACACAAAATAATTTACCACTATCATATTTTGTTACATGGATACACAAAATAATTTACCACTATCATATTTTGTTACATGGATACACAAAATAATTTACCACTATCATATTTGTAAACTGCATATATCGTTTAGTTCTGCTATGTGTTTCAGCTTTTCTATGCCCATGTTGCTATGTTACTTTAAATTCACTATGTACACTTTACATTAGCTGCACTATCCACATGTTAGCAACATTCACTGAACCCAATTTATTGTTATTGTCTTGTGTAAATACTCTTGTGTAAATACTCTTGTGTAAATACTCTTGTGTAAATACTCTTGTGTAAATACTCTTGTGTAAATACTCTTGTGTAAATACTCTTGTGTAAATACTCTTGTGTAAATACACTTCTGTAAATACTCTTGTGTAAATACTCTTGTGTAAATACTCTTGTGTAAATACTCTTGTGTAAATACACTTCTGTAAATACTCTTGTGTAAATACTCTTGTGTAAATACTCTTGTGTAAATACACTTGTGTAAATAACTTTGTGTAAATACTCTTGTGTAAATACTCTTGTGTAAATACTCTTGTGTAAATATGCTTGATACTTTAGTTATACTGTACACTTCTATTACATTAGTTGTCCTTTACACGGAAACTTCTAGATGATTAACAGTATATACTTCACAAATCATGTTTTACCTCAAACTCTAGTATACATCTATTCTATATTAATGTATGGCTCAGAAACATGGACACTACATAAACAATTAGAAGACAGAATTTATGCCTTTGAGATGTGGGTATATAGAAGAGTAGGGAGAATATCATGGAAAGAAAACAAATAAAGAGGTTTTAAAAACACTTAATATGAAGAAAGAATTATTAAAGGAAATAAAGATCAGGCAAATAAAATATTTTGGACACATTAAAAGGCATTGACACCTTACTTGAGGGTAAAGTCAAAGGGAAGCAAGCAAGAGGTAGACAGAGATACAAGTGGGATCACAAGATGGACAGGTTTCAGTCTAGCAGAGAGCACCACCAAAACAAGAGACAGGTGATGTTGAAGATCTGTTGTAGCCAACCTTCGTTGTGGAGATGGCACTTGATGATGATCACTAGTATTATCTTATGCTCACAGGTATGTTATAACCAAATATGACTAATATTTGTGGTTGAATTCGGCATACATCACTATACAGGGCACTCTTTACTTTCACATAAAACTTCTATTACCATAGTTGCATTGTAGGAATACAATTATATTATTTTAGCTGTCCTCTACACATAAACTTTTCATATTTTAGCTGTCCTCTACACATAAACTTTTCTTATTTTAGCTGTCCTCAACACATAAACTTTTCTTATTTTAGCTGTCCTCTACACATAAACTTTTCTTATTTTAGCTGTCCTCTACACATAAACTTTTCTTATTTTAGCTGTCCTCTACACATAAACTTTTCTTATTTTAGCTGTCCTCTACACATAAACTTTTCTTATTTTAGCTGTCCTCTACACATAAACTTTTCTTATTTTAGCTGTCCTCTACACATAAACTTTTCTTATTTTAGCTGTCCTCTACACATAAACTTTTCTTATTTTAGCTGTCCTCTACACATAAACTTTTCTTATTTTAGCTGTCATTTATATCCACACACATTAAAAGAGTGATATAATTTTCATATGGTGACATAGATAATTCAAGTCATCTTCAGATTGAGTGAAGTTGCTGATATAATTTTCATAGGGTGACATAGATAATTCAAGTCATCTTCAGATTGAGTGAAGTTGCTGATATAATTTTCATAGGGTGACATAGATAATTCAAGTCATCTTCAGATTGAGTGAAGTTGCTGATATAATTTTCATAGGGTGACATAGATAATTCAAGTCATCTTCAGATTGAGTGAAGTTGCTGATATAATTTTCATAGGGTGACATAGATAATTCAAGTCATCTTCAGATTGAGTGAAGTTGCTGATATAATTTTCATAGGGTGACATAGATAATTCAAGTCATCTTCAGATTGAGTGAAGTTGCTGATATAATTTTCATAGGGTGACATAGATAATTCAAGTCATCTTCAGATTGAGTGAAGTTGCTGATATAATTTTCATAGGGTGACATAGATAATTCAAGTCATCTTCAGATTGAGTGAAGTTGCTGATATAATTTTCATAGGGTGACATAGATAATTCAAGTCATCTTCAGATTGAGTGAAGTTGCTGATATAATTTTCATAGGGTGACATAGATAATTCAAGTCATCTTCAGATTGAGTGAAGTTGCTGATATAATTTTCATAGGGTGACATAGATAATTCAAGTCATCTTCAGATTGAGTGAAGTTGCTGATATAATTTTCATAGGGTGACATAGATAATTCAAGTCATCTTCAGATTGAGTGAAGTTGCTGATATAATTTTCATAGGGTGACATAGATAATTCAAGTCATCTTCAGATTGAGTGAAGTTGCTGATATAATTTTCATAGGGTGACATAGATAATTCAAGTCATCTTCAGATTGAGTGAAGTTGCTGATATAATTTTCATATGGTGACATAGATAATTCAAGTCATCTTCAGATTGAGTGAAGTTGCTGATATAATTTTCATAGGGTGACATAGATAATTCAAGTCATCTTCAGATTGAGTGAAGTTGCTGATATAATTAGTTCTGGCTCTGTGTTGTTCATATTCTGACATGTTGTGACTGTTTACAGGAGAATCTTGATGAGATTGAATACTTGACATCTGTTTGGAACTCCTGCTATGTTCTTCTCTGCACCATTGAAATGTTTGTATTCGATACCCCCATGATGCTTTCTGATTAGATTGAATGACGTACTACATGCTTGGAACTATTCAATGATGTACTGTATTCAATAATTGATCAGCATAACTTACATGTGAAATGAGATGTCTAAGAAAAGCTGCAAACAAAACAAGAAGTGATCATGTGAGGAATGAAGAGATTACAAGAACTGTTGGAACAACGTCTGTGTTCAAATATATTGAAAAAAGAGAGGCTGAAATGGTTCGACCACTTAATAAGAATGAGCCCTTATTGACCAGCAGCAAGAGCATACAACATGAAAATGGATACAGAGGAAGACCAAGAAGAAGGTGGATTGAAAGCATTACCAACATTCTGAGACGTCACAATATTACTGCATATTAAGTGACTATCAAACGTGTCATAGCTCGAAAACCAATCGTCATTCAATCCTGCGATGTCTTACAGAAAAAGTATAGAAAAAACAATGATAGATAGATAAACTGACTTGGATTGTGATTTAATCGTTTATGTGCTGGTTAAAGATCTTTTATGTGGCTCTGATGTCCTGTATTTCTTCTTCTTTTTCGTTCATTCTCAAACTCCTGCAGATTAGCAGGATGTAGTCCAGAGAACGGAATACAATGTGTCATGGTTTACAGCATTGCTGTGATATCTCTTGTCCTGACACATCAGACTTTAGCATGCTTTGGGTATGTTGACCCTATATGGAATGGAACAGCCAACTCTATCTCATAACCTCCTTAGTGGCTTCTTACGACATGCATAGAATGCAAACAGTATTGCTATTCTTTACTCCCCTCTTAAGGCCCGTCAACACTCGGGCGATAAGTGTATTTAACAAATCATTTGCAGCACTGCCAAAATTCAACACACTATCCAGATGTTTCCTGCATATTAGATGAGACATGATTGATTGTAGAGTATGATGTTTTGATGAGACATGATTGATTGGAGAGTATGATGTTTTGTGGGTTAAAATATTAGGTGGTTCTAAAAGATCCTCCTTGCTCAGTTTAGTGTTTCTTCTTGAACCTACCAAGTTGTCCTTCAGTGCCACAATCTGGCACATACATTACCATGAAAAGTATCTTTGTTACTATTTCGGCTATACCCCATCACACACAAATGTCCCACCATATGCACTGATTCAATCTGCAATGTGGTTTTTCAGTATCTAATTAACCTTTAGCCTGCTATGTTTACAATTACGTAATATCTTCTCCTGCCACTGAATTAGCTTTCAGAAATGTTCATAATAGTTAATGGCTGTTTTGAAAATGTGATAACTTTTTGTTGTTAGAGATATTTAAATAATATTTGCACATATAAATAAAGAATTGAATTCTGCATATATTGGTGTAAGTTTTGTTTGTGTGTAGTGTGTGATACAAGACGTGTGAGAAAGTGATAAAGATGTTTTTTCAGAAAAAACAAATTGTAGATCTAGACCTATTGTATTTTGGGTCGCTTCAAATCTGTTGAATATTATATATTTTAAATAACAAAAACCTCATGGTCTATTTTATTTAATGTATTTGAAGAACTTACTTCTCAAGAATTCCACTTCAGAATCACAATCAATAATGATTTCACTGAACATATGATAAAACAAAAGTATATAAAACCCAATTCACTGTCATGTTACTTCACTTCTATGCCGATGGCTATAGATTGTTCGGATTTCAAGATCATAATCACATGACATCTCCTATCATCATTTTAGTAACAGAAACAGGCAGTTAAATAATATATCTGAATTTTATATAATTTTTGGATTCTGGTTTCAAGCAATGGCCGAAGGATTTCACCTTCAGGATTCAAGAAATGACACAATATGGGCTAAATGTTTCATCCGGCATGTTCTAAAGGTTAACTGCAAGCAGGGACTGGACAGCAGACAGAATACAACAGTGTTAAATTCCTGATTAACTAACACATTATGTAGAGGGACATGGTAGCCTAGTTGATTGTGAGCTTGCTAACTGTCACCAAGTTACAGTGGTGCCAGGTTCGAAACCACGTTCGGACCAAAATAATCCATGTTGTAATTTCTAGCTTGACACAACTGCTTCTCCAGTCTGTAAATTAGTACCTAACGTATGAGTTAGGAAAGGTAAACACATCAAGAAAGGGAACTGGCCACCCCACAAAAAAAGTTTCTGCAGCGTAGAACATGAAGAGTTATCTTCATCCCTAGTGGCTGGTTGTTGCCATGGGACATACTTTACCTCCGGCAAGCTGCTAAAACCTATATTATTATACTTACGTCTAACTACATTACAGCAGTGCAGGAAACCCTTCAGGGAGATCAAGAGATTCATAATTATAACTTGAGAATTATGAAAACCAAGACACTACTAATCCCTCAGAATTTGAACTTTTTAACTGCTACTGTATTTATTAGGATGATGAGTCATGATGAAGTAATACCTTTAGCTATGAGTAGGTAGCTCTTGACACATAATGATGATGAAATAATACCTTTTAGTTGTGAGCAGGTAGCTCTTGACACATGATGATGATGAAATAATACCTTTAGTTGTGAGTAGGTAGCTCTTGACACATGATGATGATGAAGTAATACCTTTAGCTGTGAGCAGGTAGCTCTTTACACATGATGATGATGAAATAATCCCTTTAGCTGTGAGTAGGTAGCTCTTGACAGCCCATAGCCCTTCTGACAAAAGCACAGGTCCTCCTCAGTTGTGTAACCGAGGTGATAGCCAAACTTGTATAAATCCTGCTGTCTCAAAGACAGAGACATGGTTGTGTTATGAAGGGGGGGGGTGTGAGTTATGGATGCATGCTAGTCGCAGAAGGGAGGCATTTCAGTGGGTCAGTATTCCAGGATCATCATGTCCAGCCAGGAGTGTAGCATATACTTCTGGGTCAGCTAGTTCCTTCTTCTTCTGTCAGATCTGTTGACACACCCGCAGAATGTACCCACAGTGATAGTACATCTAACATTCCCTACCAAATAGAAGTCTGCCAAAAAATAAGAATGCTACAATGTGCAATGGTACAATGTGCAATGGTACAATGTGCAATGGTTTGCATCTCTTTGATATCCATGGGGAACCATTTGATAGAAGACAAATGTAAGAAATCGAGACAAGACGTGCAGGGAATATAATATTTTTTAACAGGACACAAGTTATCAGCCTATCCCACAACATCCCTTAGTCGTCTCCTATATGTCTGGAAAGAAAGTAGTGGTCCTATTCTTTGCACCCTGAATTAAAAAAACAGGACCTGGTTGCCAAACTGCGATTTTTATCAATTAATTATAAAATGCAAGATTACCTGAGTATTTTCTGGTTTATTTTTTCTCTCAAATATCTTATAGTTGAGGTACTTCATACTGCCATAAAGTGCACAACGGGCAGCCAGGCGTGACTTCTCACCCCAATTAACACCATCCGCTACCATGAGAATTGCATTGTTTCCACGAACACACAGAGCAAAGCTATCAGCAATCGGTTCGCCTGTAATCATTATTAGATTATTTACAGATATCAAAATATACAATCCTAATTTTATAACAATTTAGATATCAAAATATAACAATTCTCTATAATTTTTATGACATTATACAATTTTTGTCATGTGACGTATTCTCTCCAAAACATTGTCTTCCCAATTAACTCCCTGAACCCTTCTCTGTCTTGGGCCATGCGGCTTGCATTTTCCAATGAGGTATTCATGTTATCTTTAATGTCGTCAGTCCATCGCCTTCTTGGTCTACCCTTTCTCCACCTCTCAGGTGCTCTGCCCTCCATTATTTGTCTTTCTAAACAGTTGGTGTCTCTTTATATGACCAAAAAGGTGTAATTTTCTCTTTTGTGTTTAGTAACCAACACTCTGGCTTCTTTAATGTATTTATAATATCTGAGTTGTAATATGACAATTTAAGGTATCAAAATATAACAATTCTCTATAATTTTAAGAAAATTTAGATATAAAAATATAACAATTCTCTGTAATTTTAAGAAAATTTAGATATAAAATTATAAAATTCACTATAATTTCCAGTAAATATTTTTTTAAAGTATAAAAGGGTTAAATAGTAGTTTATTGTGGAACAATACAGTTTCTACCAAATTGTCTTTTTCAAGAAAGGGATGAAAACACATAATGGAACCACACAATCAAACAGGCTACATGCAATACTAAAGCAATGTTCCAATATACAGTACACAGGTCTAGAAAGTAAATAATAGAGATGAAGAGAGACATGAATACCACAGAAATGTGATAACATAATTTTAAAACTATTTAATAATTTTAAGAGAATTTATGTATCAAAATATAGGAATGTACTATAATTTTCAGACAATTTAGATATCAAAATATAGGAATACACTATAATTTTCAGAATACATTTTATATTGGTTATGTACCAACAAGACTGAATTCCAAGAATACCCATATGTGCTTCAATGGAATGTGTGACATGAGACGTATTCTTTCCAGAATGTAGTTTTCCGTATGAATCTTTTGAAATCCTCGCTGTCTCCTGCAAGTTGTCCCGCCTCCTCTAGCGACATGTGGATACATTCCTGAATATCTTTTGTCCTGAAACGTCTTGGTCAACCTAAGCCTCTACTGCCTTTTACCATCCCCTCCAAGACCTCTTTCCATGCCATCGCGATCAATGGAATACCTACATCATTTCAAGGGTAAGAAATGGTCATTCATCAATGAAAGTAATGGTTGCTGGTCAGAGTGAACAGAGATTACTAATTGATCTATACCAGAGATTGGTTGTTTCTGTGATGAAATATGAGTTGGAAATTATGACTCTCAGCAAGCACAGATTGAGGAGTTAGATAAAATCCAGAATGTGGAGATGTGTATCAATCTTGAGTGCATGAATTCACAGCTCTATGAGCAATATGATTCTTACTTGATTGTCCAACTATAGAAAATAGATTACAGCTGTGCCGAGCAAGATCTTACCTCCATATCAGTGTTAATAAAGAGCAGTCCTTGCATACGGAAATACTGAGTGTGAAATGTGGTAGAATAAAGGAAGGAAAACGATGAATGGGACATGCTAAGGAAGTCATACAAAGTGTGTGCTCACTAGAGGATGTGGCACATGGTGTGTAATGAATAATTGTTTCAAGAGATTGCCATACTTCCTTTTGAGTAGTAATAACACTTGATAGAGTATATAGGGACAGGTGTCGTATTACAGTTGAATCTGAGGTGCAGGCATTGATCAGTGAGAATTCCAGGGATAGTGATAAGGTTATATACACTGATGGTTCTGTTGTTATATGTGTGTTTCTCAGCGACTCAATGAACATGATCAGGATAATACAAGGAGGCTGTATTCGTGAACAGTGGATTGATGCTGTGGGAAGGTAAAAGTTGAAGGGTATCATATTTAATTTTGTGCCTGGTCATTCAGGTGTTCAAGGCAATGAGATAGATAGATTGGCAGGTTCTGTCACCATACAGAATTGCAGGGCAATGTATCACACTACATATTGAACTCTTTGAGAGAAACTGCATGATCACATTCTTCTTCTTCTTCTTCTTTCGTTCACTTGAAACATGTCTATATCTGTAATTCTGTCTCCTTAATAAAACTCAGTCTTTTGTAGTTCATACAGTGTCCCATAGAGTTTTGATTCCAGTGTTGTTTCCTCTGGCCAATATGTCTGCCTCAGCGTTTCATGCTCAGAACACTCTTGAAGTATATGTTTGGCACTCTGTGCTGCCTGTCCACATGTACACATGGCCGTGTTGCCAATCTTGAACTTTGTATACATGTGACTGCGGAGTCGGTTGTGTCCTGTTCTGAGACGTAAATTATAACTTGTTCTGGTCTGTTCATAATATGATAGTCATCTTGTGTTGGTTTTTGTGATTTTCTTATTGACTTGATCATCTGTTTTTTCTGATGGTAGGTGGTTGGTATATCTGGTTGGTCTTCGGCAGCACCTTCCTTAGCCAGTTGGTCTGCTTTTTCATTTCCTGGTATTCCACAGTGAGAGGGTATCCACTGCATGGTTACCCTATACTGGTAAGACAATTCGCTAAGTAGTTTTTTCAAGTCTGTTAGTTTTCCAGACTGGAGAGCTTGAAGCACTGACCTTGCATCTGTCAGGAATACCACAGGCTGTAGGTCAGAGTTGGAGTTCAGCAGTTTTTTAGCTGCCACACTGCCTGGACTTCAGCATCATAATTATTGCAGAATTTTCCTGTTGGTGTTCTGATTGTATCTCTAGGCTTGTGTGGATATTCTATATATACACCTGCACCTCCATTCCTCACGGCATTCTGTGCTGACCCATCTGTGTATACTCTGACCCATATATCTTGTGGATATTCCTCATCCAGAAAACTGAGGGTGACTGTCCTTCGCTGCACACTGTTCTGTTCGTCCTCGCTTAGTATCATATTTAATTTTGTGCCTGGTCATTCAGGTGTTCAAGGCAATGAGATAGATAGATTGGCAGGTTCTGTCACCATACATAATGGCAGGGCAATGTATCACACTACATATTGAACTCTTTGAGAGAAACTGCATGATCAAATGAAGATGGAGATTCCTTTTCCTATCCAGAATAAAGAAGATGGGCTTGAAATGATGCTTGGCAAGAAATGAACATTATTATGATGCTTGGCAAGAAATGAACATTATTATGATGCTTGGCAAGAAATGAATATTATTATGATGCTTGGCTAGAAATGAACATTATTATGATGCTTGGCAAGAAATGAACATTATTATGATGCTTGGCAAGAAATGAACATTATTATGATGCTTGGCAAGAAATGAACATTATTATGATCAGCAAAGAATGTTTGTTAATCAATAGAGAACTTAAAATCAAGGAGAGATTGGATCATCTATAGATTGGAGCACCTATGGATGTGTTATATGCAATTATGATGATATCTCGACTAATTAACCAAATAACTAACCTACTGATATTTCCATAGCTACCTCGTTAAACACACTCCTACCTTGAAGGTGCTGAGTCTTAGTTGTGTCACACTCAATGCAGATCACCCCAGATACTAGCTTAGATATGTCATCTATAAAAGTGTCCACATACAACAGAAATACCCCATATACTAGCTCAAATCTGTTATCTATAAAAGTGTCCACATCCTGCGGAAGTACGCCAGATACTAGCTTAGATTTGTCATCTATAAGTGTCCACATACAACATAAGTTGAAGAAAAGCATTATATGAAGCCTATATCAAGACATACCTGAAATCCTACCACTAATTGGGTGCTGCTCATACAAAGATATGGAGATGCCATAAGCCTGCTGCTCTCGCAGGTTCCAGTCTTGAACTCCAGCCACCAGGTTACTGTAATAGTCTGTACAAAAGGCAAACACATAAAAAAAATATAAAAGTGAATCTCATAGGATGTAATGACACAAGAGAATTAAAAATTAACAGACATACTAGTATTAGATAAAAACATTTACAGGTCAAGAGACCAGTATAAATAATAACCACACTGACAGAGGATAACTGACAATGTGGAGAGTGTCCCAGAAACAAAAATAATAACCACACTGACAGAGGATAACTGACAATGTGGAGAGTGTCCCAGAAACAAACATAATAACCACACTGACAGAGGATAACTGACAATGTGGAGAGTGTCCCAGAAACAAACATAATAACCACACTGACAGAGGATAACTGACAATGTGGAGAGTGTCCCAGAAACAAAAATAATAACCACACTGACAGAGGATAACTGACAATGTGGAGAGTGTCCCAGAAACAAAAATAATAACCACACTGACAGAGGATAACTGACAATGTGGAGAGTGTCCCAGAAACAAAAATTATAACCACACTGACAGAGGATAACTGACAATGTGGAGAGTGTCCCAGAAACAAAAATTATAACCACACTGACAGAGGATAACTGACAATGTGGAGAGTGTCCCAGAAACAAAAATAATAACCACACTGACAGAGGATAACTGACAATGTGGAGAGTGTCCCAGAAACAAAAATAATAACCACACTGACAGAGGATAACTGACAATGTGGAGAGTGTCCCAGAAACAAAAATAATAACCACACTGACAGAGGATAACTGACAATGTGGAGAGTGTCCCAGAAACAAAAATAATAACCACACTGACAGAGGATAACTGACAATGTGGAGAGTGTCCCAGAAACAAAAATAATAACCACACTGACAGAGGATAACTGACAATGTGGAGAGTGTCCCAGAAACAAAAATAATAACCACACTGACAGAGGATAACTGACAATGTGGAGAGTGTCCCAGAAACAAAAATAATAACCACACTGACAGAGGATAACTGACAATGTGGAGAGTGTTCCAGAAACAAAAATAAGAAGCAATATTATAGATTTTATCAGTGTCATTCACACTGTACACCAACCTTTTTTGTCACACATCCAAATAGTCCAGCTTTGTGGCTGTAAGATACGCAGCAGATATGTGCTGGTCAAGGTTCCGAGTTCAAATCTCTTCTTAGGAAATTATGCATCCGGGCAGTTAAGAAAACAATGACAAATTACAGAACATATTTAGAGATTGCCTAGAAAACCAATGCAGTCAAATAATGCTGGGTTGATGTCTATGCCCCGAATAGGATATTATGTAACCTTCTTTCAAACCCAAATAGTGGCAACAATATGAGTTGCTTGATCTTTCTGTCACTGTCTGGGTCACTATCAACTTGGCTACAGATGCCCAGTCTAACATCACTATCAACTTTACTACAGATGCCTACTCTAGCATCGTCATGTATACTCTGAGTAGAAGGCTTCTTCAATAGGCAATTGCACTAAGCTTAAAGCAGAAGTCTCATGGGTATCATAAAAAGCTCAGAGAAATCACCCCACTGCAAATAGGAAGTAAGAGCAAGTTGCAGACAATTCCTGGGCATATCAAATAAAACACACAACCTCTCACTATCTTACTCCTCTGAGTGAGCAGTATAAATAATAACTATGTTATCATAAAAACAATTACTATGTAACTATCAACACTGGGAACTATCAAGTTGTCTACAGATGCCCACTCTAACATCACTATCAACTTGTCTACAGATGCCCACTCTAACATCACTATCAACTTGTCTACAGATGCCCACTCTAACATCACTATCAACTTGGCTACAGATGCCCACTCTAACATCACTATCAACTTGTCTACAGATGCCCACTCTAACAGCACTATCAACTTGGCTACAGATGCCCACTCTAACAGCACTATCAACTTGGCTACAGATGCCCACTCTAACATCACTATCAACTTGGCTACAGATGCCCACTCTAATATCACTATCAACTTGGCTACAGATGCCCACTCTAACATCACTATCAACTTGGCTACAGATGCCCAATCTAACATCACTATCAACTTGGCTACAGATGCCCACTCTAACAGCACTATCAACTTGGCTACAGATGCCCACTCTAACATCACTATCAACTTGTCTACAGATGCCCACTCTAACATCACTATCAACTTGGCTACAGATGCCCACTCTAACATCACTATCAACTTGGCTACAGATGCCCACTCTAACATCACTATCAACTTGGCTACAGATGCCCACTCTAACATCACTATCAACTTGGCTACAGATGCCCACTCTAACATCACTATCAACTTGGCTACAGATGCCCACTCTAACAGCACTATCAACTTGGCTACAGATGCCCACTCTAACATCACTATCAACTTGTCTACAGATGCCCACTCTAACATCACTATCAACTTGGCTACAGATGCCCACTCTAACATCACTATCAACTTGTCTACAGATGCCCACTCTAACAGCACTATCAACTTGTCTACAGATGCCCACTCTAACATCACTATCAACTTGGCTACAGATGCCCACTCTAATATCACTATCAACTTGTCTACAGATGCCCACTCTAACATCACTATCAACTTGGCTACAGATGCCCACTCTAACAGCACTATCAACTTGGCTACAGATGCCCACTCTAACATCACTATCAACTTGGCTACAGATGCCCACTCTAACATCACTATCAACTTGGCTACAGATGCCCACTCTAACATCACTATCAACTTGGCTACAGATGCCCACTCTAACAGCACTATCAACTTGGCTACAGATGCCCACTCTAACATCACTATCAACTTGGCTACAGATGCCCACTCTAACATCACTATCAACTTGTCTACAGATGCCCACTCTAACAGCACTATCAACTTGGCTACAGATGCCCACTCTAACAGCACTATCAACTTGGCTACAGATGCCCACTCTAACAGCACTATCAACTTGGCTACAGATGCCCACTCTAACATCACTATCAACTTGGCTACAGATGCCCACTCTAACATCACTATCAACTTGGCTACAGATGCCCATTCTAACATCACTATCAACTTGGCTACAGATGCCCACTCTAACATCACTATCAACTTGGCTACAGATGCCCACTCTAACATCACTATCAACTTGGCTACAGATGCCCACTCTAACAGCACTATCAACTTGGCTACAGATGCCCACTCTAACATCACTATCAACATGTCTACAGATGCCCACTCTAACATCACTATCAACTTGGCTACAGATGCCCACTCTAACAGCACTATCAACTTGGCTACAGATGCCCACTCTAACAGCACTATCAACTTGGCTACAGATGCCCACTCTAACATCACTATCAACTTGGCTACAGATGCCCACTCTAACATCACTATCAACTTGGCTACAGATGCCCACTCTAACAGCACTATCAACTTGGCTACAGATGCCCACTCTAACATCACTATCAACTTGGCTACAGATGCCCACTCTAACAGCACTATCAACTTGGCTACAGATGCCCACTCTAACATCACTATCAACTTGGCTACAGATGCCCACTCTAACATCACTATCAACTTGGCTACAGATGCCCACTCTAACATCACTATGCAACATGAACAATATTGCTCTTAATAGTGTGCCTTGTCAAACATGGGATACTTGGCAACTAAGGAAGAGGTTAGGGATAGGGTTACATGATACATACTATTTTCAGAATGACCCTCAGCATAGGCCAGCCCAGAATCAGGACCTGTGAAGCTGACTATAATCTCATCATCAAATGGTGCTAGTTGAACATATGGTACTGCCTCGGGATTGTCCCCGTAGAAGATTTCCGGACCAAATTTAATCTTTTTAACCATCCTGGAAATAAAAAATGATTGGGAAAAAAATGAAATAATTTTATCATATGTCCCGTGCGCCTACAATTTATTTTTGCATCTCGTGCCATGTTCATATTTCATGCCATGTTCACAGCCATAGGAAAAAACTGTGCTGTCAGTTTCCTCCTCCCCAGTGCTGCACAGTACATCTCTGGCTCCCTCCCAACCACAGAGGGTGCATACATATATATTCAGGTAAACATAAAACACATTTCAATAAGAAGATATCTCGTATAATAACCTCAATATAACGGCATCCACTAAGGTTTTCTGTTGCATGGGTGGTATGTCTAGTGGGCCATTGGTGAGACCCACAGACGCAACCACATGCGTCCGAGGCACTCTTCATTTGTACAGTTATGTTGATTCATTAGGAATCATCCTTCAAAAGCTATTTGACTTTTCCCGTAATTTTCATTGGCTGTGGACAGAAAGTATAGGGCCTACATAGTAACAAATGAAAATCACAAAAGTAAAATAACGTCAGTTTGAAAGAATGAATGGATGAGTCCAAAAGACTGCATTATTGACGTGAAAACGACTTGGTACAAGCGACAGATTCTAAGAGAAAACTAGACATTGGTTTTGTTTGAAAATGGGTGACAATATCTTGTTATAAATTGCATTGTTTGTGGTAAGCTTAAGATGGTTACACCTCTTATCTGCTAGAGGAGACATGGTATTCCCAATGATCAATTCTAGAAATATAAACGTTTATTAATAGAACTCAATAAATTGTACGTTTCACGTCATAGGTTTTTGTGTTTTATTTCACTGCGGACATAGTTCACTGGTCTATTACACACTGATGAGCATAAGTGAACTATAGATGAAAATTAAAGAGAAGAAAGGTTGGGGGGGGGGGGTACATAGGCGTATCTTCAGAAAAAAGGCAGGGTAGGCCTATATCAGGAATTCATTTTTTTTATTAGCAAACCATAGGCCTACTCCTCCCCCTGTCATTAATACGTGAATCGTAAAAAAAACCAGGTCTAATAATATTAAAAGGGAATTCTAGAAATAGACATGACGAAATAATGTGCCATTACACGATCTTGTTCACCCGGGACATGACTAATCTGGTTTTACCCCACCAGTTTTGTCTTACCATATCATCTGTGATGTTTGTTTGTGCGATATCCATTCCATGCAAATGCCGTGTGTATGTTTGTATTTGTCATCTAACTATAGGCCTACCACTGAATCTCTCTCTTGTTAGAAGGAAAATGTTACTATTAGATTGTCAGCCACATGTAGTTCAGAGAATGGAAATATGTTATGTCAACGTTTTTTAGCGACAAGCATCCAACTTGAGTAGTCGGTAGCGTTTGACAGCGCTTGTTTTATTGAGCTGTTGTTTCTTTTCCACGTCATTGTGGCGTATTCGGAAAATACGGGAGGAGTATAGTGGGAATACGTCAGGAGTAGGCCCCTATTGGGGAATACGTGAGGAGTATTTGGGAATACGGGGAAAGTATTGGAAATAAGTGAGAAGTATGGGGAATACGTGAGGAGTATGGGGAATAAATTAGAAGTATTGGAGAATACGGGAAACGTATTGGGGAATGTGGGAAGAGTATGGGGAATAAATCGGAAGTATTGGAGACTACGGGAGACGTATTGGGGAATGTGGGAAGAGTATGGGGAATACGGGGGGCGTATTTTGGGAATAAGAGAGGAGTACAGGGAAATACGGGAGGTGTATTGGAAAATATGGAAGAAGTTAATGGGAATACGGGGGATGGAGGGATTCGGTAGCAGTATAGGTAATACGGGAGGAAGATTTGGAAATTGATGTCTTTGAGATATTAATATAGGCCTATATATACGTAGAATTTCATGGAAAGAGAAGAAAATTAACAAAGAGATTCTAACAAAACTTCGTATGAGAAAAGAATTATTAAAGGAAATAAAGATCAAACCAATAAAATATTTTGAACATATACATGACACCTTGTAGAAGATCTTACTTGAGAGTAGAGTCGATGCGAGGCGAGAGGTAAGCAGAGATACAAGTGGGAGAGTAACATCATGAGATGAACAGGTTACAGTCTAGCACGCAGAGTGCACTACCAAGGCAAGATACATTGATGTTGCAGCCAAACCTTTGTTGCGGAGACGGAACGTGATGATGTCCGTATTTTTCAGTGATCAGTGTATGCGTACAGATGATAAGCATAGATCTTATTGTGTCTATCTTCAATATTTAAAAAAATATTTTATAACAATTGCTAAATGGAAAATTTAGCAAAAATACGGATCATTTCTCCGCTATGATATAAATAGCACACTGTTTACATTTTTAACTAGGTGACGTCATGGATTTCCCTGGTAGATCAGACGAGATGTCACTTATCTAATAATAACTTATATAACTATTTTTTTTTTAATTTATAACTAATCCTAACCCCTAACCCTAATCTAAATACTAATTCCAAATTAATATGCCTTTTCAATTATAGGCCTACCTCTAAAAATCAATTTGTATTTTAAATACAAATTCGATTAGCCACACTGCAAAGGTTAGGTAATACCTCGACACTAGAACAAAGTCACAGTGAAGAACTGATCCGTACTTCTGCCAGAAATTTTAATGAATATTGAACCGTGTATCATTCGGCAACATAACAAGTGCATTATTTACTGAACTACAGCGTCTCACTATTTCGTTCATGTAACGAAATTTCAAGTATGGAAGTTTTGCAGACAGTAAAATAAAATTATAGATAAAACGACACTTTGACCGAGTCACTTTGACACTGTTAAAACGAGTCTTTATAATCACATCCTAGTTGAACATAATCCCCACCTAGGGCCTATATCTATTTGTAGTTGTTTCCTAGGCCTACAAGACTATTCATGTTGATACATTAATATTTAGTTAGTCCGGACCAAGTTATTTTAATGAGATTTTACATTATTTTTGTACTCGATTTTCCCCATAGTTCTATGTACCGAACTCAGTCTTAGGCCGTATACACTGGTCTAAGAAGGGCTGGTACAGTGGAATCCCTCTATAGAGCATCGTTTTATAGCAAATTTTCCTATATAAAGAGCTTTTCAAAATCCCCAATTATATTTATTTCTTAATTGCTTATACTGTAGGCCTTATCTGAACTATATGTATGTCGCATTTCTATGGTTGGTTGCTGATCCAGCGGTACATGGACTCATGTCCTTTGACCCAAACGCATTTATATAATGACATATATATTTATTCGGTCCAGACCATGTTGTTATAGTGGGATCACACTGTATTATTGCATAGAAGCATCATCATCAGGTGCCATGTCGGCTGGCGTAGGCAGTCATGGCTCTACACAGGTCTCTGTCCACAGTATTATGTATCATGATCGTTGTTGTTTCCCTGCCGTGCCGGGTTGTGAAACTGTCTAATATTTTTTTCACGTTGTCGCCCTCTGTCTCTGTTGCCTTCAATCTTGCCTGTTGTGACTATGTTTTCCAAACCTCCCTGTCTCATGAAGTGGCCAAAAATGAAGATCGTCTTTTTCTTATATTATTGATTAAGGTCCGTTTCGCATTTAACTCTTTCATTCGTTTTTCTGGCAGTCCATGGTATTCTCAGCATTCTTCTATAGAACCACATCTCTATTGCCTCTAATTTCCCACTTTCCAGTTACTGCATAGACTATACACATTAAATATGTCGGCTGGAAACTCGAACGGTAGTTATCCCAGCAGGCTGTAACACACGATGTATTGTAAATCATTCTTCGTACGAAATCCTGCTACACCAGTGTTTCTCAACGTGGGGTCCCACAACCCACAGGGGGTCACTTTGTTTGTTCATAGAGGGCAATTCATGGGGGAATAATACCATTTTTGAATATAAAAAAATATGTATAGACCTATTTTACATGGGGGAGATGCATCAGAATTTTAGAAAGACTTAGGTGGGGAATGGTAAGAAAAAGGTTGGGAAACACTGTGCTAGACGGTATCAGTATGAAAAAGAACGAAGAAAAAAGACGACAAACATTTGCGACACAAGCTTAATCCACATCCCACTAGAAATCGCACGTGCGTAATCACGATAATTGGTTGTCCCTGACAGCGCATGAGTCATCAATGTTATCCAATATTGTACTGAGAATATTCCAGAAACAATCGAAGTACAACCACAAATCTGAATATGGAACATTTCTATAATACAACTAGAGACTTGACACAAATCTGAATATGGAACATTTCTATAATACAACTAGAGACTTGACACAAATCTCAATATGGAACATTTCTATAATACAACTAGAGACTTGACACAAATCTCAATATGGAACATTTCTATAATACAACTAGAGACTTGACACACATCTCAATATGGAATATTTCTATAATACAACTAGAGACTTGACACAAATCTCAATATGGAACATTTCTATAATACAACTGGAGACTTTACACAAATATGAATATGGAATATTTCTATAATACAACTGGAGACTTTACACAAATATGAATATGGAACATTTCTATAATACAACTAGAGACTTGACACAAATATGAATATGGAACATTTCTATAATACAACTAGAGACTTGACACAAATATGAATATGGAACATTTCTATAATACAACTAGAGACTTGATACAAATCTCAATATGGAACATTTCTATAATACAACTGGAGACTTTACACAAATATGAATATGGAACATTTCTATAATACAACTGGAGACTTTACACAAATATGAATATGGAACATTTCTATAATACAACTGGAGACTTTACACAAATCTGAATATGGAACATTTCTATAATACAACTAGAGACTTGATACAAATCTCAATATGGAACATTTCTATAATACAACTGGAGACTTTACACAAATATGAATATGGAACATTTCTATAATACAACTGGAGACTTTACACAAATATGAATATGGAACATTTCTATAATACAACTGGAGACTTTACACAAATATGAATATGGAACATTTCTATAATACAACTGGAGTCTTTACACAAATATGAATATGGAACATTTCTATAATACAACTGGAGACTTTACACAAATATGAATATGGAACATTTCTATAATACAACTGGAGACTTGACACAAATATGAATATGGAACATTTCTATAATACAACTGGAGACTTGACACAAATATGAATATGGAATATTTCTATAATACAACTGGAGACTTGACACAAATATGAATATGGAATATTTCTATAATACAACTGGAGACTTGAGACAAATATGAATATGGAATATTTCTATAATATAACTGGAGACTTGACACAAATATGAATATGGAACATTTCTATAATACAACTGGAGACTTGACACAAATATGAATATGGAACATTTCTATAATACAACTGGAGACTTTACACAAATATGAATATGGAATATTTCTATAATACAACTGGAGACTTGACACAAATATGAATATGGAATATTTCTATAATACAACTGGAGACTTGACACAAATATGAATATGGAATATTTCTATAATACAATCCTGCTCTGTGACAAGGAGATATAGATTGCGTTTGAGACGCTCAAGGTGCCGGGGTCAGACCCCACCGCAGGCAAATGTGCACTAGGACCGTTCAGAAAGCAATGGCAAACTACTGTGGGTTAATACTGCCACGAAAATCTTTACCTAAAAAAGGTACGTCTGCTATTTTCATTACAACTCTTTTCTCCGTACATTTCTAAGGAATATTTTGCGGGAAATCGTTAAGTGGTGATTGGGAGGGGGAGGGGGTTACCCGACTTTTGGCTGTAGTTCTAGTACTAAAAGTCATGTTCCAATTGTCTAAATGGGGAGCGGGGTATCCACAACCACCTTTGCCCATCCGTCGGTGTCCATCGACAGTGTCATCATATTGATAATGTCAGCACCCAGTGTCTATTAACGTTATTGGTGGCTTGTAACTTGTCTATTCAAGATTATTTTCTTTTTCTAAGTCATTGAATCTTTGTATATGCCCGAAATATGTTGGACTGCGTTATTACAAGGTTTCTATTTTTCAGACAACTATATTGTTAAGAATATACACAGGGCACTGTGCACACCTCCGAGCACACCTGTAATTACACCTGTAATAAATCACCTTGTTACAAAACCGTTGTTGTTTAGATGTTGGAGAACTAGAAGGACCATTGTTCTGCTACAAGAGAGATCTAGTGGGAGCTTGAGAATGACTGATGAAGAAGAAGATTCACAGGAACTACGAGCGATTATCTTTTACTTCCTACGCACAATGGGGTGGTTTCTCCAGATTATGTCATACCCAGAAAGCTCTAAGTCTCAGTGGTGTGAAATTAGTGACGTGCACTTCTCTGTGCAGAGACATCCACGGTAACTATGACGGAGGTGTGAGAGACATTCAAGGTAACTATGACGGAGGTGTGAGAGACATTCACGGTAACTATGACGGAGGTGTCAGAGACATTCAAGGTAACTATGACGGAGGTGTCAGAGACATTCACGGTAACTATGACGGAGGTGTCAGCGACATTCAAGGTAACTATGACGGAGGTGTCAGCGACATTCAAGGTAACTATGATGGAGGTGTCAGCGACATTCAAGGTAACTATGACGGAGGTGTCAGCGACATTCAAGGTAACTATGACGGAGGTGTCAGCGACATTCAAGGTAACTATGATGGAGGTGTCAGAGATATCCAAGGTAAATATGATGGAGGTGTCAGAGACATTCAAGGTAACTATGACGGAGGTGTCAGAGACATTCAAGGTAACTATGACGGAGGTGTCAGCGACATTCAAGGTAACTATGACGGAGGTGTCAGAGACATTCAAGGTAACTATGACGGAGGTGTCAGAGACATTCAAGGTAACTATGACGGAGGTGTCAGAGACATTCAAGGTAACTATGACGGAGGTGTCAGAGACATTCAAGGTAACTATGACGGAGGTGTCAGAGACATTCAAGGTAACTATGACGGAGGTGTCAGAGACATTCAAGGTAACTATGACGGAGGTGTCAGAGACATTCAAGGTAACTATGACGGAGTTGTCAGAGACATTCAAGGTAACTATGACGGAGGTGTCAGAGACATTCAAGGTAACTATGACGGAGGTGTCAGAGACATTCAAGGTAACTATGACGGAGGTGTCAGAGACATTCAAGGTAACTATGACGGAGGTGTCAGAGATATCCAAGATACCTATGACGGAGGTGTCAGAGATATCCAAGGTAACTATGACAGAGGTGTCAGAGACATTCAAGGTAACTATGACGGAGGTGTCAGAGACATTCAAGGTAACTATGACGGAGGTGTCAGAGATATCCAAGATACCTATGACGGAGGTGTCAGAGATATCCAAGATACCTATGACGGAGGTGTCAGAGATATCCAAGATACCTATGACGGAGGTGTCAGAGATATCCAAGATACCTATGACGGAGGTGTCAGAGATATCCAAGGTAACTATGAATGAGGTGTCAGAGATATCCAAACTATGACGGAGGTGTCAGAGATATCCAAGGTAGCTATGACGGAGGTTGTACACCAATTGTCTTTTTTTACAGTTTTCCTATTTGTTCAGTTTGTCTTGAAAAAGACCTTAATGTTAAAACGTTGAATCTGTCTTGTACACTGTTATTTATATTTGTTCTCACCCAAACCCTTACGTCAGATAGTCTGCGCCTTCATTGCAAAGTTGATTCACCTTGTGTTCTAGGTTAAGTATTATTGTTATTATTTTTATACAATTATACAAGCATTCTCACTTATTAAACGTCTTCTACAGCATGCATGTCCAGTCGTAGTCAACTCATTCCTAGATCGCATTTCATTAATGTATTCTACATAGGAGATATCCATTGCCAGGCTAAATAGGATCCATAATTTCATAATTGATCCTACTTCCGATCCCATTTTTTTCACATCATTTGAAACCACAAAGAACACATTTGAATAAGCCACACGCCATCTAGCATGACTGAAAATTTGTAACGTCATTACCATTTATAGTTCTGTGAATCATGCTTGAATGAATAGCGTGCATCTGTATTGTAAGGTTCTTGCTTTGGAGTGGAGCTGGCAAGCAGTCCTTTTTTTTTTTTTTTTTTTTTGCCAGACGTAGAATATATGAGAATGAACAACAGAATAGTGACGCTAACTCTTTCTCTCCACACGCACACACGCCCACACATACACATATAACTATCAGTAACAATTCAAGACCAAGGTGTCTTCCTACTGAAGATAGAATGTACTAAGTAACGGAAATTTCTATAGCTTTAATAAAGTGATGATCGCATCTCTTTTTTTAGGAATTCGAATTGATTGATCTCGGGAAATCGATAATACACTGTATGGACTACCTTCAGGAAAAATAAGGTGAAACTTACAACAGAGTAATGAAATTTTGCTCATCACTAGCAGCCCACACATAATAGCATGCAGAAATTGACGATTCGACCAAAAGGCCTTTACCAAGAATACATCACACAATTTTAACTTAATACATTACTGAAAATGTGTGGTGCTCATTTCCGCGTCCCCCGCTTAGAGAATAAGAACGTGGCTTTTAGTGCTTGCGATTCAACCAAATTCTGGGTTTAAAACCCACCCTTAACGATTGTAATCAAAACGGTCATAAAATTTCTCATCAAAATTGGGGAATTTCAGACGAATACGGACGAATTGTCTTTTATTTTAAAAGTATAACTCCCTCCTCACTAAAAAAAAAAACCTGTCTACAGCTTGGAATTTGAGAATATACACGATGGACATTTCGACTAAAATGCATCTTAAAAAGCCGATTTGCCAAATTTGGAAAACGAGTTGACTCAAGTTTGTTAGACGAATAGGTGCAGCTGAACTGGCCCGGTTCAAATCTCACCTGCTGCTTTCTGATCTTTCCTCATATGCAACATCAATCAATCAAGTTCCATACCGAGTGGTGTAGGTGATCATGTTTCTCCACAACTCTCTGCCTCTTGTGTTGGTTCAGTTGGTGACATATTTTATGCCACAGTGACAACAAATTCAGAGATTTCTCTCTCACTGTCACTTCGGTGCCTCGGGTACTGTCTATTACCGTGGCATGTCTGTATTTTTCTAACCTGTACAAATACGTGATATTATAGCCCTTGATAAAAATCTCGCTTTCACTGTTCATTTTTTTACTTTGTTGTCATAATGTGATTATTCAGATAGAAGGAGCTGTGACATTTCGCTGTATCAGTTATTGCACTATTTTATTTTCATATATCACCATTATCTGCTCATATTTTCTTCCTGCTGTTTGCTCTTCCTCGTCTGTTCATGCCTTTTTTGGCCTCTTTCTTTCTTCCCTCTGTCTGTCCCGCCTGATCCCTCGTACCATCTCATTTTGCTTTTCCCTTACATTATGATTGCTTGTCTGTAACATTCATTATCTGTTGCCACTTTTGAGGTAAGTATTTTTAATTTACTTGCTACCATATATTTTCTTTTTTCCATCTCACTTTCTTCAGTCTACTTTCCCCTCCCTACTTACTACTATCTTCTCCCCAGTCATGCTTCCACATCTTTGCTTCCCCCATTACATATCTGCTATTGTCCTCCTCTCCTCCTTATTATAACCCTATTTGTCTTCATGCAAGATTTGTTTTATTGTGGTCGTTTGTTTGTCCTGATAGTCGAAACTTTATAGTCGAAACGTCGTCTTTCCATGTATCGTTGTTAGGTTGTTTTATGTTTTATTTTGGTAACACATCTACCTATTTTGTATATCTTGTCAAGTGTCAAATTTATCCAGCCACCTACTTCCTGTTTAGGGTCAAGGGTTAAAGTCCCTTATCGGGTGTGGATTTTTTTAAACCACATTTTTAAAACAATGTTTTATTGGCAATCTAGTTTGTTGAAATATAAAACAACATTTATTATTAGTTGTTTGAAATATAAAACAACATTTGATTGTGGTTGCGGATGTTGCATATACCTTTAATATATCGAGAAAGAAACTGGACCACTGGAACATGTATACCTTGATTTTCCATTGTTACTAACAACTACATCGCATATAATGTTTCTCATCTTTCGACATTCTGATTTGGATGCTTTTTAATTCATTGCAATTCCGGTCATCTGATTTTAAAATGGTGTCAAGTTTCTTTCTGCAACATCAATCAATGCAACATCCGCAACCACAATAAAATGTTGTTTTATATTTCAAACAACTAGATTGCCAATAAAACATTGTTTTAAAATGTGGTTTAAAAAAATCCACGCCCGATAAGGGACTTGAACCCTTGACCCTCAGATTAAAAGTCTGATGCTCTACCGACTGAGCTAACCGGGCAGGTATAATTCACTAAATGGGATATGATTCACACGTTTGGTGTTTGTAAATTTCTATAACAAAGGTATAAGATTACATTGCAACGCGCGGTAACTGACAGTTTCCCCCCGCTTCTGCCAATGACGTTTGTGTCACTCGTATAATTGAAATACCTGTATAATTTGTATGGCAGAAATCAACAACCTACGTTCTGCGGGATGGACCACTCGACCTGCCTGTCTTAAACAAAATTTGCTACTGCTGACTCGTGTTCTCCTAAGCAGTAATAGTGTGACGTCTAGAATGTTAGTAACTCTTTCAATCCTCCTTCTTGGATCTTCCTCTATATCTTATTGTTTCCATTTCCATGTTGTATGCCCTTGCCGCTGGCCAATAAGGATTAATTCTCATTAATTGGCCGAACCATTTCAGTCTACGTTTTTCAACATATTTGATCAGCGTTGTTCCAACAGTTCTTGTCATCTCTTTATTCCTCACATGATCTCTTCTTGTTCTGTTTGCTGCTTTTCTTAGACATCTCATTTCACACGTAGTAAGCTTTCTCTATTAAAACCATAGCATGACTTAAATAAATTGCATTTATGCAATTTAAAATGAGTAAGTGGCATGGGTAATTAAGTAGCATGTGTAATTTAACAGGGGAATTAAGTCGCATGGGTAATTTAACAGGGGAATTAAGTAGCATGGGTAATTAAGCAGCATGGGTAATTTAACAGGGGAATTAAGTAGCGTGGGTAATTAAGCAGCATGGGTAATTTAACAGGGGAATTAAGTAGCATGGCTAATTAAGCAGCATGGGTAATTAAGCAGCATGGGTAATTTAATAGGGGAATCAAGTAGCATGGGTAATTAAGCAGCATGTGTAATTTAACAGGGAAATTAAGTAGCATGGGTAATTAAGTAGCATGGGAATTAAGTAGCATGGGTAATTAAGTAGCATGGGTAATTAAGTAGCATGGGTAATTAAGTAGCATGTGTAGCAAGCTTTAATATTTGTTAATGTTTTTTTTTCGTCTTGCCTTCGACCAGCTGTGTATTTTCGCATTTAGCTCTCGGACCCAAAAAATGTTTCTGACTAGCGTATGGTACTGATGTGTGTGTCTGTCCAAATTTTGTAGTGGCAGAGAATATCGTGGCGATTGGTCACGGATAAGACAATTTACAACTTCCTCAATATCGCATTTATTTTAGTAGGATTGACTGCTTTAGTAAATAATATATCTCAAGTTGCGAGACAAGCTGGTGTCAACGGACCAGGATCGGACATTGTCTGCTATCTGGTGATTTTCACAAGATGTTGTATCATTGCTATGAATGTCTCTAGCTAAATTTGATCATACGAATAGAACTTCCTTGGTAATCTCCATGTGGTGATCGTACAATTTGTATCTGTGACACAATGATTCACCAAGTCGTTATTTTACAGTTGGTAGTATGCTTAATAAAATATCATCATTAGATACAAGTTGGCGTGGACGATCATGGCTCTCCACAGCTTTCTGTCGCCAGTATTATGTATCAAGATCGTTGTTGTTTCCCTGCCGTGTCAGGTTGTCAAACTGTCTAATATTTTCTCACGTTGTCGCCCTGTCTCTATTGCCTTCAATCTTGCCTTTTTTTGACTATGTTCTCCAAATCTCCCTATCTCATGAAGTGGCCAAAAATGAAGATTGTCTTTTTCTTATATTATTGATTATGGCCGTTTCGCATTTGACTCTTTCAACACCTCCACATTAGTTTTTCTGGAAGCCCATGGTATTCTCAGCATTCTTCCGTAGAACCACATCTCTATTGCCTCTAATTTCCCACTTTCCAGTCTGTTTATTGTCCAAGACTTGCATCCATATGTTAGTATAGGGGTTATATAGTACTGCAGAACTCTCTTTCTCACCTCTAATGACAAGGAGATAGATTTCTGAATGTTCTTTTTGCCTGCCCAATTCTGCTTCTTATTTCTGATGAACTTCCATCTGCTGTAATTGTTGTACATAAATATTTGAATTGGGGGACTTAATACTATATCATTCACTTTGATCTTGCAAGGTGTGGTATTTTGTTTCTTTGAAATAACCATTACTTCTGTTTTCTTTATATTTAGAAAGAGTCCGTTTTCTTTACTTTCTGTGACTACTACATTAATTAAATCGTGAAGGTCTTTCTCACTTTTAGAAAACATAACAGTGTCATCCGCATATCTCAAATTATTTATGTTATGTCCTCCCACTGATATTCCTGGGATATCAACTATTTATTGCACAATATAATAAAATATAATGAAATATAATTTTAAAAATAATGAAATATAATAAAATATGATAAAATATAATAAAATATAATAAAATATAATGAAATATAATTTTTTTTTAATTTAAAGAAATATGGAAGGGTAAAATATGAATCTCTGGCGCCTGACATTGTGATTAAGTAAAATGTACCTCTTATGGTGATGTACGCTCTTTTCAGCCGCGGAGGTTAGTCCAATTTTTATTATATCAGAGCTTTACAACTATTAAAAATGGTGGAGGTTGCGGTTCCGGTAATACAGCCACCATGACCTCCATAATATCATATTGGCTCCTTAAAATCAGATGCTACGAGCGGATGAAGCTCTACAGCATGGGACGGTGGATCATCTAGGAGAAGGAAAACCCCGATTTGAACCCACTTTCAAAGAGCAGGAAAATTGAGCACAAAAAGTCACAGCTGCTACCAGGCTGGACATCACAATTCTAGCGACAACCTGGCAGCCACGCCACAATAATCAATGACCCACCTAGACGCCCTGATATAACCAAATAAGAATGTATTCCTAGGTTGAAAGGGACGCGCCTTTGCCATATGAGACAAGCCCACAAGATAACACAAACTGAGAACGGGAAAAAGAAGAACATCAATGTGTGTAACCAGTTATCTATTTTTTTTTAAAAAGCTCACTATCAATAATACAATATTAGGTTACAAAGCAAATTTTCCCCTTATATTTGATGGAAATGATCTGATACTATCTAATAGCGGCACTAACTGCCCGAGTGTTAGAATATATTCCCACGCGCGATGCTGCTTGCGGTATCCGAGACCCGCTAAGGGAATACAACTGCGTTAGTTCTGGCTTGTGATTTCTAACACAATAATCAATAAATGCAATTAATGAATGAGTAAATATTCATTATCTATCTGTGCCAGTCACTGCTACTAAACAACCAACGTTTATTCTGACAAGCCGAGAGTCCACGCACCTTTTTTTGCAACACATTGTGGTTCTCAAAGTGGGATATAGATGACTTTGATAGGTGGGGTGGTTATATATTTTAAATAAAAGATAACTCACCAAAATCGGATGTATTTGGCTATTGGCGCAAATAAAACGGCATCCAAACGAATTTCTGTTTTCCTTACTACGTTATGCTGGAAATTTATTATGAACATCGTCCTGCTATAAGAGTATGTGAAGTTTGAGAACGAACACACACACACAAAACAAATAATGATTTTATTTTCATGGGATTTTCTTGGCTTTATTTTCTCACAGAAAACTGGTTTTGGAGTGGGGGAATTACCATCTATTTGACTTGGTTATCAGTACTAAATGTAATTTTATTTCATCATCATCAAGTGCCGTCTCCGCAACGAAGGTTGGCTGCAACGTATCTCCAACATCTCCTGTCTCTTGTCTTGGTGGTGCACTCTGCTAGACTTAACCTGTCCATCGTGAAATGTTACTCTCCCACTTGTATCTCTGCCTACCTCTTGCTCGCTTCCCTTTGACTTTACCCTCAAGTAAGGTCTTCAATAGGGTGTCATGTATTTTAATGTGTCCAAAGTATTTTATTTGCCTAATCTTTATTTCTCTTAGTAGTTCTTTCTTCATATTAAGTGTCTTTGTCACCTCTTTATTTGTTTTCTTCTCTTTCCATGATGTTCTCCCTATTTTTCTATATACCCACATCTCAAAGGCATCAATTTTGTCTTCTAATTTTATTTAATGTACTGGAAATACAGCCTAAAGCATACACGCCTCGCTTCCCCCGCCCATATCTACAGTCGTGACCATATGCACCACCCAACGACAAACCACACTGTTATTCTAAGATATTCAAGAATAAAAAAATTGAAATTAAAGGTGGGCACTGACACTTCTATATCATGAACAATAAGACGCACATACGCATACGTCTGCAAAGACTTGAACATAGAAGACTGACTCCTCCTTAAACTAATGTAAGCTAATATAATTTGGACATATAACTGAATATAATGGTTCAGAAAGATTAATTATGGAGGGAAAGTTCCAGGTAAGAGAAAAATAGGAAGACCAAGACTACAATGAACACCGCATATCGAAGACCTTCTGAACATGATACTAGAAGAGGCTGGGCAGCTTGCACAGAACCGAGAGGCTTATGGCTTACATAATGGCAGTGGCGACAACGTTCTGTAAAGGATACATCACATAGATAGATAGACTGACCCTTCAAAAAAGGCCACATATAGGTAACTATTCGGACTCAATATTCAGCAAATATATAATAAGAAACACTGAAGAAAGTGGACACGCTTTTTCTATATCTTGAGAAATTATATCTCCGTATCTGTTTTACCAGGAAAGATAAAAGAGCAAGATGGATAGAGGAAGTCCAAGAAAGAAGGTGTTTGAACTTGGCATTGTGACTTTTGGAGAATGTCGGTATCAGAAATCATTGACAGCACAAGAAACAGAAGGCTGTGGGATGACATGATAACCAACGTTATACAGGATGGAGTATAAGAAAAAATGGTTGACAGAACAAGAAATAGAAGGCTGGCACAGCATGGAATATAAGAGGAAGATCTTCTTTACAGTATGGTAGACAACTGTTATGTTCACTTTACAGTATGGTAGATAACTCTTATGTTCACTTTACAGTATGGTAGATAACTCTTATGTTCACTTTACAGTATGGTAGATAACTCTTATGTTCACTTTACAGTATGGTAGATAACTCTTATGTTCACTTTACAGTATGGTAGATAACTCTTATGTTCACTTTACAGTATGGTAGATAACTCTTATGTTCACTTTACAGTATGGTAGATAACTCTTATGTTCACTTTACAGTATAGTAGATAACTGTTATGTTCATTTTGGATGAGTCTTCATTGGTGATTTGGTCTGTTCTCTCATTCCAACGAATGCCTGATTTGACATCCAGTGCAATGTGACGGGGTGAAGGTGGAAGAAGAAGAGGACGTCACAATATAGTATGTATTTTCTGGAGACGGCCCGCGTGTGTGCTGAGTATATTGTGAAATTTGTCCCTTCTTTTATGTCGGTGCTCCATCGTTTTCGTGGTCGGCCTCTATGTCTGTCTTCACTGTATCTGTGTAGCATAGCTTAATGTGGTATGCTGTCTGGCGGTAGTCTGCTGATGTGTACAAACCATTTGATCTGTTGGCTCTTAATATATTCCAAGATTGTCCTTATTTCTCACTCTGTCTCTTAGCGATATTCCTAGGATTCTGCGTAAGTATGCCATTCCAGCTCACAAGTTTACGTTTGTCTTGTGCTGTTTTGTCCATGTTTAGCATTGGTAACTGGTAGTCGGCATAATAATCGGTTTGAATCGTGTTATTTTTTTTATGTTTAAACGTATGGTTTTTTTTACTACATCTAATCTGCCTGTGGTTTTGTGTGGTTACTTGCATGATCAATGACCAAATGTAAACAAAGATAATTAGTTCCAAACAAAACTCTGCACACTTCATTAACTAACTAATCTTGTTTTTAAATGTTCTTTTGTCAGACATCAGATCACAGCACCAGTAGTTCTAATGAACTGTACAACTGCCTGTGTGTTGCCAGGGCCCAAAAGGTGAGCAAAGAATAGTAACACTGTTTACCTTCTTTTAAAATCGTACTAGGCTACTAAGAAGGTTATGGAATGGAGTTGCCTGCCCCATCGCATATAGGGTATAAGGGAGACGCTGAAGTAGGCTGTTTCAGGCTGAAAGGCGCAAATATCGCTGCAACGATGTAGACTATAACACAAAACATTCCATTCTCCTGACTAAATATTACTAATCTGCAGAAATTTGATAACGAACACAGAAGTAATGTATAATTTATTTCCTTTCCATGACCTTCTGTCAGTAATAAGGTCACAGTTTATATATCATACGACACGCTTCAGTTCACCCATAGAATCTTTCCGACTAGCAAACCGTACAGTCTCTGTCAGCTTATCTCTAGTTTCACTACTGACCTTCACAATTTCATCCTATCAAAGTCAAATCTTTCGAACTTAGTATTAATTATAAGCGTGCCATGTTATGTTATCAATTATAAGCTTGCCTTGTTATGTTATTAATTATAAGTGTGCCTTCTTATGTTATTAATTATAAGTGTGCCTTCTTTGTTATTAATTACAAGCTTGCCTTCTTTGTTATTAATTACAAGCTTGCCTTGTTATGTTATTAATTATAAGCTTACCTTCTTATGTTATTAATTATAAACTTGCCTTCTTATGATGTTAATTATAAGCTTGCCTTCTTATGTTGTTAATTACAAGCTTGCCTTGTTATGTTATTAATTATAAGCTTGCCTTCTTATGATGTTAATTACAAGCTTGCCTTGTTATGTTATTAATTACAAGCTTGCCTTGTTATGTTATTAATTATAAGCTTGCCTTCTTATGATGTTAATTATAAGCTTGCCTTCATATGTTATTCAACACACAACCATGATGTTATAAAAGTCAAATTATAAACAAGACAGGACAACAGCACATGTAAACATATACAGGATTTCAAACATATGCACAATCTTCTGGTGCACAATAATGGCCACTGAAGTTGCCTACAGTTCAATTAACTTAGTTGCCTCAACCTGTACTAACTTCCACTCTACACCAGTAGTTCCCAACCTGTACATTTAATTTACTCCCCCTCTACACCAGTGGTTCCCAATCTGTACGTTTCATTAGCTCCCCTCTAAACCAGTGCTTCCCAACCTGTACATTTCATTAGCTCGCCCTCTAAACCAGTGCTTCCCAACCTGTACATTTCATTAGATCCCCCTCTAAACCAGTGCTTCCTAACCTTTCTATATTCAATGGACTCCTTTTGAGAAAAAATTATCTTCTTTAGCCATGTCAACTGGGGTTAACTCCTTCCTTTAAAAAACAGAACACGATGTTTAAAACTCAGTGTATGCCCGTGTACTGAAAGAACCTGTAAGGGGAGCAAAAGAATAGCAAAACTGTTTACTTTCCATGCATGTCATAAGATGCAACAAATGAGTTTTTGGGATGGAGTTCGCTGTTCGATCTCATATATGGTCAAAGTGACCCATAAGCCATGCTAAAGTTGGATGCGTCAGGCTGAAGGGCACAATTATTGCAGCTAAGCTGTAAACCATGACACAATGTTTGGCCTGACCATCAACACCACGAAAATGAAAGTAATGTTTAAACTTTCTTCCAGTTAACATGACTCAGTCATGTCAAGGTCAATAATAATTGTTTCCTACCGGTCGACAGATCCACTTATCTTGGATGTACTCTCTTCAGAGCTGATGGTATTGATGATGAAGTCAACAACAGAATCACTAAAGACACTGTTGCATTTGGCAGGCTGAGTGACAATGTGTGGAAACGGAATAGAAAGGCCTTAGCCTCACTACAAAATTAAAACTCTATCACGTGATTGTACTCACTATATCTTGCTATATGCTCGTGGGAGCTAGACAGTGTACAGCAGACACACCATAAAATTATATGCTCGTGGGAGCTAGACAGTGTACAGCAAACATGCCAGAAAATTATGTTTAAAAAGTATCATTATCACTTCATGTCTTGCCTCAATTTCTTACTTTTGTCTTTTATCAGATGTTCCCCATAGATGCAGGCTAGCGGACATTGTACCTTTGTCCTCTTGTAGTCCAAGTATAGCTGGGAATGCTAAATGTGCCAATACTGTGGGCCAGTTAACAAATCTGACATAATAATGATGGGACAGTTGGCTCAGAAGTGTATGCTGCAGACACTCTTGACATAATGTGATGATTCTGGGCTACTGCTGCAACTGGAATGCCTACCTTTAGGGACTAGACATGAATCCATTAAAACTCCCCTCCTCCCCCCCCCCAACACAACCATGCATTTGAGACAAAAAAAGTCCATTTATTGCCTCGGTTACTTAACTGGGGAGGGCCTGCACTTTTATCAGAAACATTATGTGTTGTCAAGAGTAACCAGCTCACAGCTATTGCGATTATTTTATTATCATCTTAGTCCCATTTTATGACATGCATTGATGATGATAAGTCTTACTATTCTTTGCTCCTCCTTCAGGCAGTGAAAAGGAAAACACATGAGAGAGGGAAAACTAGTGTCAAAACCAACAAAAAACTGAAAGAAAATATACAAAGTTACTTACACTTCTTCTTGAGAATCCATTCTTTTTCACGTGACCGCATCAACTTGTTATAAATCTCTTAATTCAATCCTCATTGCCACAAGCTTGCACAGATCCACGATGTTCCACACTAGTGTTTGTATTCATTCAAATTCTCATCTTTTGAACGAGACCAACTGGAGCACATACTATTACCTGGCAGTCACATACATGACTCATTCTCTGTATAAAATACAACGAGTGTTGTAATTGTATTAAACTTTCAGTCTATACTTTTAAATGCTGTCCTACTGCTAAATCTTATTGTTTCCAGTGAAACAAACGTCGCAATGGTTACTCTCTTTCGGCTGAAACTTATTGTTCCCAGTGAAACAGTGTTGCAATGGTTACTCTGATAAAACTTATTGTTCCCAGTGAAACAGTGTTGCAATGGTTACTCTGCTAAAACTTATTGTTCCCAGTAAAACATTGTTGCAATGGTTATTCTGCTACAGCTAAAACTTATTGTTCCCAGTGAAACACTGTTGCAATGGTTACTCTGCTACAGCTAAAACTTATTGTTCCCAGTGAAACATTGTTGCAATGGTTACTCTGCTACAGCTAACACTTATTGTTCCCAGTGAAACACTGTTGCAATGGTTACTCTGCTACAGCTAACACTTATTGTTCCCAGTGAAACACTGTTGCAATGGTTACACTGCTAAAACTTATTGTTCCCAGTAAAACAGTGAAACTTCAATTTAATGGTTACTCTGCTACTGCTAAAACATTCAGTAATATTCCCAATATAAATGAGCTGCAACAATTAGCAAGCTTCACTCTTACTAATGAACTTTGTGTCCTGTTTTGAAGACAGGGATGGAACTGCCATTATCTTATAAATCTTCCTGTTACCAATTGAACTTCCGCGACCTGAGCCCCATATAAGAAATGTTACTGTCATCAGATGGGAAGTGTGGAGCAATGACAATAGTCTTCAGTTTAAGTTGTGTAAATATTGAAAAGTTTCTAAAATTATTTCAGTCTACCTGTTGTGTTATCAAACACAATATAAATCAGCTGTTTTGGGACACCAACTAACATTCCATCAAAAACATCTGACAACAATTACAATGCACTGATTACTAGGCCCTAAATTACACAGTATAGGCCTAATGATGACAGATTTTATGTAAAAGCAAAATTAGTTCATGTCACTTCAGTTAAAAATAACACTACATTATGTTATTAGAAAAACATAATTAACTTCACAATTAAAATCATTAGGCATAGGTTAGATAACACGACTGACACACAGTGTGGTATACACTATATGACTGTCACTGTCAGTAGCGGATTTGACATACATTCACATTGAAAGTAATGTGATACTACTATTAGTAAGCCATATGCTACATATTTACAATTTTCTTTACTAACTAATATATTTTCTAAAACTAGTAATAATTAAACAAATGAGATACAGTCAAAAGAACTTTAGTAATATAAAATAATTCAAGTGCTAATTACAGATGTTGGCGTATATACATCTGCCCATCACTACAAAAAAACTTGGTTAGCAGCAGAGAGTAGCTTGAAAATACAACTTCTATTTGAAATAAAAATATGCACAAAATTGTCAACTTTCACTTTAGGTCCAATACAAATGCAAGAAGGTCGGTATCACATTCCTAAATCGGTATTACATAAATATGAGGACTCACTGGATGTAAAGTTAACACAGAAAATATATCAACACGAATAAAACACCTCTTTGACTTCTGTCTGCTAGATAGGTTTCCTGCAGGGTTGCCACTTTTACGTTTTCCATTAAAGCCAAACAAAACTAGAAAATGAAACACCGCTTTTTTTTTTATTCGAATGACATGTTATATACATTTCCAGCTTTACTGTTTTAAATTGATATTTGTTATAGAGCACATCGCCACATTAAATTACATCTGTAAATGTACTATTTGTATACGGAATTACAATAGTCTATTGTTTTACGGTTTTACAGCAGTCGCACTATTGTTCTACGGTGCTACAGCAGTCGCACTATTGTTATACAGTGTTACAGCTGTCTCACTTATTATCGATTGTCTGTAAGTGGGGAGGGGACATTTCATATATATATATATATGGCCTATTCTTTTAAAACGCATTACGTATTAAGTATGCTGATATCGTCTTAGCACGCCGGACATGTCCATATGGTGCTCAGATCTCCATTTAATAATTATCAGAGCATAGCTGCTGATGTTTCAGGTTCTATTTTGGTTCATTGTTGGTTTTCTACAATTTTTGTTAAGTGTTCTTCTACAGGTCACGTCTATCTTCAATCCCAATTCGTGCAATCTCGATAATGACTCATGCTCATATATCTTAAAATTTTCAAATCGTGCGATATCTCAACATAAATGCCATGGTTTGGTTGAATGTGTGTTGTTATTCGCGGTAGTATATGTATTCGTTTTATCCATCGCATTTATTGTTTTTCATGCCATGCTGATCTTCGCTTGCGAAGGAGGAAGATCATCATTATCAATATATGTATAACTCTTTGTAAACTTTTGAATTGTGCAGAGTACTCTTTTGTTATAGTTTAATGCTCGTTTCAACGTTCATTGTTGAAAGGACTTCACAAATAAAGGCACTTTTTAACTAAATAAAATATACAAATTTGTTGGAGTTTTTATGTCTTTATCATTATTATTACTACTACTGTTATTATTATTATTATTATTATTATTATTATTATTATTATTATTACTTAGATATAGGCCTATACAAGCGCAGATTGCAGCTTATGTAGCATTTCCAGTAATTGGATTAAAGGTGATTAAATTATAGGCAATGATATCATAGAAACAACTCTTCGCTATTTGCTAAAATATTACATAAATCTGCCTCAACAAAATATCACTATACAATTATCAGATTTAGAATATCTGTTGCAAAAAAAAAAAAAAAGATCAGTATATTTCGTTAATCGCATGCTAGATTTATTAATATTAAACCTTGGTTTTGCTATATTTTTAGTCGAGATAGTTTAACTGAATTATACGGTTAAGATCAGTGTAGCTCTTTCTAACAAAACTACTCGGTGTTTTACAGGAATAACTTGTGTCTTTATTTCAATAGTTTGTTCGTAAGTTATCTTTGTGCAAATAATGTTTAAAAAGTCAACAAAATGTCAAATAAACCAAGTTAACTATATGACAACTGAAGATTAAAAACGCAAATTAGTACAATTTAAATTTAAAAACTGAATGGCAACACTGCTTGCCTGCTGCTGTTCGGTACCCACTAAAATATTATGCCTGATTTGAAACTGCTGCTGTCTCTTCAGTGCAGTGTTTCCCAAACTTTTTTTTATAATGCCCCACCTAAAAAATATGTGTGCACGAGTCCTTCGTCTATTTAGCATAACTCATAAACAAATTCTACTTTTTTTCATCAGTTAGTTCTATCTGTTGTTGATTGTGGATCAGACATTCACACGCTTCCGCATTCCCAGTGTGACAATCTGAATTGTATCCAAAATGTGGAAATGCATATAGTTCTTTGATTCACTAAGGAACTCCCTTTGTAAAGTAAATCGTGGGTGTGGCGCGCTGATGGAACTGTTAAACAGATGTATGCCTACACATACCAGATAAAGGTGTGTGACCACCAATACTGGCAGTAGAAATGAAGTACACCTTAAGATACACGAAGAACGGCAAAGCTCCAGGTTCAGATAATATAACGTGTGAATAATTAGAAGCTTTTGGTAATTTTGGAATAGATCTAATCACACAACTATTGAATTATATATATATATATATATATATATATATATATATATATATATATATATATATATATATATATATATATATATATATATATATATATATAACAGTGATTACATTTCGGAGAAATTAATGAGATCCATTTGCAACATGATTGAAGATATGTACGACAGAGAAACATGGATACATGTATATACCGATGTATCAGCAACCAGAGTAGGGAAGAATCGAGGTGCTTAATTTTACATAAAATATCCAGTGTAAAAAAATTAATCCACATTTTCACCAACTGGAATATTCTGCTCCAACTACTCTGTAGAAGTACAGATCATAAACATTGCTGCAGAAATAATTTAAAACACAAGCCAATGTCAACATGTGGTATGTTTTTTTACTGATGCTATTTCTGTCCTACAATCCATTGACAGCGATAAAGTATCAGACCTGAAGGAAGCATACGGGAAGTGAGCATGCAAAGAAGGGTAGTATTACAGTGGATAACATCCCACTGTGGCATACCAGGAAATGAAAAGGCAGATATGCTGGCAAACGATTGAGCAACACATGAACAAAAAGACCAAGAAATCACCTACCAAAAAAAAAGAAGATCGTCATCAAAGCTAATAGCAAAGTCGAATACCCAAAAGACAACTATCACTATCTTGACAGAAGCGGGCAGATTACTATATTGTCCGCAACAGGACAGGACGCAACAGACTAAACAGCCACCTAAATAGGGACTGGTTCCCTTACCTCTGTGTTTATGTGGCTAGGCAGCACAGACAGGGGAACATATTGTGCAACACAACATTACACTAAATCAGTAAAGAGAGGAACACTGGCACGTGAGACGAATATCCACATAAAGCTGTGTGGGAGCAGCGTGGAGCTTTCAAATGTAGCAACATTCGATAAGAAAACTGGACTTGTGTATTCATGTCAAATTGCAAACGATACGAAAGAAGTCAGGAATCACTGAATGTGAAGAACATCGAACGATCAGCCTCATGAGCCGAATAACACAAATCTTTCTGCGAATTATTATGAGAAGAGTAAGAAACAAAATAAAACCAAAAATTATCCAGGAAGAATGCTGCTTGTAGAAGGTAAAGGTACCTACAACGCTATTCATATCTTAATAATACTAATATAAAGGAGTGGAGAAGTAAAAACATATCATTATCTCCGTTTTATCCTCATCATCATAAAGTGCCGTGCTGAATAGTGTTGGCGATCATATTCGATCTCCAATATATGTCATCATCTCTGTTGGTGTGGTCAATCGAAGCCATTTAGTCAAACTGTCTAATATATTTTCTCTAGATCTTCCCCTTGATCTCTTCTGTTTTATAGAGTACACAAAAGCTTTTGATAAGATTAGACACAGTTTGTTTGTTTGTTTGTTTTTCGTTAGCTCCATTGTAACCATCACGGATATCCGTGCGATTTCCGCCGGGAGCGTAATTACGTTGTGCCACCGTTATGCGCCTTGTAGGCCTAGCACATCCGATTTCGGCATGCCTTGACAATTCGGGTGGGCTACCCTTAGCCTGTGACAGCCTCTATATCTATCTCCAGGCACGCGTAGTGGCGATTCTTCGCCCAGACGATTTTTTCTTTCGTCTGACTCGCACGAGGTGTTCCACTGTCTATGAACTTGCCTCGTGTAATTGGACGTGCTGTGCCTGTGCCCATTGGGTACTGAACCGTTTCTCATCCGTGAGCCTGGTTCCTTAAGGGGAAGAACTCAACAGAGGAGTTGGACCCTGGCTCTTTCGCCCTCTTAGCCGAGGTGTCATTCACCGACATAGTGTACCCCTTGTCCAAGTTCGAGTCTCACACCACGCGTTTGAGAGCAAGGCGTTCTCGAGCTGAGCGTCCTTGTCCCAATAGCGCCTGAGCCCATCAGGTACTGAACCCTTTCTCTCTTCAAGTGTATTTCCGGTGTAGGAAAACCTGACAGTAGAGTTGGGCCAGGGCTAAATCGTTGTCCCTTTTGTGCCTGAGCGCATCGAGTACGGAACCCTTTCTTTTCGCGAGCATATTTCCGGTTTAGGAAGGCTCGACATTAGAGTTGGGTTAGGTGTTCTTGCTTTACCAAACGCCAATGAATGGGTCTGGGTCTCTGCCTGTAAGGAACACAGGTAGCTAGAAGCTCGTCTCGAGCTGACGGAGCTTGTAGTTCCCCTTTCCTAGGAACTTTTCATGTTCTATTTGCAGTTCGCGCTGCCCTCTAGCGCTGTTCTGCCCTTTCATTGTTTCATTGTACTCGGTATGAAATATATTTGTCTCTCGCCATGCATCTACCTTTACGTGCATTTTTACATTGGCCGCCCCTCCAATGTTCGGACTGGACTGACTAGCTTCACTGTATGTCGACAGTGTCGCTATATGTGGTGCTGCTGGTGGTGTCGGAGATATTGTCTGTCTCTTGTGCAGTTAAATCTCTTTCCATCTGCTACCTCCACATTCTCGGACACGATCCCCAAATTATTTGGCCAGAATCAGCACGAGTTGCTGTATTTCTGTTTCCAGGGTGCACCGCGGGGAGGTACATTTGGGATCTTGGTTATCTGCTAACCCTGGGTCCGCCTAGAGCAATACGTTCCCTTTGCACTCCATTAGACACAGTGAGGGTACCTACATGCTAGAAAATCTGAACATTGGTAATAAAGATCTCAGTATAAGTAAGAACGTATACTGGCAACAAACATCAGCTGTAAGGGTGGACAACAGAAATGTGTTCATTCAACAAATAAAACAAGGTGTCAGACATGGATGTGTACTTTCACCAGATTTATTCTTTATGTATAGTGAAAACATATTGCGAACAATTGATAATATTCCAGGAATTTTAATGGGTGGACATAGCATAAGAAAGATCTACAAGAACGAATCCACATAGTAGTAGCATAAAGCATAGATAAAGGTCTTTTCTTAAATAATAAGTCAGAAGTGATCGTACTTTGTAATAAACAAAATAATCCAGCGTGCAACATCAAAGTGAATGACTCGATACTCAAATAGATTCAGCAATTAAAGTATTTAGGAACAAAGATAACATCAGATGAAAGAAGTTCAACATAGATCAGAAACAGAACACGTCAGGCAAACGCAGCATTAATACAAATGTAGAAAATACTGTGCGATATTTCCCCGTCAATAGAGTTGAGGGAGAGAGTTCTACAAAGCTACATAACTCCGATTCTAACATATGGGTGTAAGTCGTGGACAAAAACCATACAGGACAGTGGAAAAAATATAGATACAGTGATATTGTTGTATAGAAGAATGATGAAAGTATCATGGACATCGAGAACAATTAATAAATAGGTGATACAAGAGTTAAATGTGTGACGGTGGCTGCTCAATAATATCAGAAGGATTCAATCTTTTTTTTTTTTTGACAGCGTTGTGACACATGGAGATCTATAGGCAATAGTTACAATTACAACAAGCAGATAGAAGACACGAGAGATCGAGGATGACAAAGTGAGAAAATATTAGATAGTTTGACATTGTGGCATGGCAAAATGTCAACAACAATTCTGAAAAAAAAGATACTTTATCTTATTCTTATTTCGTTTGCCTGGAAAATGTTTATATCTGACTTTTTGTCTCTTCTATAAACTTCACTGTGTTTTGCAACTTATACAGAAGTACCAAGAATTTTTCTTCACATAAAAGAGAAATAGAGAGTTGTGCAGATCCATGATTGCCTACGCTAGTCGGCACAACACGCGATGATGATATATTTCTTTTCATTATCAGCATAACCATACGGGAATCCATGATCGCCTACACTAGTCGGCAATACCTGATGATGATATAAAAAAGTTTTTATAAAGTTTTAAACAGAGAATAGATCTTGGAGATTGAATTATAAAACCATGCCGAAGACGGATGTGTCGGGCCATTGACGCAAATAAAACGGCGACAAAACGCATTTCCATTCTCTGGACTACATTCTGCTGGAAATCTAGTAGGACCATAGTCTTGCTACAAGGGAGATCCAGCAGGAGTTTGAGAATGAACGCTGAAGAAGAAGAATTAGAAACTATGTGGGCTGTCGCGGCTGTTAAGAAAAAGAAAATTACCAATAAATCAAGTGTCATGCCGAGTGACATAGGCGATCATGCTTCTCCACAACTTTGTGTCTCTTGGGATAAAAGTTCCAGTCTCGAGTAACAATCCTAAATAGGAAATGGGTGGCTGAGGTAACACAGGGCAAATATCAAAATGAATGGAAATAGGTATTAGTGTTACCAAAACAAGTCGAAGCAGACAATCAAGTAACACTAATACCTATTTTTGTTCATTTTGATCTGTCTCTTCTGTTGTTAATAAGTTCAGTTGGTGACTTCTTTTTGTGTCATAGTGACAACCCGTCCAGAAATATCTCTCTTTGTCTTCATGTGTCTATTCTCCCCTTGATCTTGCCAGTGGTTACTAAATGTTAAAGTTTTACTTTTTTCATGTGCGGTTTCTAATCACCGTCTGGTGTTATTTTGACCACATTTTCTTTTCTTTAGTGTTTTTTAAAATATCCAAGGAATTTAGCATAAAGATGGGTAAATCCTTCAGGACTATCCATGAATTACGTCAACACATTTTTCAGAATTGTTTACTTCCCTCAGTCCCATGGTCAACAACTTTCAAGGACACCTACTACTTAATTCTGTCCAAAAATTGGAAATCTTCATCCCTTCTTCTGAATATTTTTGTGCAGAAAAAGTGCGAAAAAAGTAAACTTTTATAAATATTTTTTTTCAAATTTCCACAGACTAATTGTTGTACAGCCCGCTTTCTTGGCATCACATTTGGTAAAACTCCCCCCCCCCTTATATCAACTTTTCAAGATGCCACCCCCCCCCCTCTCAATTTTGGACGTAATTTATGGACCGCCCCTTCCCACCTGTAACGACTTTCACCAAAGGGTCAGAGTCACCAAAAATCTTACGGAAACGATAAAATTGGGCACAAAATTAGGCGAATTTTGTGTTGTTGTGCTCGCTTCTCTTGCTTGTAAAACTGACCTTATTTATATTGAATTTTATAGCGTCTGGGGTTTTTCCTGGCCATCTAAATTTACTTTTAAAACATCAGTGGTAACACTGCGGTCAACACATCAACAAAGGTAAGTAACTCGTCATGTATGCATGCAGTAAACAAAAACAAGACAAGAGAAATTTGGATTATGGACTTTGTCCTTAATTACAAAGTTGGCACATTGAAAAGATCATTATATTGCAGCAAACGTTAAGTAATTAGCTTAACTTGTACTTTTACCTAGTATGTGTATAAAAACATTATTGTTGTGGCATTCTCGTATCTTAAATGTGCCGTTGACTGCTGGTATTAATTATTTTAGGTACTTAGAGTTAGAGTAGACTAGTAGACAAAATTTTAAAAATAGTGCTACATAATTACAAATAATATAATATAGTTAGATAGCCCTTGAAAATTGCAATTCAACGATACCTCAACTAAGTCTGTATGTCAATCCTGAAAAAAGTTATGATTTTTTTCTAATGAATTTGACATCAAAATAATTTACATTGAACATATAGGAAAATATAAATAAAACTTGTGACTACAAAATGTAGCCAAGCTGATAATTTCTGAATTATCTTTGTTATTTTCAATAACACAATACACAAACTATACATTTTTGTGTTTGCGGAGACAAGACGCTTATGTTTATCACATTTCTGGAATTTTCTTTTGGACACAGAACTAATTGATATTCAAAATGGCTGCTAGTTTGCATAATTAAAATAAATTATATATCTACTAAACATAATAAAATACCACAGAAACTGTATATTTTTGTATTCACAAAGACATACCACATCTGTTGATCACATTGCTGTGATTCTTAGATGCATATACAACTAATTAATATTCAAAATGTTGGCTAATTTGCATAATTTAAACAAATGTTGATGTTTTAAATAATTAACTGCTGGTTTGGGCATTGTATTACTCTCTTAAAAGTTACATATATAAAAAGAAAAATGGTTACAGAACTTAATAAATCTAGTTTCAAACACAACAAATGTTGCAAACATTATTTTAAACCCTGTCACAAGAAATTTATAGCCTAAGCAAAATTTCCCAAACATGCTAATCCCAGATGTCCAAGTACCTAATTATTTATTAATATAACTTTAATCAATCTATAATGTTTGATTTTATTAAAAAAAAGGACACGGAGATCGTGGTGGCTGGGTTACCAGAACTGCGACCTCACTATTTTTTGATGGTTGCAAAGCTCAGATATAACCAAATTGGACTAACCTCTGCGGTTGAGAGGAGGGTACCTTACTTATTATACTATAAATATAGGGGCCTAAAAGGTACATCTTAACCTAATCTTAGTTCACATAGTTTTCTGATTAAAATTTCTTGTGGCACCATGAAGTACTTCGCATGTCACTCAACACTTAAAAAGTAATGTGAGATGGTAACTAGGATTACAAGCACTATATAATTTCGCATAGTGAACCAGTGGTGTAAAAAATGTACCATAATACTTAGAATCTTTCAGCACAGATCATGATGCTGAAAATGGGTTCTAAATTAATACATTGGCCATTGGTTTCCAAGCACATCCTCAAACGCAATATACGACAAACCATATTGATTGGTGCAGGTACTATAGTCCTCTTACATTAGTGTTGCATAATTTGTTTAAGTTCATCAATCAATCCAATTTATTACATTTTATATTGTCTGTAGTGTAACAGGGAATACCAGACTTAAGAATTAAAATGTGCAGAGAGATAGGCGGCGTGAAATGGCTGAACAGAATATTTTCAATATCATGGGAGAAAATAGTCACAGATGACTGGCAAAACTCAAGTAACAAAAGAGAATGTGAAACTTATCACATCATCTCACTATTCAGCCACACTGGAAAAATATATGCTAAAATACTAGAACAGAACAAGACACATCATAGAACAACAACTAAGTCCAGCCCAGTTTAGCTTCAGAAGAGGAGCAGGATGCACAGATGCTTAAATTTACCCTTAGAAAACTAAACGAAAAACTATTTAATATGACAAAAACATAAACATAATCTTTGTTGACAAAGAAAAATCATTCAACGGCATAAACAGAGACATACTATGGAAAACGCTAGAAATATACGGAATCGGAGGACAACTACTGCACAACATCAAAATATTATACAAAAAAAGTCAAAGCAAGGTGAGTACAACAGATGGAGTATCAGAGCCATTCACAACAAAAACAGAAGTCAGGGATGTGTTCTGTTTCCTATTCTATTCAATTTCTACATAGACAGAATTATAAAAGAAACACAAAATGAGATATACAATGAAACAAAAGAGAATGAACAACTTAACAATGTAGTCAATTAACTGATTTTTGCTGGTGATCAAAGCATCATAGAGCAACAACTAAGTCCAGCTCAGTTTGGTTTCAAAAGTGGAGCAGGATATGAACTCAATTAACTGCTTTTTGCTGACGATCAAAGCATCATATATGATGACAAAGAAAAAAACTGCAAAATCACATCAACTCAATATCAAGAATATGCAATAAATACAACATGCAGATTAACACACAAAAAACTATACAAATAACAAGATCAACAGATCACTTAAACATCCACATAGAAAACACAAAAATAAAACAAGTCAAAGAGTTAAAGTACCTAGGAAGTATCTTCACAAAAGACAGATGACTCAACAGATACCGGTAGTTAAAAGCAAGATGTCAAAAAGCAAATGTTATGACATACCAGCTATCACCTTTGTTATTGCACCAAAAAATCAACAACAAATTAATGAAACAAATTATTAAGAGTATCTTTCTACCAACACTATGCTACCAATGCCAGACTTAACAACTGACATCTACACATAAGAGAAATATTGAAATTGCAAAATGAAAGAAATTTCAAAAGGAAGGCTATTGGAGTCACCAGACTCAACAAAATGCACAGTGAGAACATCACAAAGATAACAGGTATCACATCATGCATCAAATATATAAACAGTAGATAAAATAGTTTAGACGTCTAATGAGGATGAACGGTGGGTGAACTTCCCATAAGAGCTTATAACAAGATGGAATCAGGATACAGAGCCAAAGGCAGACCTAGGAAAAGGTGGATAAACAACATCAAGACTGGTTTAGTGTAATGCAATCTTGTAGGATATGATCTACAGTCTACCCATATTGATGCAAAGGTGATGGAACCAGTTTTAGTCTATTTACCTGGCTGTTTAGTCTGTTGTCTTTCCCTGGTGCAGAAGATGATAGCTTGCTCAGCTCTGTCGAGATTGTGATAGTTGTCTTTTGGGTACTCAACTTTTCTATAGCTTTGATGAATGTCATCTTTTCCTGGTAGATGATTTCTTGGTCTTTTTGTTTTTGTGTTGTTCCATCATTTGCTAGCATAGGCCTATTTATCTTTCATTTTCTGGTATGCCACATTGATGCGGTACCCACTGGAGCACTACCATTCTGTGGATGCTCACTTCTTGTGGGGGCAATGCATAGGACTTGTACTTCTGCAGAGTTGGAGCAGAAGATTCCAGGTGGTGAGCATGCAGATTCATCTTCTTTTAATTGATATTTTATACACACTCTAGCCCAGTGTTTCCCACCTTTTTTTTTTACTGGGCCCCACCTAAGTCTTTCTTAATTCTGATTGATGTCCCCTCCCCTCATGTAACATATACACATTTTTTATTTTAAAAATTGAATTGTTCCCTAAATGAAGCCTAATTACAAATTTTCAAATTGCCCCCCTGAACAATCAAATTGCCCCCATGAGGGGCGTGCTCCCCACATTGGGAAACACTGCTCTAACCCCTCCATTCTTCATTGCTTCCTTTTCTGATCCATCAGTATATACTTGTATTCATGCTTCTCTGGGGTATATATATATATACTTGTATTCATGCTTCTCTGGGGTATATATTTATATACACTTGTATTCATGCTTCTCTGGGGTATATATTTATATACACTTGTATTCATGCTTCTCTGGGGTATATATATATATATATATACACTTGTATTCATACTTCTCTGGGGTATATATATATATACTTGTATCCATGCCTCTCTGGGGTATATATATATACACTTGTATTCATGCTTCTCTGGGGTATATATATATATATACTTGTATCCATGCCTCTCTGGGGTATATATATATATACACTTGTATTCATGCTTCTCTGGGGTATATATATATACACTTGTATTCATGCTTCTCTGGGGTATATATATATATATATACTTGTATTCATGTTTCTCTGTGGTATATACTTGTATTCATGCTTCTCTGTGGTATATACTTGTATTCATGCTTCTCTGGGGTATATATCTTCAATTATGTTGCATATTATTGTTTTATTTTAGAGAGTATTCATCTCTTTCATAGTGTAAATCTTGTTTTTGGAGGTTCTCATAGTGTGATAAATGGTAGCAATATCAAAATCTCACCTATCTTTCTTTTGTTATGTCAGGTAGTTCATCTTTGTATTTTCTATTCTTCTTCTTCTACGTTCGTTCTCAAACTCCTGCAGATTAGCAGGATGTAGTCCGGAGAACGGAATGCGTTGTGTCATGGTTTACAGCATTGCTGTGATATCTGCGCCTTTTGACCTGACACATCCGACTTCAGCATGGCTTTGGGTCAGTGACCCTATATGGGATGGGACAGCCAACTCCATCCCATAACCTCCTTAGTTGCCTTTTACGACATGCGTGGAAGGTAAACAGTGTTGCTATTCTTTACTCCCCTTTCGGGCCCTGGCAACACACGGGCGGTATTTTCTATTTAGTTTTATAGATCAGTGAATAAAACTGCTTCTTGTCAGTCTTCTGCTGGCTAGATCACTAAATCTGATCTTCATTGTTCATGCTGGCATGCTCTTGTACTTTTCTACTTAGACCAGGGGTGGGCAAACTTTTTGTGCAGAGGGCCACATTGAAAATTGTAAAGCTATTGGAGGGCCACATATAATATTATGTATATTTTTGTTTAAAATTCTCGGTAAGTAATCAATTAAATATTTTTATTGTAAAGAAAGGTAGTTTTACATAATGTAGATAACTTCTGAAATAAATTACATTTCTAACAGACTTACACTATAACAGTATATTTTCTAATATGGATAAAAGGTTTTGCATATATTTTAACAATAGTTGAAAAATATGATACTGCATACAGTTAGAATATGGGTTCATATCAATAGTTTTAATGAAGATTTTAAAAAACACCATACACATACAGTCACAACAGTTACAACTTTATTGATATTATTAATTTCTAATGAGATGTATGTAATTGCTTGTAAGGTATTATACTTCCTTTGAAATCTGGAACAAGTTTACTTGTAGAAATTTGCATGACTGCATTTAAGTTACAATCAGATAATAAAGACCTGTTCTTAGATTTGTTGATTTTTAAGCAAGAAAATGCTGGTTCACAAATATATGTAGATCCAAATAATGACAAAAATGTTGCCGCAAAGTTTTTTACGTTTGGGGGATGATTGTTCAGGCAAAAAACCATAGAAATCCAACAAACATTCAGACTTAAATTTTTCCTTCAGGTAATGATTGGCTTGTAATTCAAGCAACTCCAACTGTATGTGCTCTGGGGCTTTATCAGCTTCTGCACTGAGAGGAGAACTGATAACATTGAAGTGCTGCTCCAAGTTCTTGAAATCTTGGAATCTTCTTCCAAATTCTTCAACCAATACATCTAACTGAGCTTTGAGTTTTTTACTCATTTCATTGGAAATAGTTTCTTGTTTCAGCAAAGGGAAGTGACAAAACATGTTTTCACTTGCTTGTCTGGAAAACAGTGAGAGTTTGGCTTGAAATGATTTTACATGAACATACATTTCATGTGCAAACAAACCATTGCCCTGAAGTTTAACATTCAGTTCAATAAAGTCAAGCTTCCACTCTGCATCAACAAAGCTAGCATTGAAGTCACATTATATGCCCTTCATCTCTAGAAACATTACTATCTCTTCTTTAAGATCCCATACTCTTCTTAAAACCTTTCCGAGACTCATCCATCGAACTGTACTGTGGTACAGGACATCAGAATGTCCAGTTTCTAGATCGTCTAGTAATACTCTGAACTGCTTGTGATTGAGTCATCTTGATCTGATGAGGTTTTTGACACTGACAACTGGGCCAATAACATGCTTAATTTTTAAAACAGATTTACAGTGACGATCGTTTGTTTATTTAAAAATGTGTTTGAGGGCCGCAAAATATCCAAGGGCGGGCCGCATGCATGCGGCCCGCGGGCTTTAGTTTGCCCACCTCTGACTTAGACCATTGTCTTAGTGTCCCACCTGTATTCCAAGAGTTTAATGCCTGTACATTTTTCCATTTCATTTATGGGAAAGATCTTCAGGGCATCTGTAATAAGATTAAGTGCTTCTTTTTCTTCTGTGATAAATTGTTAAACATCCAATCCAACAAGGATCATGTATAGAGCTGTTTGCTTTAGGTAATCTTGTCTACCTCACAGCTTTTTTTTGCAGAGAAGATCCATGTGGGCCAAATTATCATTCTGTGAATAATGAAACCTGGATAATTGGTTATTTGGTCCCTGTTGTTTGTGTCCATGCTCTTCAATGACATTTTAACTGCTTTCTGTGCATGGATTTGTATGATGCCTGGATTCAATTGTGCAGCATAAATATTCTCTTTCAGTTTCGTGCATCATGGGTCGGTGTTTTCCAACTTCGACAATAGAGAAGTATCTTGGTTTACAGCTTAGCTTCACCTGACTTCAGCTTGACTTCTGAGTCATTTTGACCCTTCATGGGATGGGATAGTCAACATCATCTCAAAAACCTCCTTCAAAAATTAATGGCAGGTCAGTGTTGCTATTCTTCACTCTCTTTTTTACCCCGACAACGCATGGGCAAAATGAATAGTGAAAGATTGTGCAAGATTGAAGAGGTTGCTACTTATAGATCTGACATTTGTTATAATGTATTAAAAATGTTATTTTATTTATCAAACAGACATGGCAACACAATTTCAGGATTACCGAGTGGAACTTGATGACAACAAGGTCAGGGTTAGCTGCCACTTTCCTGGAATCTCATATACTGATTTTAGCAGAGCAGGTCAACTAACTTTTAGTTGTGTTTATAACTTGTTTCCTTTTTTGTTTTCTGTTTAAAATTTACTCAAACTTGTTTCCTTTTTTGTTTTCTGTTTAAAATTTACTCAAACTTGTTTCCTTTTTTGTTTTCTGTTTAAAATTTACTCAAATATGTCACAAGAATTTCTTTTTCTATGGCCTTCACCATTCTATCAGTAGCTAATTATGCTCAGAACATAACGTTCAGTAGTACAGTGGAATCCCATTATAACAACATGATCCGGACTGATGAAATATGTATTCAATAATGGAAATTTGTTGTATGCTGTACAAACAACAAAGAATAAATATAATTATGGATTTTGAAAAGTGTTGTTATATAAGGAGATTTGTTATAAAAAGATGCACTAAAGAGGAATTCAACTGTACTAGGAATTTAGTCAAAACCATTTATGCTCCGATCTAAATCATTTTAATACAGGAGGATTACAATAACAGTGAATCATGGACACTCTCAAGGCTGCAGGAGATTGGAGTAGAGGTTGGAATAGCCTTGAAGAATAAATCTAATTGATATATGTTTGTTTGTTTGGTTAAGAACCCCAGGAATTACGAGCGATTAGCTCTTACTTCCTACGTGCAGTGGGGAGATTTATGAGCTTTCTTTCATACCCAGGATGCTTCACCTTTTGGCTTGGGGCAATGCCTATTGGAGGAGCCTTCTACTCAGGAGGGGGGGGGGGGTAATAATTGATATATAAAGAAACTGATAAATCAACACCGGAGTTGTAAGTTATACATTCTGATAAATTTATTGAGATGGAGACGGTGAAACTTTGGACTTGTTCATTATGCTTAAAATAATGACCAATATCATAACTCTTGACAGTCAAAAATAAATTGGTCTATCTTCACTGTTGGTTTTTCACTGTTTTATATATTCTTGAACCTAATGGTACGAAACGTTGAAAATGTGTATTGTAATTGTATGTTTTTACATCTCATAACCCTTTAGTCTTAGTGATAGTCCATCTGTTCTGTGCAAGTGAAACATCAAAAACCTGTGTTCTACATAAGTATTATTATTTGAAACTGAGATACCTCGTGAAGGTGTTGCTATGAGTGCGTTTGTGCATGATGCCTTTGATGCAAGAAGCTTATTATTAGCTGGATAGTAGCTTCAGCAGCACCTGGACTGTGAGAGACTATTGTGGAGTGCTTCACGAAGTCCTTGACTGTAAGCAGGACGTGCAGCTTAGACCATTCTGCATGTTTCATCCTTCCCTCCTGATATTATTAAGTAACCTCTGTCTCGCATTTGACTCAGCATCTCCTCATTAGTCTCTCTATCTGCCCATGATACTCTCAGCATTCTTCTATAGCACTGCATCTCTGCTGCTTCTTCTTTCATTCGACTGGAATATGCCTAATCTGAAGTTACATCAATTATAAACATAGTCCCATTGCATGGTTTGCCTCCATTTTCAGACATAGTCCCATTGCATGGTTTGCCTCCATCTTCAGCACTTGTACTTGCTATGGCAGACTGTGGTCTTGCTCGATAATAGGAGGGCCTGGCCAGTCTTAGTTTTCAGCCCCTCTTGGCTGAACTAGATCTGTTGCTTCTAATTTTCCACAATCCTGTTTATTTACTGTCCCAGACTCATGCCCTCATGTTAGATTCTGTGTTATGTTGCTCTGAAGAACTGTCTTCCTCATTTCTATTGACACAGACATATTACATATTTTTTTTCTTTAGCGTTCATTCTCAAACTCCCACTGGATCTCTCTTGTAGCAGGACAATGGTCCAACTAGATTTTAAGTAGGATATAGTCCAGAAAATGGAAATGTGTTGTTGCGCCGTTTTATTTCCGCCAATGGCCAACACATCCATCTTCATCAGATATATTGCATATTATATTCTTCATTTTTATTAATTTTGCTTTTGCCTGCCCTTTTTTGTTACTTATATCTTTTGAACGTCTTCCATCTGATGTCATTGTTGTTCCTAAAAGTTTGAATTGGTGGACTTGTTTGAGTATTAAGTCATTCATATATAAATACCTAATAATGTAGCATATCCTTTTCAGAATGTAGTCCATCAGGGTAGCATTTTTTTGCTGTATTGATTTTCTAGGCAATATAAATATGTTCAGTGGTTTACCGTAGCTTTCTGAACATTTCAGATACACAATTTCATGCTGGTGGTAATAACAGGATTTGAACCGTAGTTTACCTCGTCACCACAGAGCCAGACATATATGTGTATGTTGTTTGAGTGTTTTGTGAGCGATATTAATGATGCAGTGAAAATATCATTGTGCCTATAACATTTGTATTATATTTTAGGTAACATAAATCCTTGGAAGATCTGCCAACTTTTTGAGGCTGGAAGAGTGATTCCATTCATGCAAAGCAATTTCTTAAGCCACAGGGATCTTATCTGCGATGGCAACTTCACATTCTATAATATAGGTGGGGAATTTTACTTTGATCCATCGTTGTGGGAAATAGCACATGCACATCAGTACTTTCCATTTAAGGTAAAGTAATTGTAGCGTTTTGTAATAAGTGAGACTGTTCAACAATAGTGCTTATGTAAAACAAAGACAACCCAAATAAACAACTTATATAAAACTGGTAACCAAACCACAGAATATAGCAAAAGTTAGTCCTCAGCCATGTCAATGAAATAAAAGACTACTACCACCTTCCAGACAAGAGCTGCAAAGAGTAAAAAAATGTTTACCTCCACACAAAGGTTTTAAATTGCTGGAAATAAAGACACAATTAAGAGATAATGCAATGACACATTCCAACCCAGTAAGTCTTATGAAAGCAACACAGAAAATAATAGACACCTACCCAGAACAATGGATTCATGTTTATATTGATGGGTCTGCCTTCAAAGCCATCATCAAAGCAGGTTATGGTGTCTATATAGAATATCCAGACAAAACATCTGATGAGTTGTTTGATGCCTGTGAGGAGATATGTTCTAACTATGAAGCTGAAACAACAGCACTAGAAGTTGCCTTGTACTACCTAAAGACCATATTTGATGTCTTTCCATCAAAAGTCCAAAACATTGTCATTTTTACAGACTCTATGTCCACTCTTCAAGCACAGAATGTGATGGACATTGTAAGCCTGAGCTGGTTGAAATATATCACCAAGCAAACCAGCTGCTAACATCTTATGAAGTCAGCATTGTTATGCTGTGGATTCCTGGACACTCAAACACACTTGGCAATGACAAGGCAGACAGATTGGCAAAGAAAGGAGCACAACAAGAACAGCCATATACACAAACAACCATGAAAACAGTTAAAATGATGTGGAAATCTGTGATCAAAGAAAATTGGATGAATAGATGGGCCATGGGAAACACTGGAAGGGAAATCTATAAATATATGACCAGCCCAAATCCTAAAGACAACATCAACCTCCTGGGAAAGAAAGAAAGAGTGTCATCTTCTGACTGCAGACACAACATGTACAGCTTAACAATCACCTGAACAGAATACAACCACAACACACTCCAGGGTGCCGGCTTTGCCCTCATCCCTATGAAACTGTTGACCACCACCTTTTTGATGGCATCAGGAAAATGCTTCTCCCTCTAAGGCAAAATAAATGGAGCAGAACAACAGCTCACAAACACATGCATATATCACACAATGACATTGGATCAAAGGGCATGAGCCTATAGACCGCTGAATCAGCAACCATCCAACCAACCAACGTAAAACACAAGTTTGTTCAGCTTTACAAATGCTGCCTGCACGCACACGAGAGGGCAGCCAAATATGGCAAGCATTTTCCACAACCCATCTCTTTTCACTGTCAGATGTCTGAATGTTGTGAAAAGTTCTCTTTGATGTTCCTGTGTGTTTTCATGGAGTTAACGGGCAGCAAATATGTCCGCTGTCCCGCAAAAATATGCACTAACTTTCAGACACAAGATCATCTTCAAGGAAGTTGGTAAACGATGAGTTTCGTGATTGTCGTTATTCCCCTTCTGTCCCATGCATGTTTGCATAGTCTTCCAGATGTGGAACTAACTTTTGCTATTCTGTTATTTACCTGTGTCAATGTCTACAGCTTGTGAGAGAGTGCTGCCTAGGTAGGTAAAATTATTGACCATTTGAAGATCTTCTTCTGTGATTTTATATGGGAATTTAAATGAGGATTGCTTGGGGCAGGTTGAACATGACATATGTTTTCTTTATATTGACGGTGAAACAAAAGCTGTCGCAGGCTTCAGCAAATTGGTTTAGCATTACTTGCAGTATCAGCATACAGTGTGTAGTCATTTGCATAGTTCCCTGACCATCATGTCTTGTTAAGTTTACCGTCTGTTCTGTGTCTTATTTGTATTCCTGTTATGTCACTTGATCTATATGCGTCTGTCAGCATGGCAGAAAACATCAGGCAGAACAGTGTTGTAGCAAGACGGCATACATTTTTAACCCAATTTGAGATAGGAAAGGGTGGTGGTAACACTTCATCACTAATAACGATGACCATCATACAACTGTCCAATGAAGCTGATAAATTTTGAGAGGGCAGCCAAATTTGGTGATCACTTTCCACAGTCCATCTGTTTTCACTGTCAAATGCCTGAATGATGTCTAAGAATGCGGTTAAAAGTTCTCTTTGATGTTCCTGGACATTTCAAATATGTCTGCTGTCCCGCGAACGGCATGAAATACGCACTAACATTCAGGCACATGATCATTTCCAAGTGTCTGTCAGAAAGAAAAAGAACTATTTAATTTCAGATGTCTACAGGCTTTCTTGGAACAACTAATCAAGAACACAATGAAATATAGTGAAGCAAAAAATTTGTATTTAAACATGCAGAAAACAAAAATCATGTCAACAGATATAACAACACAACAACCAAAAATCAGAATAGACAATACCGAGATAGAATGTGTGGATAAATTTGAATACTTAGGAGCAAACATCAATGGTGCAGGAGACTGCATGGCAGAAATAAGGAAGAGATTGGCAATGGCATATTGCAAAATAACACGGCTGAAAAACATATGGAAAAACAACAAAATAGAAACGAAAGTGCTAATGTTATGAACTTTTATTTTTCCGGTTGCAACATACGGCTGTGAAACATGGACTCTAAGTAAAACAGCGGCAAAGAGGATCAATGCCTTCGAGCTGAAATGCTACAGGAAGATACTTAGAATATCATGGAAGGATAAAATCAGAAACTCAGATATTATAAACACATTGAATATTCCAGAGTGTTGGTTACTAAACACAATAACAAAAAGAAAACTACGCCTGTTTGGTCATGTAAAGAGACATAACTGTTTAGAAAGACAAATAATGGAGGGAAGAGTACCTGGGAAGAGGAGAAAGGGCAGACCAAGAAGATGATGGACTGACGACATTAAAGATAACATGAATACATCGCTGGAAAATGCAAGCCACATCGCCCAAGACAGAGAGAGGTTCAGAGAGTTCATTGGGAAGACAACGTTCTGGAAGGAATACGTCACATGAAACAGGCCTTCAGCAAGGTGAAAGAAATATTCGTCACAAATCTGATATTTGCTGATGTTGCACTCACTGCCTTCTTTTTCTTCTTATTTTGTCTTTGCTCTCTGTTAACCAACACAAAAGTTTGTGTGATTTATGTTGTGTTGCTAGTTACAGCATAGCTGTGCAATGTGCACCTCGGAAGGTCTAGCACAGTCATTTTCATCATACTTTTAATTCAAGTAGTGGACTTCCAAATTCTGTGACAATCTTCCTATCTGTCACCATGTGATGGATGTGTATCGAACCTACGCTATGATGGTTTTCCACCCACTGTGCCTTTGGACTTTTCAAGCCAAAACATGTCCCTGAGTGGCAGTCTTGATTCATGGATTTAGACTTGGGCAGACTACGCCAATCTCGCACGACGTGTTCCACTGCCAGTTAATTGTCTCACGTATTTAGACATATTATGCTTGTACCCATCGGGTACTGAACCTTTTCTCACTATGAGCATAATTCTGGTACAGGAGAGCATTGACAGTAGAGTTGGACCAGGGTTCGTTCACCCTCTTAACCAACATCATGAACTCCTCATCCATATTTGAGTCTCTACACATTTTTATTTGAGGAGCATCTGAGACTAGAAGCTTGTTCTCGAGCTGAACAAAACTTTGGTTTTGATTTCCTTTTAACGTTTTCCCATTATGTTTGCACCTAGCGAGGCACTCTGGTGCTGTCCTACCCTCTCATTGTACTCAATGTGTTATCTTTTCGACTCTCACTGTTCATCTTGACATCTACCCATTTCACCCCTCCAATTCTTGGGCTGTCTTTCATCACTGTGTGTTGACAGTGACTCTGTATATGTTGGCACAGAGATGTCGGAGATATTGCTTGTCTTTTATTTGTATTCAATTCTCATTCCAACTGCAGCTTCCACATTAACGGAAACAAACACAAAAAAAATGTTTGCCAGAAGCACGAGCTGCTGTACTTCTGTTTCTAGTGTGCACCATGAGGAGGTACTTTTTTAGGATCTTGGTTATCTGCTAACACTGGATCCCCTGAGAGCAATATGGTACCCTTAGCACTCCACTGCCAGCTCTGAAAAAATATATGCAAGCCAGCATGTCTACAGCTTGTGTTGTGTTTGGCCTGACGACATCAGAGGTAATATTTCAATCTTCTCCCAGTAAAAATTACCATCACCCACTTACTAAGGTCAATAACAATTAGATCCTACAAGTCAACAGATTCACTTATCTTAGTAATACTCACTCCAGAGCTGATGACATTGAAGCTGAAGTCAATAGAGCTAAAATGTCATCTGTCACTGTGTCTCGTTGTTAGGTTGTTTTATCGACTTATTTTGGTAACACGATATCTATTTCTGTTCATTTTAAGATTTGAACATGGTACCTTGGCCATCATATACTTACTGTACCACACTGCTACTGAGCTAGACAAGATGGAGTTTTCAGTACAACTTATTTATTCCTTCAATGTCCAGTACAACCGGAACTATTTTAAAATTACCAACCTATTTGGTCCACCAACTTAAAATCACCAACCTAAAATCGCTCCTAGTTCGACCCAGCCTAAGGAAATAGGTAGTACATCTTCTGCAAAAGCGGTGGGTTTTATGCTGACCACTTCATCCCTAGGTACGCTGTTGGACAATAAAAATACATGGTCTAGCTATGTATTCCCCAATATGACTCAATGTCTTAGGAAAGGGAACACATTTTACTTTTATTTCTTCCACAGACCACAACTGAGCTGGTCAGTATTGGACAAACATCATTCACACTTCGAGATGTTCTGATTAACGTCTTGGACAACAAAGAATTGGCATCCTCCACTGGCAAGTTGGTTTATGTTAATAAAATAACCAAACGGCCCCAAGTTCTACCACCCTGGCTCCATACAAAATATCTAGCAGTACAGTCAGAAGATAGATTCAGAATTGATGCGTCTGTGACGAGTATTCCAGACAATGCTCATTGTGTGAGTAAAATATGATTTATGTATGGAATTATTTTTGTGTGTGAGAAAAATGTAAATATGTTTGAGGGTTATGTAGAAGTACAGGGAGATAACATGAGAGAGATTTCGTGGAGTGTGAGACATAAGACAGTGCTACATGTGTGAGACATAAGACAGTGCTACAGGTGTGAGACATAAGACAGTGCTACATGTGTGAGACATAAGACAGTGCTACATGTGTGAGACATAACTGTGCTACATGTGTGAGACATAAGACAGTGCTACATGTGTGAGACATAACTGTGCTACATGTGTGAGACATAAGACAGTGCTACATGTGTGAGACATAAGACAGTGCTACATGTGTGAGACATAAGACAGTGCTACATGTGTGAGACATAACTGTGCTACATGTGTGAGACATAAGACAGTGCTACATGTGTGAGACATAACTGTGCTACATGTGTGAGACATAAGACAGTGCTACATGTGTGAGACATAACTGTGCTACATGTGTGAGACATAACAGTGCTACATGTGTGAGACATAAGACAGTGCTACATGTGTGAGACATAAGACAGTGCTACATGTGTGAGACATAAGACAGTGCTACATGTGTGAGACATAAGACAGTGCTACATGTGTGAGACATAAGACAGTGCTACATGTGTGAGGCTTTTATAGAAGTACAGGGAGACAGCATGGGAGAGAATTATTTGTATACAGAAATAAATTGTTAAAAATGCAGATTTGTTTGAAAACAATAAGTTGACAGCTGTGGATTGATAAAGTGTGAAATTAATGCATGTGGAAATTTATATAAGTTTATTGTGGGAAATTGATGCATGTGGAAATTTATATAAGTTTATAGTGGGAAATTGATGCATGTGGAAATTTATATAAGTTTATTGTGGGAAATTGATGCATGTGGAAATTTATATAAGTTTATAGTGGGAAATTGATGCATGTGGAAATTTATATAAGTTTATAGTGGGAAATTGATGCATGTGGAAATTTATATAAGTTTATAGTGGGAAATTGATGCATGTGGAAATTTATATAAGCTTATAGTGGGAAATTGATGCATGTGGAAATTTATATAAGTTTATAGTAGGAAATTATTACATGTGGAAATTTATATAAGTTTATAGTAGGAAATTATTACATGTGGAAATTTATATAAGTTTATAGTGGGAAATTAATGCATGTGGAAGTTGATATAAGTTTATAGTGGGAAATTAATGCATGTGGAAATTTATATAAGTTTATAGTGGGAAATTGATGCATGTGGAAATTTATATAAGTTTATAGTGGGAAATTGATGCATGTGGAAATTTATATAAGTTTATAGTGGGAAATTGATGCATGTGGAAATTTATATAAGTTTATAGTGGGAAATTAATGCATGTGGAAATTTATATAAGTTTATAGTGGGAAATTGATGCATGTGGAAATTTATATAAGTTTATAGTGGGAAATTGATGCATGTGGAAATTTATATAAGTTTATAGTAGGAAATTATTACATATGGAAATTTATATAAGTTTATAGTAGGAAATTATTACATGTGGAAATTTATATAAGTTTATAGTGGGAAATTAATGCATGTGGAAGTTGATATAAGTTTATAGTGGGAAATTAATGCATGTGGAAATTTATATAAGTTGATATATATGACAACTTTAAAAAAATATAAATTATCATTTGCAGAAAAAATGTGTGGTGACTGCAAGTGACACAGATATAAATGGACATACTAACCAAAGTGCTTATGTGAGGTAATTTATTTTTTGTCTTCTATGATCTTCTTCTTCTTCTGTGTTTGTTCTCAAACTCCTGCAGATTAGCAGGATGTAGTCCGGAGAACGGAATGCGTTGTGTCATGGTTTTGCAGCATTGCTGCGATATCTGCACCTTTCGGCCTGACACATCCGACTTCAGCATGGCTTTGGGTCACTGACCCTATATGGGATCGGACAGCCAACTCCATCCCATAACCTCCGTAGTCGTCTTTTATGACATGCGTGGAAGGTAAACAGTGTTGCTATTCTTTGCTCCCCTTTTGGGCCCCGGCAACACACGGGTGCTTCTATGATCAATTGTTAACATCCAGTCTGGCACTTACTACTGTTGGATGTTTGTGGTTCTCTGAGAATTTACATACCTGTGCTGTATGTGTGCATGTGTTGATCAACATGTCCATATTCATAGTAACTTTAGCTTGAGAATATACATGTTGAAAGTCTTGACTAAAATCACATTAGAGTCATTCATCTCATACTTGGATATACCAGTCTAGTTTTGTCAATCATCTCATACTTGGATATACCAGTCTAGTTTTGTCAATCATCTCATACTTGGATATACCATTCTAGTTTTGTCAACCATCTCATACTTGGATATACCAGTCTAGTTTTGTCAACCATCTCATACTTGGATATACCAGTCCAGTTTTGTCAACCATCTCATACTTGGATATACCAGTCTAGTTTTGTCAATCATCTCATACTTGGATATACCAGTCTAGTTTTGTCAATCATCTCATACTTGGATATACCAGTCTAGTTTTGTCAACCATCTCATACTTGGATATACCAGTCTAGTTTTGTCAACCATCTCATACTTGGATATACCAGTCCAGTTAGATCTTATAGACCTCTTCAGTGATGGATTATTTTGTCAACATTTTCAGTTTTGCATGTTCAGTTACAGATTATACAACTAATTTTTTTTGGGTGCAATGTCATCAGTAAAAAGTTTCATATAACAGTTCATATACGGGTTGTGAAGACATATTATCTAGTCACTTCGCGCGATCAGCACCTGTGCTTGCTTGAGCAGGATCACAGTCCTGCTCGATATAGGGGATGGCCTGACCAATTTTAGTTTTCAGCCCCTGTTGGCTGGACTAAGCCACATTCCCACTTCAAGGAGTTGGCTTCGATGGGGCATATATAAGTGTTGTGATATGTTTTGAGATAGATCAGAAAATGCTGTGAGCATTTGTTTCGCATTGAAGAGTTAAATTATTATTTATAATATTAATTTGTAGATTTTTGAAAAAACTTTTTTTCTCAGAAGACTAATTTGGGTAATTGTCGCAAATAAAACGGCAACACATTTCCATTCTCTGGACTACATCCTGCTGGAAATCTAGTAGGACCATTGTGCTGCTCCAAGAGAGATCCAGCGGGAGTTTTGATTCAACTGGTTGATTCATTATTTAATGTGAACTTGTAGATTTGTTATATAAGTTTTGTCCGGCTCTGCGGCAGCATGATACTGAGTGCGTCTGTGACAAGTTTTGTCTGACTCTGCAGCAGTGTAACCATGGGTATGATAATTACTATCACCAATGTTCGGACTAACATATCTTTGGGGTGCATATCCCATTACCAATACATTCACCGTTACCCTACACTCTAAAGTGAATGAACACCCTAAATCACAATCTTTGCCATTCAGTTTAGGTGGACAAACGTTCGAGCTGACTTCTTCAATACGGAGAACAATTTGTAGAAGGCAGTATAGAGTCAAGTAAACATTCATTGTAAACGTGCATGACTTGAGAGGAGTATCATCTTATGATTACAAGTCGGGATAATAATAATAAAAGACAACCCTGATGTCTTTAATTTCACGTATCAATAAAACGAGACACAGGAACACTAAAGTGACAGGCTATTTCATGTTGGTCACTAATTGAACAAGTAACTGTAGTCGCCATCTTTCTTGTTGTTTTTTTATCTCCTATGTCATGCCGTTTCTATGTCTCTCATCATCATTAAATTTGTGCTAGTTAATTCTAACTCCACCAAAACTCTCTAACAAAAATTTAATGCACTATTGGACAGGAATGGGACTGTTACAGCAGCATGATACAGAGTGTGTCTGTGACAAGTTTTGTCAGACTCTGACAGAATGATACAGAGTGTGTCTGTGACAAGTTTTGTCAGACTCTGACAGAATGATACAGAGTGCGTCTGTGATGAGTTTGTCTGGCTCTGTGGCAGCATGACGGCATGATACAGAACACGTCTGTGATAGGCAAAGTATCCATTTCAAATCCCACTGCAAGTAATTGTGCATACGGACTGTTCTTCTTCTTCTTCTTCAGTGTTCATTCTCACACTTCCGCTGGATCTCCCTTGTAGCAGGACCATGGTCCTACTAGATTTCCAGAAGGATGTAGTCCAGAGAATGAAAATGCGTTATGTCACTGTTTTATTTGAGCCAATGGCTCGACACATTTGTATCAGCAGAACCCGGACTGTTCAGAAAGCAATGACAAACTAATGAACATATTTATATTGCCTAGAAAATAATTACAACCAAAAAATGTTGTGTTGATGGCTACATTCTGAATAGGAAATGCTACCTGTTTTGTTTTTTATATACAAGTTTTGATTGAACTGCTTCATTCGTTATTTAATGTTAACTTTCAGATTCTGTTCATGTGTGTTGGCGGGGCCAGAAAGAGGAGCAAAGAATACTGGCACTGTTACCTGCCAACTATATCATTAGAGGCGGCTAAGTAGGTTTTGGGTTGGAGTTAGCCATCCCATTCCACATATAATTTAAGTGACCCTGAAGCCAAGTTGAAGTTGGATGTGTCAGGCCAAAGGGTGCAAATATTACAGCTGGGTTGTATACCATAATACAACACATTATATGCTCCAATTCCATCCTGATCTACAGGAGTTTGAGAATCAACACAGAAGAAGGAGATTTCAATATACAGTGGAATCCCATTATAACAACTTGGTCCTGACCAACCAAATGTGTATGTAGTAACAGCAGCTCTCTATATACAGTATAGAATAAATATAATTGGGGATTTTGAAAAGTGTTGTTATACAGGAAAATTTGTTATAAAAGAATGCCCTATAGAAGGATTCCACTGTTTTTGATTCAACTGGTTAATTCATTATTTAATGTTAATTTTCAGATTTTATTATACTAATTTTGATTGGTTAATTCACTATTTCATATTAATTTTCAGATTTTGTCTGGATGCAGCTGAATCAGTCAGAAAAGATCAACTCTTACATAATTTTTCGAGCGACATTTGTCTCTACCCAATTATTAAAATTAATGCTGAGTTCAAAGGAGAAACCCTAGCTGGGGATGAACTAACCATTTCATTATGGAGCAATGACCACAAATCCAGTGTACTTCACTTTGCGATCAGTAGAGGGACAACTTTAGTATTTGTTGCTACGATCAGTTATAAGGAAAGTTGCAGCTCAAAATTGTAAACTACAATAGAACTTAAGTTACCGTTACAACTGTACTAGTGTTACATGGTCTGTTGCGAGGGAAGTAAGATCCCAGTATTCAAGTGTTCTGAGTTTAGTGAGATATCCTTGGTTCACTTGTTTCTTTCAGATCTTATTCATTGGTCTTATATCAGTGTTCAGCAGTGCAATAATTAAAAGCAAATCAGTAATCAGAGGTTGAGTCACAGATTTATAGTTGAGTGAGATCTTCTTCAGCTGCCTGTGATCTCACAGATTTATAGTTGAGTGTGATCTTCTTGAGCAGCCTGTGATCTCACAGATTTATAGTTGAGTGTGATCTTCTTGAGCAGCCTGTGATCTCACAGATTTATAGTTGAGTGTGATCTTCTTGAGCAGCCTGTGATCTCACAGATTTATAGTTGAGTGCAATGTCCTTCAGCTGCCTGTGATCTCACAGATTTATAGTTGAGTGTGATATCCTTCAGCTAGAGTAATTGAGCATTTTAGCCTAACAACCCATCTCTAAGGATTTTGAAGTCATTGGTAAAGGTGAACAATCAGAAGTGTTTATTTCTTATTATATGACAGAGGCTTTTTAATACAAGTACTTACAGACATTTGCTAAGAATTAGTTACATAGAACACAAGATACATATATTTGTCCAGCAGCAAATCAACAAACTTGCAGGTTATCAAGAACTACTTTTGGCAGTGGTGAAATGGCATAAACTTGTTTGGTTTAGAAATGTAATAAGACACACATCACTTTCAAATATTATTTTGCAAGGAACAGTCAAGGTTGGAAGGAGAATAGGACAGAAAATCCTTGGTTGATAACATAAAGGAATGGCCAAGGCATGATTTTTCTACACTCCCCTGAATAGCTGAGGATAGCAATGTTTGAAGAGTTTTTTGTGCTGTGTCTCCGGTGTGGCAACCCTACGACCCTGGCAAATTATGGGTCTTATTATTATTATATGGTTAACGATTGAATACCGTAATCAACTCCATCTTTAAGTGCAACTGAATTATAAAATTACCATTATGAATTGATATGGACAGTTGATAGACTTTGATATGGACAGTTGATAGACTTTGATATGGATGTAATGTTTTGGATTCTGGACTCTGTGAACTTAAGAGATAATAATCCAGGCATTTGTAAGACAATTGTTATAGACATGTTTTGGGTATCTGTTACATAGAACATAAGAAGAATGTGTTTGTACATGATAGAATTCATGTATTAGAGGGTCAACATGAACCACTGTTAACTATTGTGAAACGTCGTAAACTATGGAGGTAAGGACATTTGATAAGATTCCTTAATGACAAAATATGTTCTTCAAGGTACAGTGGGGGGAGGGGAAGAAGATGAGGTGACCAGAAGAAGACCTGGCTGGATAATATCAAGGACTGGATGGGATAGAGATGTATGGAGATTTTCTGCATTGAATGTCTGAATGGGACACCCCTAAAACCCTGACAATATGACACCCCTACGACCCTGGCATTGTGATATAACCTGAAAGGTTATGGGATTTATTATTATTATATTAATGTTTTGGTACTACTACAGCAAGAGTCATTCATTGAAATTAATGGCCAGCTGCCATGGGGAACTGCAAGTTAGTGGCCTGCTGCCATGGGGAACTGCAAGTTAGTGGCCTGCTGCTATGTGAATTTCAAGTTAGTGGCCAGCTGCCATGGGGAACTGCAAGAGACATAATATATTCAGACTTGATAGTCGTCTAGATTCTGATCAGAGGACATGTGAAAAATTATATAAAAGACATTGAGATGCTGCAATCATACCAGGGGTTGTCAAAAGCACTAATTACCTTTTGGGTCAACATCAAAGGGAATTTCCTCAAAAAGCCCAAAAATTCACTTGGTTACAGCTAGCAACCTGTTTAAGTACTCTCTACTTAAGGGGCAGACTGAGTAAGAGTGTTGCCCGTGTGTTGCTGGAGCTTAAGAGGGGAGCAAAGACTAGCAACACTGTTTACATTCCATACATGTCATAAGAGTGGCAAGCATAAGAGGGTAAGCATCTCCGACTTCAGCATGACTTGGGTCACTTTGGCCCTATATAGAATGGGACAGTCAACTCCACTTCATAACCTCCTTAGTACTAATATAGGGTCAAAGTGACCCAAGCCATGCTGAAGTCGGATTGTAAATCCAAAAGGCGAAGATATCCAGCAATGCTGTAAGCCATGATACAGAGCATTCTGTTCTCCGGACTATATCTTGCTAATTTTCAGGAGTTTGAGAACAAACACAGAAGAAGAAGAAAGTATGTGATTGAGGCAGCAAACTGATGTTGATGCATATATTCCTTTTGAAAAACTTAGTAGATGACATGCCGTTATATTGAGGTTATCTTCTTAGAGAAGCTTCATGGCACGTCATCTATACAATTATGCTTTTATTTTGTTGTTGAAATGTGTTTCATGTTTACCTGAATATATATGTATGCACCCTCTGTGGTTGGGAGGGAGCCAGAGATGTACTGTGCAGCACTGGGGAGGAGGAAACTGACAGCACGGTTTTTTCCTATGGCTGAAACCCATCATAGAGGCACAGTGACTCAGGACGTGAAAATGCTTTTGACTTGAACATTTGGTTGCATGCCTGGAGCAATAGAGAAGTTCGGCATAACCAGTAGTCAATTGGTGGCGGGGAATGAGCACAATGAACCCTATTTTGGCTACAGTGGCTAGGAGCAGTGCATAGGTTGAAACCTACTTCCTGGAGGTGTGATAGTTATTCTCTGGCTCTGTTCCGGGGTGGGCAGAAAATCCACAGACTTCCCAGCAATATAATGCCATTTAATGGCAATTAGGTCAAAGGGTGTGAGCCCATGGACTGCTGGATCAGCAACCAACCAACCATATGTGCATCCATGAACAGTCTCCAGTATACAGATCTCTGTACAGAAAATGTAAACATGACCTAAAATTTTGATTATTTCGTTGGCCGGCCCTGGCTACTTTGGCATGCGACTCCAAGTATATAAATAGTGATCAATAAATACACGACAGTAATCAAAAACATAACAAATGAAGTCCTTATTAATTCTGTACGGAAGTCTTCTATGCTACCAATGGTCTGGGTGTAGCCCACCTGAGGTGTCCCTGTGAATGGGAAAGCTTTGAAGGACTCTGCTATACTAGAATCTTAATTATCAAAATATTTCAAGTAACAGAATTTATTAAATGAAAGAATGTGTGAGGTGTTAAAATCAATCAATTAAGTGCCATACCTAGTGGTGTAGGCAATCATGTTCCCTTACGGGATGGGCCTAAGGGAAGTGTTGCTGACTTCTCCCTTTGTGTATTTAGAAAGTTATTTCCAATGTTCCCCTATCTAAAGCCCCCCCCCCACCCTTGGGATGGGCCAGGCTAGGGTCAATGACCCCATCTGTTGGCTTGAGCTTATAGTGGCTCATGCTTGCTTGATGTTGTCCGTCATGAGACATATGGGGGGAAGGGTATTTCAGTGGACATAGCGCCTCCTGATATTCGATCCTGGTGGGCAGCATCGCCACTTTGTCCACGACTGCTTATTCATCAAGAGATCTGGCTTATATCGCAGAAAACCACCAGATATAGAGGATAACTACCCTCTGTCATAACCCCCCCACCCCCCAGGATATAATAATTGTTCATTGCTATACCTTTATTTTATTTTTTTAATTAAATACATGGATGAGGGCCTACATACATATATATATATGTGTGTACATATGCATGTGTATTGCATGTGAATATCTGCATGTAAATAAATGTTTATGGTTTTACATGTATATATGTATGTGAATGTTTATGTTAATGCATGTAATTTTTATGAAAGGTTGTTTATGTGAATGTGTGTATATATCAGTAGTATATGATGTCAAATATCTCCTTTGGCATATTGGTGGGTCGCTGGCAGATCGAGGTCCCCAAATATTTTTCAGACTTTTTTGTCTGACTTTTTTTAATGTATTTTTTTAGCCGGGATGTAATTTAAAAGCGTATATAAAAAGGTATCCAAATCCTATCACCACACCAGCTGATCTGGTTGTGGTGTTGTATGAGAATTGTATAACAGATAGTAGATAGACAGAAAATAAAGATATTGATAATGAAAAAATAATACAGCCAAAGCATTGACATAAAATAAAGACAAGTTGTATAGAAGTGTACTCCACTTTTATTGATATCATGCTGCAATCTTTTAGAGTGTGTCCGGTCATCACAGTTAAGAATATATATTAAGAAATATATATATATATATATATCAGTTACAAAATCAACCCCAAAAAATGTATGTACTATAGAAAAAAAGCATAGTCGCGAATATAAAAATATTTTAGTGGTAGCACTGATGCTCTCATAGTATAAGAGATTTCAGGCAGATGGCAGCTGTAAAATATAAATTAGAAAAGGTTCTGGGCCATGATGTACCATCAGATAGACTAAAACTAATTAAACAATTTATAACCAGGACTAAAGCCCTAATTTAAAAATCTAACCAAGTCAAAACAAAGTAAGTCAGTGTCTGTCATCAGTCTCTCTACAGGTATCTCTCCACAGCTTTCAACAAATAACAACCGAGGAACGCTCACCACAGGATACGACTGGCAATATGGACAATTTTAGGCATAATCGCAAGCACGGTTTTCAAAACTCCCCCAGACATTAGTGTCACTCTTAAATAAAAAGCAATACCACCGGAAATAAACAGCTTCATACAACTAGCAACATAACATTCTTTTGCAATAACAGCGCGCACGGTTCTCAATTCGCCCAGACCATAGGGTCACACTTAGATAAAAAGGTAATAAATTTTCATAGTTGCAATTACATTGAACAATCATAATCTGTGGCATGCCGAAATCGGATGTGCTAGGCCTACAAGGCGCATAACGGTGGCACAACGTAATCACGCTCCCGGCGGAAATCGCACGGATATCCGTGATGGTTACAATGGAGCGAACGAAAAACAAACAATAATCTGTGAGAAAAACAACCAAAAATCGTAGTCAAACATATAAAACATATAATATGTACAAAATCATCCAAAAAACATAATTATCAATATATAATAAGTTATAAAAACACAATTACTATACATAATAGGCAAAAGATGCGTGTATATAGACAAGAAACATACAAGCTCACTACTGATTATAGTATTATCACCATGCGAATAGCTCAGACTCACTGTATTTTTACCACTGAACGCTCATAAGTTACAAAACTCGAATAAACATAGTTAATTCAGCTCAGCTACCAAAATAAACAGATGTCATACTAACTGCAACTCGGCGCCTACAAGCGAGGATGTCGAGCAAGGCCCGTGTATAGCGGCCGCCCAGAAGCGTTGTTTATGACTAACCATATAATCTGAAGAGGTGGAACAACGAAAATACCATGAAGCGATCTGTAGAGATTGGCTACCCCCTGGCCAATCGTAAAAGTGTCAAGTTTTAAGATGGGGCAGTAATACAACTAGAAACACAACATGTATGTCACATCTAGAAGAAGGAAGCCTGAAATACTTTCACAACTGACTTTTTAATACACTCTGCTTCAACAAGAACACTTTTGTCATTTAAAGACAAGTCACAAAAATATCGAACTTCACAACGTCAAACATTCAACATAAAACATAAATGCCACAACTCCTATCAAGATACAAACTTCACATAGCAATTACAAGAAAAACATGAAAACGAGCAACTGACTTGATTCTTGATTAGAAACTGGCCTCACAGCACGTGGGGCATTCCCATAAGTGCTCCGCCCTGTGTTCCAGCAGCCATTCGACTCGATGGTGTTTAGAATCTAATGCTGCCGAAACAGACGTCGACATCCGGGCACAACTATGGCCTTTGCGACATGTTTCTTTGTTGTTTCGCCCACCCACGCCGTGCTCGTAACTAGTTCAAGCATAACATCGGCCTGTCCGAACAACATGGTAACTGTTATCGAAGGTTACGACTACGGGATTGTATAGATGACGTGCCATGAAGCTTCTATAAGAAGATAACCTCAATATAAAGGCATGTCATCTACTAAGGTTTTCTGTTACTAAGGTCAACTGACTCCACAAGCATAGTAACAAACTTCAAATATCGAACAGCCACAAAAAATTTAAACTTTGTATAAACATCATTCAACTTAAACACAAAGCATAAAACGGAAACACAAATAAAGATCAAACATACAACTAAAACATATAAATCATATTAACAAGACAACTCATTTCCACATCCAGACAACTGAAAAACATGTCGACCAACCATTTAAAACTGAACAAAAATAAAGATCAACATCACAAAGCCATTCAAACATTCAACTCCAAAACACACAGCACAAAACCGAACACAAAAGTAAGATCAAACATTCAACTCCAAAACACACAGCACAAAACCGAACACAAAAGTAAGATCAAACATTCAACTCCAAAACACATGGCACAAAACCGAACACAAAAGTAAGATCAAACATTCAACTCCAAAACACACAGCACAAAACCGAACACAAAAGTAAGATCAAACATTCAACTCCAAAACACATGGCACAAAACCGAACACAAAAGTAAGATCAAACATTCAACTCCAAAACACATAGCACAAAACCGAACACAAAAGTAAGATCAAACATTCAACTGAAACACAAAACATAAACGCCACAACTCCTATCAATTTTCGAAATTTCGCATAGCAATTACAAGAAACACGTACAATCGAAGACAGACACATTTAAAAAAAATAATTTTAAACATAAATTGTATAAAACCAACGAAAACATAGAATCGAAGACAATAATATAACTCAAAGTACCGAAACTTCACAACGCCTGACAAAACCCATATTTCTCATAACATAAAACAACACTCTTCCACACCAGTGCACAGTGAAAGAAGACTGGTTGCACAGCTATTTAGTTCCACTACACAAACCTGGGAAGGACCACACCAGGATACATGGCTACAGAATAATAACTATGCAGAATACGATTGGCAAGCTTTTAGAAAAAATTGTGGCCCGGAAGGTATCGTGTTATCTTGAAAGAAATAAGTGTTTACCAACATTGTTAGGAGGATATCGTCCAGGAAAGAAGACATGGCAAAATGCAGACATATTTGCGCAGGATGTTTTTGAGGGGTTCGATTCGCGCATGGAGACATGTGCGGTCGCAATAGACCTTGAGGATGCGTACAATAGGGTGTCCTTGGATATCTTGATGCGCCAGCTGTTAAATCTTGCAGTTAATCCTTTTGTCGTGCGTTGGGTTGGCGCCGCCCTGATGCACAGGGTTGTAGTTCTTAAGTGTGGTAACTGGATATCTACACCAACGGTTATTAGCCCTGGCCTGCCACAGGGATCGCCTCTATCTCCTGTACTTTTCAATGTATACGCAGTACATATCGCTGGCAATCAAATCACAGGTGTTGGCAGAACGATGTCATATGCCGATGATATCCTGGTGTATAGACAGGGCAGAAATCGAGAAGAGTGCGTCGTGGAACTACAGAAGGAGCTGGACAGACTGACAAATTGGTGTCGAGATACGGGAGCAGTGGTTAATCCGTCTAAGGCATTCGTGACGTGGTTTTCCTTGAACAATCACATGGTAAAGACACCCATGCCACAAGTTTCGTTGTCCGGGAAAAGTTTAGAAAGAACTAGCACAATGAGATATCTGGGTGTGTTTTTTGACAGAAGCCTGAGTTTCAGGGAACATGTTGACCACATTATCATAAGGGCAGGCAAAGGCTTAGCAGCAATGAAGGTTATGGCTGCTGCGCAATGTGAGCAAAGATTGTTATTTCTTTTGTACCAGGGTTTGGTGGTGGCTGTGGTGGAGTATGCACTGGCAATTCTGACTCTTAGCCAAACTCAGATCGAAAGACTGGATAGAGTCCAGAATGCAGCAATGCGTATCATTCTGGGATGCACAAGAGACACGTCGACAAGAGCTATGCGATACCTACTTGACTGCCCAACAGTTGAGCATAGATTACAGTATTGCCGTGCACGGGCGTACCTTCAAATACACGCAGATAAGGAACACCCGTTGCATTCCGAAATACAGAAAGTTAAAGGCAGCAGACTCAAGAGAGGAAGGTCGTGGATGGGACGTGCTGAAGATGTAATACAAAGCGTGTGCCGATTACAGGATGTGGCAGTTGGTGCGGAATGGATAGGTCTACCCACAGATTTCGAAACTTGTTTGAGAGTAGTAATATCACTTAGCAGGGAATGCAGAGAATGGTGTCCCACAGCTGTGGAGAAAGAAGTGCAGGCTTTAATCAGTGAGAATACCAAAGAGGGGGATGTGATTATATACACTGATGGATCTGTAATTAGGCATGTTCGCAGTGCTTGGGCCTTTACAGCTCAGTGCGCAGGTAAAACGATCAAGGAGGAAAGTGGTGCCTTTGCGGTCACTACGAGTAGTATGACCATGGAGACTATGGCGGTGACCAAGGCATTTGAGTGGCTACGCACACAGAAAGTAACGCAGGTCTGCATCTTGAATGACTCTATGAGTATGATTAAGAAGGTACAAGTGGGTCTCGTTCGCGAACAGTGGATTGAGGCCTTGAGAAATGCGAGCTTGAAGGCGGTTACATTTATTTTCGTGCCGGGACATGTGGGCGTTCGAGGCAATGAAAGAGCGGATCAACTGGCATCGTGTGCGATTGTGGCAAAGGGCGATGGGGCAATGGATCGAGCTGACGTTTTGAACTCCTTAAGAGATATAACACGCGAGAGTGAGACGAATGTGGATGATGATTCCTTTTCAATGGCTAGGATTAAAGATCAGGGATTGAGATGCGGTGTTGCTAGAGGTGAACATTTTGGAGGGCGCAGAAGAATGATGGTCAACCAGCATAGGACCGGTACTGTCAGCAGAAGTGTGATGGCGGATACACTCAAGGAGAGATCGGAGCAACTATGGATGTGTCCAGTTTGCAGTGATGATGATCCGACGACTAACTAACTAACTAACTATCTTCCACACCAAGACGACGGAAACTTAACATTTATTAAAAGATCCTCACATTTCCTGTCAGACAAAGCAAACTTCGTACAAACAACAAACTTCACAACTCCTTACATCGGACAGTCAAACTTAAATCAACAACAGACATAGAATTGTTAAGTGCATACGCGTCTTGCAGTAACAAAGGGTCAACACCCCAACGTCAAAATGTAACTTCACGTTCCTACGAGCCCTCCGCTGAGAACCACTGGACGATACCAAACTGCATGCTCAGATAGGAGGAATACGACTAAAGACCAATACCTACTTATGGTAGTATATGGTAGAGGTACACTGCCCACAAACAGGCATGAATGACATGGCTATGATTGACGAAAATTCCTAGCGTCCCACAACTACTTACGACAAGACAGGGCTATGATCAACGAAAAAGCTTAGTTTGCCACAATGACATACGGTAAGACAAGGATACGATCGACGACAAAGTCTACAATGCCACAATTATCTATGACATGATATGTTTGTTTTTTTTGTTTTGCGTTCGCTCCATTGTAACCATCACGGATATCCGTGCGATTTCCGCCGGGAGCGTGATTACGTTGCGCCACTGTTATGCGCATTGTAGGCCTAGCACATCCGATTTCGGCTTGCCTTGACAATTCGGGTGGGCTACCCTAGCCTGTGACAGCCTTCCTATCTGTCGCCAGACAGTGAATGTGTACTGACTCTATGCCGAGACGGTTTGTCCTTCACGTCTGTCCTGCACGAGGCGTTCCACAGCCAGTAAACTTGCCTCGTGTAATTAGACGTATTGTGCCCGTGCTCATCGGGTACTAAACATTTTCTCGTCCTCAAGCCTGGTTCCGGTTTAGGAAGAACTTGACAGAAGAGTTGGGCTCGGGCTCGTTCATCTTCTTAGCGGAAGCGTTGAGCCCCTTGTCCAGATCTGAATCTGTACACATATTTAGGGAAGTTAGGGACTTGTGTTTTGTTCTAGAGCAGAACAGTGCTTGTCACTTCGGACTGCTATGCCTGTGCCCATCGGGTACTGGACCTTTTCTCTCCGCGAGCACGCTTCCGGTATAGGAAAGACTCGACAGTAGAGTTGGGCCCAGGCTGGGATCACCGGTAACTAGAAGCTTGTCTCGAGCAAACAATGTTTTAGTTCCAATTTCATCGAACCGTTTTCCGTGCTTTTTACACATGGCATTGCCCTCTAGCGCTGTGCATCTTTCTCAGTGTACTCATTGTGCTTTTATTTTTATTGGAACATCTGCCTGCTTCGTACCGACTACATTGGCCGCCCTCCAATGCTTCTACCAGACTTTCTAGCTTCACTGTGTGTCAACAGTGTTGCTGGTTGTGTTGGCACAGAGGTGTCGGAGATATTTCATGTCTTTTTGCAGTCAAATCTCTTTCCATCTGTTACCTCCACATTCACGGACACAATCCCCAAAAGGTTTAGCCAGAATCAGCACGAGCCGCTGTATTTCTGTTACCAGGGTGCGCCACGAGGAGGCACTTTTGGTATCTTGGTTATCTGTTAACCCTGGGTCCACCAAGAGCAATGCGTTCCCTTTGCACCCCATGACATGATATGACTGCGATCAACAACAAAATCTAGCGTGCCACATTAATCTACGGCAAGACAGGACTACGATCGACAAAAAAGCGACACCTCCCACAACTACGTACGATAAGACAGGGCTACAATCAACGAAGAAGCCTAATTTGTCACAACGACATACGTTAAGACAAGGCTACGACCGACGAGAAAACCTAGTGTACACAAAAGTGCACAGGGCATAGTCCTGTTACACGACTTGCGTATTTGCACGTCATGGACATGCAGAGATTTTAGCACGTCATTGGCCTTCAGTCTTATTCCTCCCATCTGATTTGCGGGGTTGTGTCATCCAGTGATTCAAAGCGGGGGACCCGTAGGAACATGGAGTTACATTTTGACGTTGGAGTGATCAAGACCCGTTGTTACTGTAAGACGTCTATTGACTTAGAAATTCTGTCTGTTGTTCTTTCTTCTTCTTCTTTCGTTCACTTGAAACATGTCTATATCTGTAATTCTGTCTCCTTAATAAAACTCACCGTCTTTTGTAGTTCATACAGTGTCCCATAGAGCTTTGATTCCAGTGTTGTTTCCTCTGGCCAATATGTCTGCCTCAGCGTTTCATGCTCAGAACACTCTTGAAGTATATGTTTGGCACTCTGTGCTGCCTGTCCACATGTACACATGGCCGTGTTGCCAATCTTGAACTTTGTATACATGTGACTGCGGAGTCGGTTGTGTCCTGTTCTGAGACGTAGAATTATAACTTGTTCTGATCTGTTCATATTGTGATAGTCATCTTGTGTTGGTGTTTGTGGCTTTCTTATTGACTTTATCATCTGTTTTTTCTGATGGTAGGTGATTGGTATATCTGGTTGGTCTTCGGCAGCACCTTCCTTAGCCAGTTGGTCTGCTTTTTCATTTCCTGGTATTCCACAGTGAGAGGGTATCCACTGCATGGTTACCCTATACTGGTAAGACAATTCGCTAAGTAGTTTTTTTAAGTCTGTTAGTTTTCCAGACTGGAGAGCTTGAAGCACTGACCTTGCATCTGTCAGGAATACCACAGGCTGTAGGTCAGAGTTGGAGTTCAGCAGTTTTTTAGCTGCCACACTAATTGCCTGGATTTCTGCATCATAATTATTGCAGAATTTTCCTGTCGGTGTTCTGATTGTATCTCTAGGCTTGTGTGGATATTCTATATATACACCTGCACCTCCATTCCTCACAGCATTCTGTGCTGACCCATCTTTGTACACTCTGACCCATATATCTTGTGGATATTCCTCATCCAGGAAACTGAGGGTGACTGTCATTCGCTGCACACTGTTCTGTTCGTCCTCGCTTAGTATTCCTTTCACATGGGTCTGAATGTATATTGGCATTCCATGGCTTTCACTCCACGGGGTTTGCTCTGGTACAGACCTTAAGGGGCTGTCAACTTCAGGTATGTCTGTAAGTTGTCTACGGAGTCGTTTAGCTTGATGGATAAAGCTGCTCCTTTTCAGTCGTCCCATTGCTAGATTTTGGAATCTTTCCTTCATTGGATGACTTGGCATACACTGAATTTTTTCTGCTTGAATTAGTACTTTTGTGTCTCTGCGTTCGCCAAGTGTTTGCATTCTTCCCATTTTCTGCATCTCTGCTATGGGTGTTGATTTCATTGCTCCCAACATTATTCTAAGTGCCTGGTTTTGCACTTTATCTAGATCTTGTAATGTGGTGTTTGATGCAGGACACCACGCAGCTGAACCATATTCCAGGTGTGGTCTTATGCCTTGCTGGTAAACTTTACTGAGTATATTTCCACTGGCTCCCCATGTGGTTCCACTTAGTTTTCTCAGGATAGCTAGCTTCCTCCTGGTTTTTGTTGTTGCTTTGTTTATGTGCTGCTTCCATGTCAGCTTATCATCAAAAGTAACTCCGAGGTATGTGGGTTGTTTGTCTTCTTTCAAGAGCTCTCCATCTATTTTGATATGACCGGCTTTTTGTTTTGGTGAGAGGGTAAAGAGTGTAGTGCTGCACTTATCTGTGTTAATGCTGACGCACCATCTATTAGCCCATAAGGTTAGGGCATCAATAGCTCTTTGTATTTGTTTAGTGCCCACTGTTGCATGTTCTTCCGTGCACCAGATCACCAGGTCGTCAGCATACATTGCCACTTTGATCCCGTGTGGTAGTTCAGCAACTAGGTCATTGATGTAAACCAAGAAAAGTGTGGGTGACAGGACTCCTCCCTGGGGGACTCCATGACGCAGTAGAACTTTCTTGCTCTTGCGACCATCTAATTGTACCCTGGCTCTTCTATTATGCAGGTATGCTTTTACCCATTTGTACATTCTTGAGCTAACCCTGCAATTTCGCAATTTCTTTAGGAGCCCTTCTTTCCAGACCTTATCAAATGCTTTCCTGAGGTCTATCCATGCTGCTAGTACCAGTTTCTTTTCTTGGAAGGCATCCTCAATCTCTTGGGAGAGGTAGGTTGCCTGATCTTCAGTAGAGTAGCACTGTCTGAAACCTGCTTGCTGTGATACCAGAAGGTTTTCACTTTCAAGGTACCACTGCATCCTAAGATTGATAATGCGTTCCATTGTTTTACATAGACAGCTTGTGAGGCTGATGGGCCTGTAGTTGGAGACTGTGTTGCCATCTTTTCCTGATTTGAGGAGTGGTATCATTATTGCTTCTCTCCACGCCTGTGGTACATTACCTGTGGACCAGCTTGTGTTAAAGATCTGCAGTAGCTTTGCTCTTGCTGCACTTCCCAGGTTTCTAATCATTTCATTGGACACTCCATCAGCTCCAGGGGACTTTTTCATTTTCAATTTGGATATTGCATGCTCCAGTTCTCTCATTGTGATTGGTGCCTCCATGACTTCAGGTATAGGTTCACCTTGTCCAATGTTTTGCTGGTTCTCTCGAACCTCCTGTTGTTTGTCTGGGCTGACTTTGACGTTATTGTCTTCTGCAAAGGAATCTGCAAAGTAATCAGCTGCATGTTTACCTGTTAAAATGTTTCTATCTTTATAAAGTGTGATCCTGGTATTTCTCCCTGTACCTTCATCATTTAGTTGTTTTACAAGTTTCCATAATTTCCTAGTATCTCTTTCTAGGTTCAGCGACTCTGTTTTTTCTTTCCAGCTGCTCCGTCTGGCTTGTAACTTGGCTCTTTGAAATTTAGCCTTTGTTTGCTGATATTTGTTGTGATGTTCTTGGCTAGGTCTGTTCTCAGCCTGCTGTCTGGATGTTTCCATCTCATTTTGCAGCTTTTCCAGTTCATCATTCCAGTAGGGTTTATAGTTTTTGCGTGCCCCCCCCCCCTGGGTATGGTTTTACTAGCAGCATGTAGTATACATCTATTAAATTCACTCACTGCTCTATTGATGTCTTTGTCCAAGTTCATGTCCTTAGCTAGAACACTGGTTAAATGCTGGTACATTTTCCAGTCTGCCCTTTTATAGTTCCACCTAGTGAGCGTGCTGCTGTCTGTGGTAAATTCATTGTGGATTTCCAGAAATACTGGTCTGTGGTCACTACCTCCAAGCTGCTTTCCAACAACACGTGTGATGTTCCATTCCAAGCCTGGTGAGTGGAATGCTAGGTCTGGTGTAGAGGTGGTGTGCCATGCTCTCGAGTAGAAGGTTGGCGAGTCTGCTGGCTGGTTAATAAGGATGAGATTATTTTCATCCTGCCAGCTCTCAAGTTCCTCACCTCTCTTGTCGATATGATCGTAGCCCCAGCTCTGAGAGTGGCTGTTGAAGTCACCACACACCATAAGTCTCTCTTTGTCTGGAATTGTGTCTAGTGCCAATGGTTTATCATTTGGGCAGTAGTAGTTCAGGAGATGGAATTCTGCACTGTCTGTTTTTAGGTGGAGCATCTGGTATTCTGCCCCTTCCATATATACTTCAAGCTGACATGCGCTGATATTGTTTTTAACAAGTGTCAGAATTCCACCCTTTCGCCTGTCCTTTCGGTCAGATCGGTAGCACTGGTAGCCTCTGATTTTGAAGGGTATGTCGCTGCTGAGGTGTGTTTCTTGGATACAGCATATGTTAACTTGTTCTTCACTGAGGACATTTTCAAGTTCCAATTTTTTGCTGTATCCATCTCTTTTACTGTTGACACCCTCAGCATTCCAGTGCATTATTTTTATTGGTCGTTTGTTTGTTTGGCCAGTAGCTCTATTCCCTTGCCTCCTGGCTCCTCGGGGCAATTGAGAAGGACTTCCAGTAACTGAGGTTGGGCCCTTTCGAGGTATAGGGCCCGGCACCGTCCCTGCCTGAACGTCCGCCACAGGGCAGGCACCATAACTATTTATAGATGTAGACATGTTTCCATTGTGTTTTGTGCGTGGCATCCTGATTATCTGTGCGCCTTTTGGCTGGATGCCTCCGTCTTCAGCACTCTGCTTACTAGGGCAGGACTATGGTCCTGCTCGAGTGGGACTGCCCGACCAGTCTTAGTTTCCAGCCCCTGATGGCTGAACTAAGCCCCATCACCTCTGCACGGTGCTGGTCTCGATGGAGTGTCTGTTGTTAATTTAAGTTTTTCCTGCAGAAGACGGATGTGTCGGGCCATTGACGCAAATAAAACTGCGACACAGCGCATTTCCATTCTCTGGACATCCTGCTGGAAATCTAGTAGGACCATGGTCCTGCTACAAGGAAATCCAGCGGGAGTTTGAGAATGAACGCTGACGAAGAAGAAGAATTTGAGTTTGGCTGTCCGTTGTAAGGAGTTGTGAAGTTTATTGTTTATGCGAAGTTTGCTTTGTCTGCCTGGAAATGCGAAGTTTGAATTTTTGATAGATGCTAAGTTTCTATCAGTTATGTAGTTAGTCGTCGGATCATCATCACTGCAAACTGGACACGTCCATAGTTGCTCCGATCTCTCCCTGAGTGTATCCGCCATTACACTTCTGCTGACAGTACCGGTCCTCTGCTGGTTGACCATCATTCTTCTGCGCTCTCCAAAATCTTCACTTTTGGCAACACCGCATTTCAATCCCTGATCTTTAATCCTGGCCATTGAAAAGGACTCATCATCCAAACTAGTCGCACTCTCCCGTGCTATATCTCGTATGGAGTTCCACCCGTGTGTTGCAGGGGCCCAAAAGGGGAGCAAAGAATAGCAATACTGTTTACCTTCCACGCATGTTGTAAGAGGCGACTAAGAAGATTATGGGGTGGAGTTGGCTGTCCCATTCCATATAGGGTCAGTGACCCAAAACCATGCTAAAGTCGGATGTGTCAGGCCGAAAGGCGCAGATATCGCAGCAATTCTGTAAACCATGACACAACGTATTCCGTTCTCCGGACTACATCCTGCTAATCTGCAGGAGTTTGAAAACGAATGCGGAAGAAGAAGAAGTATGGAGTTCAAAACGTCAGCTCGATCCATTGCCCTGTGTCACAATCACGCGTGACGCCAGTTGATCTGTTCTTTCATTGTTCATTAAGTTTTTGTCGTCTGTCTGTCTGTCTGTCTGTCTGTCTGTCTGTCTATACGCTGTGACCCGTGTGTGCCTTGCGGCGTAACGGATGGAAGAGTTCTCTGGAGATGGCCTTCTTGTGTGCTGTTTGTAAGCGTGTTCCTGTGACTTCTTTGATTTATTTATGTGATCCATCTTTTATATTGTCCAGGTTTGGCACTGGTCGCATAGTGATGGAATAATAATAATAATAGCCTTGTTTAATGCAACTTTAGTATCTATGTTTACATTTTTGTTCTTGAACATACGTGTCATCTGTCCTAGGATCTGGTATGTTATGTTGCATTATATTTTTTTTAAATGTCGTATTGGTGTGAAAAAGTTTTGTGTTATGAGAAATATAAGTTTTGCCAGGCGTTGTGAAGTTTCGGTTCTTTGACTTATATGTTATTGTCTTCGATTTTATGTTTTCGTTGGAGAGTTTATGTTCTCTCATTTAAATGTGTCTGTCATCGATGTTATGTTTTTCTTGAAGTTGTTATACGAAGTTTGTGTTTTGACAGGAGTTGTATAAAGTTTATGTTGTGTATTTGAGTTGAATGTTTACTGTTGTGAAATTTGGTGATTATGGAAGTTTCAATTGCTTGTGGCTGTTCGATATTTGATGTTTGTTAGTATGCTTTTTATATTCGTAGTTCGTTTTAATGTTTTTATAGTAAATGTTATGCGCAGTATGTATTTTGATAGGAGTTGTGGCGTTTATGTTTTGTGTTTGAGTTTAATGTTGGATCTTTATTTTGTGTTCCGTTTTATGTTTTTTAGTTGAATGTTTGGATAGCTTTGTGATGTTGATCTTTATTCTTTGTTCAGTTTTATGTGGTTAGTGAGTTGAACAACCCGACGAAACGTGAATTATTGTGTTGTTATGTGTGTTTCCTATTCCAAGCTTCATCTATTTTCTCAGGTCTCGGTTAAGAATTTTACAAGAACTAGCAACTTGGAAAGGGGAGAGGGGTGTGTTTATTTGATTTTTAAAAATCACATTAAATTGTTTGAGTTTATAAACATTAAATTTTTAACAACTGAAAAATGATGCAGATTTGGTTATCTTCTCTGTGAACATTTTTAGAAGGCACGTGGTGTGTTCAAAGTATTTTTATATAATTTTTAAAATAATTAAGCGAGGGGTTCCCCTGAATTATTGACAGTTGTTTACAAGACGGGAGATTGGAGAAGGTGTAAAAATGGATAAGATATTGTTAACGTAAATGATGTACAGTCCCTAATACATGTGCGCTGGAATTCCTATAAGAATACACTTGTAATCATAATGTCGCGGCACCATTTCGATCCCACGAATGATAACAAGACAAAGAAAATGGTATCGGAGATTCCCCGCCCATCTTTGTTCAACAAAAATACAGGAAATATCAATTCCACTTTTCTTAACCATATCTCCAAGTTTTGCCTTCACCAATTTCTCGTTTATTGATTTTTAATAAACTTAATGCTGTTCACCTTCGTGCGGTATTTTCTGCATGCGACAGGTAAAGAACTAGAACAAGGCCCTTGACTCTCTCCTCGTCGCACCATCAGATAATTATTTCAACGATCTTCGTTTCACTTAAAAATTGAGATCACAATGTTTCCTTTCTTCCATCTGATAATTGGCACAATTGTTCTGAGTGTCTACAGATACATACAACTAACACTGTGTGTTGTCTATTGATTAATCTTCTTTCTTCTTCTTCTGCGTTAGTTATCTTCTTCCTTCTGTGTTCGTTCTTAAACTCCTGCAGATTATCAGGATATAGTCCAGAGGGTGGAATACGTTGTATCATGGTTTAAGCTTTACTTCAATATCTGCGCCATTGGTATGCCACATCCAACTCCAGCATGGCTTCTAATAGACTTTGATCCTTCATGGGATAGGACAGCCAACACCATTCCAAATCCCGCTTAGTCGCCTCTTGCGACATACGTGACGAGGATCAATGTCGCTATTCTTTGCTACATTTTCGATCCCCAGCGAATTTGAGGCAAAATGGCGATATCATTAAAAACAAATTTATTTCCTGTACTTCTACCAATAGTATATAACTAACTCTATATGGGCCTACTATCACTTGACGATATCGTGGAAAACAAACGTTATCTTATAGTAACTAAATAAAAGCAAAAACAATAACCCTAAAACAAAACAAAAAACTAAAATCAACATACATGAATAAAGTAATGAAAACAAACATTGTACAAAAACAGCAAGATTATTTGCTGTTCTTCTCTTGATCTCAACTGCGCATTCCCACGCATTGTTTATATTAGTTCCTAAATAATCAAAATGTGTCACTTCTAAATTGCAGTTCTCAATATTAATTTTGGGTCTTGATTTAGTTTTGAACATAATTAGAAAGATAAAAATAAAATTGGTAGCATGGTCCTTTACCCAGCATGTGTTGGCTGTGGTGATTTTCTAGGCAATATAAATACGCTCAGTAGTTTGCCATTGATTTCTGAACGGTCCGGGTACAAAATTGCCTGTGACGGGTAACAAACTCGGTACCTTGGCCGTGACAGACGCGTCCTGTACCACTTCGCCACAGAGCCCGATAGAAAGATAGACGCTGATTAAAGCACACTACATATGGTTTTGCTAAATGCTCTAATGCAGACATATAATTCCTGTACTGATCCAACTGTAATGCTTATATCCTCGGTAAAACAAAGAATAGACATAATAACAAGTCCACCAGATTTTCACTCAATCCTCTCTTCCTTTCCGATAATTCAATGTCAATATTTATAAATCCGACACCAGAAAAGGTTAAATGTCTTTGTGTTTTGGCCTGACCTATATTCTCGTCGCGTCTTCATTTTCACGTACCTGTGCGTATGCCTGATCTGTGCAAGGCGAGAGAGAACGTCTTGTGATAACTTACTTGCAGGCAGCAGCGGATATTGGTAGAAGTGTAAGTTTGGGTTGGTTGGGTGGACGGAATTGATTGGTTAAATAAAAATTACATCTTGTGGTGGGGTACAACACTTTCATCTTTCAACCGCAGAAGTTAATCAAATTTGATATCACATCTTCCAACAATACAAAAATTGTGGAGGTCGCGGTTCAGACAATCTAACCACCGCGACCTCCGTTACATCAAGCAAATCTGAGTTTATGCTTAAGCCTATTGGTAAATCTGACCCTACTCTCAACAGAGACAGTCGGCTGTAAAGCCATCCGTACATCCGTAAACAAGACATCATTCCGTAACGTTTTTGATTATTGTTGTAATTTTCATTGGTTACTATTTATATACTTGGAGTCGTGTGCAAAAATAAAACACCAACCCCCAGCCAAGGCCGACCAGTGAAATGCACGGATATAATTATAAAACAGTCTTTCAAGACTTGTACACGGGTCTTCGCTGTCTCGTCTGTCTATTTCGACATGACACGAACACGCCTATGCGCTACGTATATTCTGAATAACAGACTCACTGTGTAAATGACTACTTCACCATCAAATTAATTCCTATAAAGGGGCTTTCCATAGCTCTGGTCAACATTTTTCCGTAACGGGCTGTTCATACATTACGTCAAAACGTCTTGGGCAATTTTTTTTAATCCCCTTCCCCTGTCAACAACTTGACAAGAGTCCAGATACCCCCCCCCCCCGTTTAATTTCGCAAACAAAATAGCCCCCTCCCCCAACAACATCTTTTTCAGCAGAAAAACAAAACATTTCTTTCCAAAGGCTTCAAAGGTTTCAATCGTGCTATATATATATATATATATATATATATATATATATATATATATATATATATATATATATATATATATATATATATATATATATATATATATATATATATATATATATATATATATATATATATATATATATATATATATATATATATATATATATATATATATATATATATATATATATATATATATATATATATATATATATATATATATATATATATATATATATATATATATATATATGTAACAGCTCCTATATGTAACGGGTCCAGTCACCCTGATTGAACCCTATGGGACCAATGCCCGTCTATCGTATCATGCCACTTCTCTGTCTTGTTTCGCTGATATTTGGGAGTATTTTGAATATTTTCTTTTTATATATTTTCATCGTCATAATTAGGTACCGTCTCCGCAACGAAGGTTGTTATGTTGTTTCACCTCTGACCTATTCTTAATTATCCTTTTATATCTATATTTAGCTCTGCCAAGTGAACTCTAACGTGAATAGTGCCGTTTTTTTATTATGAATGTGTTCTTGGTGAAGTCCTTTTGGTAGAAACGTCGATGTTTTGTGTTATTATATGTGTTTTCAGTGATCAGCAAAACTTCATTACCGTATTCCAAGTTTTGCTTTGTTGGATTTCAGTTTTGCTACTGTGAGTACATATGGCATATGATATGCCTATTATCGGAAGTAAGCGTACGGGTTTTTCCAATACTTTATTTTGGGAGAATGGTGGTTTTTTTAAAAACTTCCTCAAGTAACTCTATTTTAAACGGTGACTGTTCTGTATACAAAAACTGGGAATTTAGTCTTTCAATGGAACATTATCCGGAGAGACAATCGAAAAACTGGAGTACCCAGGGTTTAGCCCATACTTTCCATGAATTTATTATGTCAGTGGTTGTACTTTCACTGTTGGAAGGTAGACACTAGTGAACAATTTGAATTTCACTGTAAAGTTTTTGTGTTCTGCCTAATTGTGTATGTCGCCATTATGTGCCGTCTCGGCAACGAAGGTTGATTGCAACGGACCTCCAACATTCTCTGTGTTTTTTTCCGTGGTGTACTCTGCCAGACAGCAACCTGTCCATCTTGTGATGTTTCTCATTGTCTTCTATCTCTGCCTACCTCTTAATCGCATCCATTCGATCTTAACCTCAAGTAAGGTCTTTTACGAGGTGTCGTGTCTTTTAAAATGTCCAAAATATTTTATTTGTTTGATCTTTATTTCCTCTAATAGTTTTTTTTCCATACGAAATGTTTCTAGAACCTGCTTATTCGTTTTCTTCTCTTTCCATGAAAGTCTCCGTATTCTTCTGTATAGTAGGCCTATAGTAAAATTAAGTTAACTCACAGCATTTATTAATGACGTAAGGGTGTGAGATGTTAGCGATCTCACAGTTCAACTGCTCTGCTATATGAGGGCGGCAACCATCACATCTCCCTCGCAGTCTTTACTACCCTGATTAATCCGGTACCCAATTAAGGCTGGGTCGACCCGGGAGTTGTTGCAATCTGAAAACATTTCCACCTCAACCGGGGAGTAGACCCAGTATCATTCATATGCGAAGCCAGTGCGCAAACCACTGCGCTAGGCGATATTCTTCTATATATTCACTTCTCAAAGGCATCAGTTTTGTTTTGTAGGTGTTTGTTCATTGTCCATGTTTCTGAGTCATACATTAATATAGAATATGTGTTCTAATTGTCATTTTTAGTTTGTAATTTGTTTTGATGTCAATATTTTCCTCATGTCATTGAAAGTACGGCCCAATCCCAAATCAGATGTCTACTTCGTTTGATTATTTCCCTTGGCTGATCAGTTTATCTTTATCATTTATTAATTTACATATTAATTTATTTGTTAATTTATTACACATTATTTTAATGTTTAGGCTAGTCCATATTCTTCTTCTTCAGCGTTCATTCTCAAACTCCCGCTGGATCTCCCTTGTTACAGGACCATTGTCCTACTAGACTTCCAGCAGGATGTAGTCCAGAGAATGGAAATGCGTTGTGTCACCGTTTATTTGCGAAAATGGCCCGACACATCCGTCTTCAGCGTAAGTCTATATTCAATACTTGATTTATCGACTTCATATGTTAGTCTTTACAGTTCCTGTTCACTTTCAATTCTATATAAGCCATTAGATATTCTTCTTCTTCTTCTTCAGCGTTCGCTCTCAAATAACCACAACGAATATTTCGTGTGATTTCCGCCAGGGAGCGTGAAGTACGTTGTGCTGCAAGTTCCACAGTAAAACTGGGATTATTTGTACCCCAGTTGGCCACTTGTGGTCAGGACGTCCGAGGTCCAGCACATCCGTTTTCGTCATTCCTTTATTTCGGGTTTGGTCCCTAAGCCATTAGATATTAATATAATTGTTTCATTTAATACTCCCGGTGCTTTGTGGTGCCTTTAGGAGATCTACAGTCAGTGAGACATATCGATAATAGAGGGGACTGTAGTACACCTATGATTGTATAAGTGAAATTTTAAAACGAGGGTTACGAAGTTTTACAAATCACTTAAAGCATACACGTGTGTGTTGCCACGCCAAGAACAGGGAGAAAGGAATAACGATATTCTTACCTGCCATGCACGTTATAAGAGACGACTAGGAAGATATTGTGAGTGAAGTTGGTTCTCATAGCGGGTTAAAGTCACTCAGAATCCATGCTTAGGTCAGAGATATCAGGCGAAAAGGCACGCATATTACAGCCAAGCTGTAAATCATGACACCACGTAGTCCGTTCTCCGTAAATCATGACACCGTGTAGTCAGTTCTCCGTACTGCATTCTGGTAATTCACATGAATATGAGAACAAGCGCAAAAGAAGATTAAAACTAAAAGAATATCAAATCGACGTTTTGACAAAAATACTTTTAATAATCACAAAACAAAACGGGCAGAGTAATATAGAAGAGCACAACACAGAACGCATATTCAGCAGAGTCGAAACTAGGCATCGACGACCGCCTCAGTTGTAATCTATCTATATATACGCTGTGGGCCTTGCGGCGTCAGGGGTGGAAGAGTTCTCTGGGGATGTCCTTCTTGTGTGCTGTTTGTAAGCTTGTTCCTGTGGCCTCTTTGCTTTCTGTGATCCATCTTTTACATGATCTGCCTCTGGCTTTATAACCGTTATGTCTATGTCTCATGGCCATTTGCGGCATGCTATCTATCGGTAGTCTGGAAGCGTGTGAAAACCACTTGATCTGTTGTCTTCTGATGTGTTTCAATACTCAGGTGTAATCGCCGAAAGCAATCCCTAAGTGTGCCATACCCGAAATGAATTTAATTTATGTAAAGAAGGTGGAGTTGGAACCAGAGTTTCGCCGTCTTTTTATGACGCTGAATGGCAGGTTGCCATATGTGACATTTGTAGGAAACGCCGATTTGTAAATTATAATTTTTTATTTTTTTTTTGTTTACTTTTAGTGATTCATAAAACTTGCAGAAAACTTAGCTAGTGTTTTCACGTGTCCGCGAAGAAAGCCAAATTACCTATTCTGTGTTGGTGAAAGTCATGGAGAAGTGTCACGGCGTTTGTTTTGAAGCTAGATTTTATTTTTCAAGCAGGCAATGAATTACTATTGTGCCTCCGCATTATTGTATCTTATGAAGATGTTTCATCCGTTTGTTTTTTGTGCGTGTTTCATTCGTTTATTATTTGTGTTTCATTTGTTTATTTTTAGGTTATATATGGCCCATTGCAGATCAGTGCGAGCGTACTTTGGGATTATATTAGTTGTGTGGCAACCCTTGGCTTGGACTTCTAGTTAAGATGCAAAGAATAGACTAAATTAGTCGTGTGGCAATCCTGGGCTTGAACTTCTGGGGGTACAAATTATAGGGAAACTGGCTTCTTTTTTTCAGGCATAACGTAGGAGACTATTATGGAAAGTTCGGGGGATATGTTGACAGGCTGTCACTTGTGAAAAATTATCATTTTCACACTCTATCTTATTTCAACTCTTACTTTTGTCTTATGTCAAATAGATGCAGGCAAGCGGACATTGCACATGTGTTGTTTTTTGTGTGTGTGACAGACTCCAAGGTGGCGGGTGTTCTAGATGTGCTACGAATGCGTTATCAGATCTGACAGAAGAATGATGAGCTAGTTGGCCCAGAAATATGTCTCTAAGCTACACTCCTGGCATGACGTAATGATTATGGGACACTGTCTCAATGGATTGTCTCCCTTTAGGGACTAACATGCATCCTTAACCCCTCCCCCATCTAATACAACCATGTATTTGAAAGACATAAACGTTATATAGTATAGGTTCGTGTTCATTTGCTTAACTGGGACAATGTGTGCATTTCTCAGAAAGGCGGTGTGCTTCAGTTATGAGTGCAAGCAGTACAGGATTTACCTATAAGCTAAACAAGCTATAGCTTAGGGCTCCCACTTTCTTGGGGCCCAAATTATATTTGGCACTGACATACGCGTATAATATCTGGACTTATAAAATGCCCCCATATCTCAAATAGCTTAGGGCCTTATCAAGTCTAAATACGGCGCTGAGTTTAGGTTATCATCAGCGCACTCCGGACGTCTATATGTGCTGCGATGCCCGTATAAAATAATCAATCAGACTGTAGCGACCGACAGTTCCACTTGTATTCGATTTATCCGTCTCTTCGTATATCTATTGTTTCTCTCCACAGGCTGTTCCTATCTTTACACAAAGTCTCGCGCATTCTTGAGCGTGACCATGATTCATTATCATCATTAAGTGCCGTCTCCACAACGAATGTTGGCTGCAACAGACCTCCAACATCCCCCGTCTTTTGTCTAGGTGATGCACTCTGCTAGAATGTAACCTGTCCATCTCGCGATGTTGACCTCCCACTTATATCTATTCTTTCCTCATGATCGACTCTTCTCCACTTTACACTCACGTGAGGGCGTCATAAAGGTGTCATGTTTTTTAATGTGTCCAAAATATTTGATTTGTTTGATCGTTATTCCTTTAATAATTATTTCTTCATACGAAGTTTTTCTAGAACCTCTGTGTTGGTTTTCTTCTCTTTAAACGGTTCTCCCTATTCTTCTATATATCCACATCTCAAACACATCAATTATGTCTTCTAATTGTTTGTTTAGTGTCCATGTTTCTGAGCCATACATTCTTCTTCTTCTTTCCTTCCTCTTTTACCCTTTACGGGTGTCGAGGGAGATACAATGTTCTTGTTCTCGCTTTTTTGGCAGGTTCAGATAATGTTATTTGGTGTTCGTGTAATGTCTCTTTGATGTTGTCGATCCATCGTACTATAGGTCTACCCTTGGCTCTTCTTTCTGCTTCTCCTCTCTTCATATATGCTTTGTAAACTAATGAACCACACGGCATTCTTTCCAGATGACCAAACCATTTTATCTGTTGTAGCCATACATTAATATAGAAAAGATGTATCATTTTATAGTTCTCATTTTTAACTTGTTTATCCCGCCGAAGACGGATGTGTCGGGCCATTGGCGCAAATAAAACGGCGACATAACGCATTTCCATTCTCTGGACTACATCCTTCTGGAAATCTAATAGGACCATGGTCCTGATACAAGAGATATCCAGTGGGAGTTTGAGAATGAACGCTGAAGAAGAAGAAGAACTTGTTTATATGTTAATATTTTCCTCGTGTCATTGAAGGTACTTCTAGCCATTTTTATTCTCCCTTTAACTCCTGTTTCACATCTGCTATCATTTATGATTATGTGTTGTTGTAGTTTCTCTCCATGTATATTTATGTTTAGCTCTTGTTCTTCTGTGTCTTTGCTGATTATCATGACTTTTGTTTTTTGGATGTTTATATCTAGTCCATATTCTTTACTTGATTTATCGACGATCTATTAGTCTTTGTAGTTCATGTTCACTTTCTGCTAAAAGGACAGTGCCATCTGCATATCTCAGGTTATTTATTATTTTCCCACTGATCTTGAATCCTGGCATTCATTCTATATGTTTAAAGATATTCTTTGTGCAAATATTAAATATGCTTGGTGATAAAATACATCCGTGTCTAACTCCTCTTCTTATTTTCTATGTATGGTGAGTAGATGTTTTCACACTTTATTGATGCAGTTTGTTCTCAATATAGGCCTAGACCTATAGCATATTCAGTGGAGTAGCGTGGGTCAATGCCGCCCGGGGCGGAATCATAATTTTCCGCCCTTGTGGCATTAAAAAATATATGTCAGTGATTAGGAAAGCCTGGACGAGAATAAAATTGCCGCCCTCCCGATGATGCCGCCCGGGGCGGTCCGCACCTCCGCCCCCCTCTCGCTACGCCACTGAGCATATTTCTAATCAGTCTGATATTTTTTCCATCTATGCATATTTCTTGAAGACATTTAATTATTAATACGATTCACACTTTTAAGAATCTTCTTAACGGACGAGGTTCCTCGACGCATTAACTATGTCTAATCGACCCATTGATGTACCTGTTGACACTGTGGTCATGTTCACTATATATTGATCGCTCATTACTCAAGGCTATGTGCTGTCAAGAGCTGTTGCTTACAGCTAAAAAGATTCCTTCCTCATGACCATATGAAGTAATGATATGTGTTCAATTTTGCTTACTTCACGCATAACAAGAAATTAAACTCATCAATATAACACATAAATCTCCGCAAAAATCCTGCGTCATCAAGATCCTCATTGACATAAAACTGATTTTGTCATAGTCGGTCATGCACTATTTGTTATTATTAGAGTAGGTTCCCCTATATTTACAAAATATTACTCCGCGTCAACATTTCATGTAAATATTAATTAATTAAGTTATTATATATCTTAATTTAAGAAATATAATAAAATAATTACTTTTACAGCTGTTTAAATGATTAAAATATTACCGAATTAGTGTAATTTACTTAACTTAAATATTTTGTCAGAGAATATTTCGCGGACGTTCTTCCGTTACTTGTAGTTATTTAATCGGCCGGTTGCGTTATTGTGTCATTTCTGCTCGGAGTAGTTACGTTGTTGGACGTTTATGATGCGAATAGTATCACGTTACAGTGACTTTGTTATTCTTTGGTTTCATCGTTTATACTTCGTAGACAGTAATTTCTCTGACGGTGTAAACACTGAGTGCATTTGTGTAAGCTATAATAATATTCAATGGCTGAATCCCCGATGAATATCGTCATCCAAGATGAAGAAATGAAAGATGACGTTGATAGTTACTCCAGCGGCAGTGATGTTGATATATCTTTGGAAGCAGACGATGTGGATAACATGATTCGTGTTAATTCTGTTACAAATTGTCAAAAAATCCACAGTGAAAGTATTAAAAGCCGAAGAAAAAGAAGACCAGGTTGTCATGGCAGTAGAAGACACAAAGGAGGCAGTCGTCATAAACATAAAGGCTACCAGCCATACCAAACTAAAGAGGACGTTGAAATGCAACTTATGCGACAATCTTTAGAACTCCAAGAAAAGGAAAATGCTGCTGCCGTGGTGCGTAATGAAGGAGCTGGTCAGTTTGTAAACTTCCCTGTTGCACCTTTTAACTCCACACAGTTTCTTATGGATGAGCATTGTGAAAGTTCACCAGCTGCAGTTTATAAATCTTATAATAACAGTGTTCTGAGATCGTTTTCATCAGAAGACAGACTACACTCAGTGCCTTCGACACCTGCTGACTCTAGTCATGAGACAATTGCATTTCAGAAAAAAGACACAGAGTTTACAGACTTTTTTGCAACAGCTCATGCAGAAAGTTTGCAAAGTTTACCAAAAACAGAACTTGTAAAACATTACATTCATCTGGAAGAGAAGATTGCATTACTGCAGAAGAAAGTTGCACAGGCAGAACTCCATCACAGCCATGTTGATTATTCATATTCAGAAAATGGCAAACATTCAGATAAAACATATTCATGTGACCTGATCTGTAACTCCGATACAAATTCTTTATCCAGTAGTAATGAGGAATTCATTGATCTTTCATTAGTGACCCAACCATCCATTTGTGTAGGCGATCCAGCACCAACGAAATAGTCTCAAGTTAATCAGGAAATGTCAAAATAAACCTTCAGATTGTTCGAATAAGCCTTCATGGACTCTTCAACATCTTACTTTGGCTTAATTAGGGAATTTTAGTTAAATTAATTAACTTAATAAAACACTTCTACAAGGCAGGCAGGGGTACTCAAAACTGTTTCTGTATTGTGATTTGCAGTGTAAGCTGTATAATTACTTTTCATGATTAATCCTCAAGAATCTGTTGAAGAATCATATATTTTATTGGGTTGATTGGTTGGTTGCTGATTCAGCAGTCCATGGGCTCATGCCCATTGACCCATAAATTGTATTTTGTGTATGTTTTAGAAATGTATTTTGGTATTTGTATTATAGATAGGCCTAATTGTCTTTACCTAGTAAAGATATATTGTAGTAATACACTAATACAGCAACATAGAGATAAAACATCAAATCTGGAATAGTACATTGTTCCAAAATAGCAGCACCATGATATAAGTCTTTTGACACGTTCTGCAGGTGAATTTTTTAATAATTCATAGTTTTTCCACAAGCAAATCTGTGCTGAATGTATTGTAAAATGACATCCAGCATTATAGTAAATACAGTTTAACTTTTGATATAATTCTGGAACTTTCATTAAGGTAAAGGGTAGGCCCCATGGCAGCAACCTACTGTCGTGGAATTAATTATGTCACATTATTTATTATTTAAATGTTTTTTGTCGATAGTTGATTGAATACAGATATTTAAAGGTGGTATGCAATTTTGGTTAACATTGCTAATACCATTTGTAATCTTGATAATGGAAGATTTTCTCATTTGATTTTTAACATGTATACACAGGAAGATAAGTATGCTCAAAATTGCTGGTCAGCAAAGTGTTAATACATTTTCACATATTTTTAAATTAGCTGTGAGAACTTTTTAATTTAGCTGTCATTACAGTTGAAGCAGTTCGTTATCATGGCTGATCATTCATTTTTAATTAGAACTGGCCACTACAGGATCACCTATACCAGTTCTCGGTAGCTCATAAAAATAAATGTCGATATGTAACTAATACAAACATATCTATGACAAGACTTAGTTCTCGGTAGCTCATAAAAATAAATGTTGATATATAAAAGTAATACAACCGTGTATGCTATATTACTTTCATGAACACATATTTCCCAACCTTCTACAAGACTTAGTTCTCTGTGTGTCACAAAAATAAATGTTGATATGGAACAATAGTACTGAATTGAAGACTTTCCAACCTTGTATGAACTTCGTGACAAAAACATTGAGACTGCCATGTGCACCTGAAGACTGGAAGCTTTGTGCTAGAGACTGACTTGAAGATCTAGCAAGAACAAAATATTCCTGAGCACAAAAGAATTGCTGATGATAATTGGGCTTAAAATTTCTTCTCTTGGGATGGAAATAATGTCATGTGCAAAATTTCAAAGATGTTTAGTAGGCTAGGCAGTATTTATAGGTACGTTTGTGCATTTAAATTAACTGTACAAGATCAGATAACAATTTTTAAAATCATCAGTTTTATGTTATTTTAAATGAATATTTGCTGAAACTATTTTAATGAATTGTATTCAAAAACTTTCACAAAAATAGACTTTAGAAGTCAAATCCCAATATAACCACCATGTTCAGACTGCGAGCTTGTCAACTAGTACAGATTTTTGAAAAGTTATATAATGAAATTTGTTATCAAAGTTCAATACCGTATGTTTATGTTTAGTAAATATTTTTCTTTCAATTTCTCTTGCTTGTTCATTGTGTTTTGTAATTATTTCTCTTGCTTGTTCATTGTGTTTTAAGCCATTTCTTTGTTATGTTTAAAATGTAGCCATTTTTTTTTGTATTTAAGAAATATTTTGGTAGCCATTTCATTGTTGTTGTAGCCATTTATTTTTCTTATTCAGTGTTTTTAATTTCTTATTTAATGTTTTGTAATTATTTTGTTTTTAGAATGTGAACTAGAATGTATAAACAAATTTAAATATCTGGGAGGAAATATAAACTGTTCGGAGATTGTTCATACGTGATTAGCGAAAGACTCGCAATTGCAACATTCATGTTAACACAAATGAGAAAGCTGTGACAAAGTAGTAATAATGATACTAACTTAACCCTTTTAAGATCATGTGTTTCCTATGGATGCATGTGGCATATTCAGTGTTGAAGGAAGGGAAAATGGCCAATTGATGAACGGTGAAAGAGTTGAATTGTCTTGATGGAGACGTGTGTTGGCAGGGTTTGAAGGGAGGCAAAAAATAGCAATATTGTTCCCTGATATGCATGTTGTAATATGTGACTAAGGTGGTTTTAAGGGGTAGTGTTATGGCACCATTTTTGGCACTGAAGGAACATAAGATAGATTAAATTATCTTTTATTCAGTGTTTTTGTAGACATTTCTTATTGAATATTTTTGTAGACATTTCTCTTTCATTTGATGTTTCAAGTCATTTTTCTTTCATATTTTTTGTAGGTGAAACTTAGAAAAGTGTAATGAAGCTTTGCTAATCCGTAGCAATACACAAAAATCAACATTTCACGCAAAAAAGGCAGTTTTCTTTTCTGTGATATATTTTTTTAGTCATTTCTCTTTCATATTAAATATAGTTTATTTTAGCAATACAGTCAAATAAAAAAAATTAGATGCTTGGTTCGGAACAACAAAATGGCCTCCGGTTATTAACAGAAATCCGCTATATACAGTATCAATAATAAATATAATATGGGATGTTGAAAGTATTGCTAAATTGAAAATTTGTTAAAAACATAATCTCCATAGGGGGACTCCATTGTATAATGTTTTGTAGTCTTTCCAACACAGATTTAGTGTTATTGTTGCTACAGGTATATGATTTCTTTGTTTCTGTAACTATATTTTTCTCAACAATATACATTCATGGCAGACAGGGCACCTCGTGGTTGCTAAGAAGCTACTATTCCATGATGCCTGTGGTGCCTGAGAAAGCTTCTTGGTTGGTGTACATTGGCAGGATCATATCCCAGACACAGAGATTCATGAAAAAAACTAAGCTTAATCTTAGTTATGTGTCTACACCTTGTTGATTCTAGTTTATCCTTTGTTGATAGAATGTTCTATTTCTGATCGGCAGTAACCATCTATTGTTATTCTAACTTCAATGTATGTCAATTAATGACTTGCCTTAGCAGGGTCCCAGTAGCACACTGATAGTATGTCAGGTACAGTACAAGTAGACTCCACCACATTGTCAAGTTATTTTCCTTGTCTGTTTGTAAATTTCATGTTCATCATTTAATAATTTAAATAATTTATTTTAGGGTTGGGATAGTTGTGTTTTACATAACCTAACCCCAACCCTAAATATATAAATATTTTAAATATTAAATGATGAACATGAAATTTACAAACATAGACAAGGGATATAGTTAAACTTGTTGTGGCACTTACTTTTACTGTACCTTATGCCCTTTCACTTTCTTCCTATTTCACACTTTAACCTTTCTATCTATGCTCAACTATTGCCATATTGAGTACAGTTCCTGAAGATTTTATCAATTATGTACAGCAGTTAAGATAGTTCCATCAGCATATCTCATGATTTGCATGTTATTTATCTATTGTCTGTTTTTGTAAATGACATTTTTTTTCTAGACTTGCTTGTAATGTTTGGTTTTGAGTGAATGTTGACTATTAAAAGTGACATTACATCATTGAAATTATAACAGTCAATATTTTTATCTGAACAATATAGTTACAGTGGAATACCTATATAAAAATTTATCCAATAAAATATTGATGTAATAATCTTCTTCAGCGTTCATTCTCAAACTCCCGCTGGATATCCTTAGATTTCCAGCAGTCCAGAGAATGAAAATGCATTGTCACCGTTTTATTTGCACCAATGGCACGGCACATCCGTCTTCGGCAGATGTAATAATTAAAATCTACTATATACAGTGAAGAATAAACTGATTAGAGATTTTCAAGTGTTCTTAAATAGGGTAGGGGTGGGAGCCCTGTTCATGAGTTACATCAACAATTTTGTAACAACACCACCACCCCTAACGAAACATAAAGGAATACATTCCTATCTATATATAGTGGAATCCCATCATAACAACATGGTCCAGACTGACAGGATATGTATGTAACAACAGAAATTCTACTACATACAGTACAAACAATATAGAATAAATATAATTTGAAATGTTGAAAAGTGTTGTTATATAGGGACGTTTGTTACAACAATGCACTATAGAGGGATTCCACTATAAACTCCCTTTGGATCATAGATCTTCAACAGAACTCCTCCATCTTGTCCTATATGTAGCTATTGCTTCCAGTTCTTCCCATGTCCCGCTGAGTCTTTTTGATTTTTTTCTTGTTCACACAACTGAAATCAGCACTGATATGACAGTGATTCAAAGTTGCAATGATATTAATCAACAATACAACTGAGAGAGGTATCCAGCAGCTGTGTACAACACTGGTTGCCAAGAGTGTGTAGCTGCTGAGGGGAAGGAGTTATTTTTATATAATCCACTAATCCCGGGAACATTTTGAAGATACCACACACATATATATATATATATATACATACATACCCAATTTTGTTATGGTGTGCTATATATATAAAAAAATATAGACCCAATTCTGTTGTGGTTTGACACAGAACATGTCTGTGATGACCAAGGTACCAGATTCGCATCCTGTAGCAGGTAATTGTGCATCCAAATCGATCAGAAAGCAACGGGAAAACTCTGAATGTATTTATATTGCCTAGAGAATCACTACATCCACAAAAATTCTGGGTTAGTGGCTACATTGTGAATAGCATATTTATAAAAATATATACAAGTTTATTTCGCAAAATTCTGTTATGGCATAAAGTTTTCATCAGCCCAGACAAATTTTTGAAAATGTTACTCAACAGTGTTTGAAATGAAGGGTCATAGAATATCTTTAAGAGACAATACTGCATACATTCACTTGAACTACGTGGCTTTTGAAAAAAAAAATTTTTTTAATTTGTTTGGGCACATACCGGTATATAAAAGACTAATCTTGGAAAGTCAGATTCCAAGAAATAACAGCAGTCTATATTATTGAGGACTTCCTGATTACAAGACTGTAAGAAGCAGGACAGATTGTACAGAATTGAGAGAGGCAAGTGATTAGCTTGCAGATGTGATGGTCTTCATACGATAATGCTTACTAAATAATTCATTTTGTGTGCCTGTAGTTTGTATGTTAACTTAACTTTCATGTACATTTCTCAAATGTTTTTCAACTGTACATTATTAAACAAATCAGTTCTTCACATGCTATGTGTTTGATCCTAATCAATTATTGTTTGGTTATTTGCTGTTTCTTTGATTGGTGGTTGTTTGGTTATATATATATCTATACGCTGCATCCCTTGTTTGCCTTGCGGCGTCAGGGGTAGAAGAGTTCTCTGGAGATGGTCTTCCTGTGTGCTATTTGTAAGTTTATTCCTGTGGTTTCTTTGATCCATCTTTTACATGGTCTGTCTCTGGCTTTATATCCGTTATGTCTATGTGTCATGCTGTCTGTTGGTAGTCTGGAAGCGTGTGAAAATCACTTGATTTGTTCCAATACTAGTATTGTTTTGGTTATCTCTCTGATGTTATCGTTTCTAATTATATCACTTAAAGACGACTCAGAGTATTCTCCGTAGACATGTCATTTCTGCTGTCACTATTTTTCTTTTGTCTTGTGCTGTCATTGTTTGGTTATGTATGTTGAAAAATGGAATGAAAGATGTCAATTTATTTTGTTGGTATGTCAAATATCTCAATTTGTTTTTAGTAGTGGGTCAAATATCTCAATCTGTTTTGGAAGTGTGTCAAAGACCTCAATTTATTTTGTTGGTGTGTCAAAGACCTCAATTAATTTTGTTGATGTGTCAAAGACCTCAATTTATTTTGTTGTGTCAAAGACCTCAATTTATTTTGTTGTGTCAAAGACCTCAATTTATTTTGTTGTGTCAAAGACCTCAATTTATTTTGTTGATGTGTCAAAGACCTCAATTTATTTTGTTGTGTCAAAGACCTCAATTTATTTTGTTGATGTGTCAAAGACCTTCAAAAATTTTGAGTCAGCATCATCATGTGCCATGCCGGCTGGCATAGGCAATCATGGCTCTCTACAGCTCTCTGTCATCAGAATCGTTGTTTCCCTGCCGTGCCAGGTTGTCAAACTGTCTAATATTTTCTCACATTGTCGCCCTCTGTCTCTTTTGCCATCAATCTTGCCTGTTGTGATTATGTTCTCCAAACCTCGTCTCATAACATAGCCAAAAAATGAAGATTGTCTTTTTCCTATATTATTGACTGAGCTCTATCTTCATTTGACTCTTTCAACACCTCCACACTTCTTTTTCTGGCAATCCATAAAATAAAGTAAATAATACTCCTTTAAAAAAACAGCCAAATATCCATCCTGGCACTCCATAAAATAAAGTAAGTAATACTCCATTAAAAAAACAGCCAAATATCCATCCTGGCACTCCATAAAATAAAGTAAGTAATACTCCATAAAAAAGCCAGCCAAAGTATCCTGGCACTTTGATACAAATGTATTTAATTCTACAATATATTGGTAAAACAGCACATAAACAATAACACGAACGAGTAAGCAATATATACAAACTAAATATTGGAATACAAAAAGGATGATTGATCAATGTACATTGAAAATTAGACCATAAGGAACATGATCTAATGTTATAATTAATTTTCTCTTTGTGATAGGATATTTATGGATGAGTTTGAATTATGAACCATCAATATATTCTGGGAAGACACATAGGTGCTCAGCCCCTCTCCAGCAAATGTTGAAGGGTACGGATGCTAATGGTTCCTGTGGTTTGCTGGTAGCATATTCTTTTCATTCTACTATGTAGAATCCAGTTGTACTAGTTCAATGTCTCATCATTCCCTGTATCTTCTATCCACTCGTACATCATTGTTTTCATTTGTCTTCTTTCTTCAATTAGTATGAGAGTTTCATCTGAGATGTAGCCTTATTTCTTGGTAACTTTTCTGGGTATAAGATTTTGTGTTGTAGAAACAAGAATACCTCTTGAATAGTTGGCTAGTTCATCGGGTGTTAATTCTTCTTGTACAGCCGGTAGTATTTCAAATTTGTGGTTAACTTTGATGCTATACTCTGCTGGTATCAAAGTGGATGGGTTTAGCAACTTTTTATAATCTTTATTTTTACGTCCACCATGAGAAGTTTGTGTCACAATCTGCACTCTTAAGGGTCTTGGTGCATAGAATGCTTGATTGCCATCTGTGTTGAATTAAGATGTAATCTATTTGATTTTTTTTGTCTTGCCATCCGATTGAGAGGCGATTACCAACAGCAAATAAAACTGGAATCTGGTTATACAAGTGGATTTAGAAACTAGAGAGATAAAACTATGACACTAGGACTGCAAAATGAAGACTCCCACTTAGAAATAAAATAGTTGAGATAGTGCTGTTACAGTTTCCAGAAGATAATCTGACTAGCAATGTCATTTACTTGGGGGTTTAATGTTGAATGATGGCTAGTGTGATGTAGAGCTTCCAAACTGCTTCATGAGCATCAACCATGATTGATGACACATTAAGGCTGAGATTTGGTATTAAGTGCGGTAGTCGTAGAACTGGCAGCTTGTAGGTAGGAATGTTTAACCATCAGTATGTATACACTTCTTCATCTGCTAGGGGAGACATCAATGAATCTGTCAGGAATGTAATCATGTAAGTTCATGACCAATAGCTTCCACATATGGAGAAAAGTAACACTATAAGGAATGTCATTTACTTTGGGGTTTGCTGTTGTTGAACTTGGGGTTTGCTGTTGAATGATTGTTGGTATGATGAGAAAAGGATCTTCCTGGTGCAGTGGTTCAATAATTTGCCCTGTGCTCAAGAAGTAACATGTTTGATCCTCGGACATGACAGTTTACTAGTGATAACTTCTGCATGTAGTGTAGTTGGGTTAGGTTTTGTCATGGTTGCTGTAATAAAGGTTTGTGTAGTCTATTGTATTTGAAATTTGGTGGGGTGGGGTAACAGATGTCAACCCTTTTTAGTTGTTTCTTATAAGGAGCACGGTAGTGAGCTTACTGTCACCCGGTTACATCGTGTCATGTTTAAAACCATGTCAGGACGAAAACAAATTGCCAGTGTGGTGATTTTTCGTCTAACTAGACCTCGCCTCCAGTCAACCTAGCTGTAAATGGGTACCTGATGCAGTTAGGGGTGGTAAAGACAGCAAGGATGGGAACTGGACACCCCACTTAATAGTTGCGATTTATCTTCATCCCCGATGGCAGGTGCTGCCATGGAAGCTACCCTTATCGTACCTTTATGACATAAATAAGTTTTGCCTAGGCCCGAAAGGAGAATAAAGCATGCCGGATGAGGTGACTAAGTGGTTTTGAGGGAGTTTGGCCATCCCATTAGGGTTAAAGTGACCCTAAATTGGATGTATCAGGCTGAAAGGTGCAGATATCTCAGCAAAGGATATATCCTGAATAGGATTTGGTAGCGTATCCAATTCAGGGCGCAGTCATCAACCCAACATTTTTTGGCTGTAGTGATTTTCTAGGCAATATTTGTTGAGTAGTTTGCCATTGATTTGTGAATGGTCCAGATGCAGTTGCCTGAGGCAGAATTTTTAATCATGTACCGTGACCATCACAGATGTGTTTTGTACCACCCTGCCACAGAGCTGGACTCTGAATAAGATATCCTTCAAAAAATTTACTGTTCTAATAGTGTCTATTTTCTTCAGCAAACCTCTTGTAAAAGTGTTTATTTTCTTCAGCAAACCTCTTGTAATAGTGTCTATTTTCTTCAGCAAACCTCTACTGTTTTAATAGTGGCTATTTTCTTCAGCAAACCTCTACTGTTTTAATAGTGTCTATTTTCTTCAGCAAACCTCTACTGTTTTAATAGTGTCTATTTTCTTCAGCAAACCTCTACTGTTCTAATAGTGTCTATTTTCTTCAGCAAACCTCTTGTAATAGTGTCTATTTTCTTCAGCAAACCTCTACTGTTGTTCTGAAACTCCCACTGATTAAAAGGATATAGTCCACATTAGAGTTGCATTTTTCAAGCCTGATGTGGCTAAATCATAAACCAGATATTTTGGAGGAAATATGGAACACAGTGCTGACTAGATCATTCACACGCACACACTTTGTTCATTTTACTACATATTCTCATAATCATACACACATACACTGATAATTCTATTGCCTATCATCTTTCTGTCTGAGATATATCTGATTCACTATCATCATTCATATTTGAAGAGTACAATGCACAATGATCCTCCAACTCAATGTCCGCTATGTGAAAAGAGCCTTCGACGAAACTGGCAAACCTGCGGAAACAATGATTTGTTAAAATATCTGTTCTAGGAAATGATTTTTTATAATATCACTTCTAGGAAACACACTTCACATGTATACTATCCAACTACCCTGTGTATGCAAAGCTCACTCAATAGTCTTTACTCAACACAGATCAGTTAACAGTGTTACACAGCAACAGTCTTTATTCAACACAGATCGGTTAACAGTGTTACTCACACAGCAACAGTCTTTACTCAACACAGATCAGTTAACAGTGTTACACAGCAACAGTCTTTATTCAACACAGATCAGTTAACAGTGTTACACAGCAACAGTCTTTATTCAACACAGATCAGTTAACAGTGTTACACAGCAACAGTCTTTATTCAACACAGATCAGTTAACAGTGTTACTCACACAGCAACAGTCTTTACTCAACACAGATCAGTTAACAGTGTTACTCACACAGCAACAGTCTTTACTCAACACAGATCAGTTAACAGTGTTACTCACACAGCAACAGTCTTTACTCAACACAGATCGGTTAACAGTGTTACTCACACAGCAACACAGTCTTTACTCAACACAGATCAGTTAACAGTGTTACTCACACAGCAACTGTCTTTACTCAACACAGATCAGTTAACAGTGTTACACAGCAACAGTCTTTACTCAACACAGATCAGTTAACAGTGTTACTCACACAGCAACAGTCTTTACTCAACACAGATCGGTTAACAGTGTTACTCACAAAACAACACAGTCTTTACTCAACACAGATCGGTTAACAGTGTTACTCACACAGCAACAGTCTTTACTCAACACAGATCAGTTAACAGTGTTACTCACACAGCAACTGTCTTTACTCAACACAGATCAGTTAACAGTGTTACACAGCAACAGTCTTTACTCAACACAGATCAGTTAACAGTGTTACTCACACAGCAACACAGTCTTTACTCAACACAGATCAGTTAACAGTGTTACTCACACAGCAACACAGTCTTTACTCAACACAGATCAGTTAACAGTGTTACTCACACAGCAACACAGTCTTTACTCAACACAGATCGGTTAACAGTATTACTCACAAAACAACACAGTCTTTACTCAACACAGTTTACTCCGCCATGCTTTACTCTGCTTATTCAACTTCATACAGCCCTCACCCCACAGACTACCTCACACACACATCACCCACCTCCACCCAATGTAATACTTCACACACACAACTTCTACACCCCTTTTTCTTCTTCTGCGTTCATTCTCAAACTCCTGCACATTAGCAAGTTGCAGTCTGGAGAACGGAATGCGTTGTCATGGTTTACAGCATTGCTGCGATATCTGCTCTTTTTGACTTGACACATCCGACTTCATCGTGGCATGGGTCACTTTGGCCCAATATGGGATGGGAGCTCCACCACATAACCTTCGCTCTTCTCTCGGGCAACACCTGTGCATCTACACCACTCACACATCCTATACTACATCCAATACCCATTAGTATCACCTCAAAGATGACTTACTTATTCGGTGAACTGAGTCTGCTGATTGTCTTCCAGGCATCACATCCTGGGCTGTGACAGAAGCTTCTCAGCTCTTCCAAAGCTTTTTTTGTCTCCACATCTCCCTCTGTGTAATATTCTTCTTCTGTCAGTAAGTGAGGCTTCGGCCGGAACCAACGATACCTATGAATTATACAACTAGCACTATACAAAATTTGTATGTAATGACACCAACTAGCACTAAAATATGTATGTAATGACATAAACTAGCAACCATCTTTATGTAATGAATGACAGCAACTAGCAACCAACATTTTTATGTAATGACAGCAACTAGCAACCAACATTTTTATGTAATGACAGCAACTAGCAACCAACATTTTTATGTAATGACAGCAACTAGCAACCATTTTTATGTAATGACAGCAACTAGCAACCAACATTTTTATGTAATGACAGCAACTAGCAACCAACATTTTTATGTAATGACAAAAAAAATTATTTGTACCATTGCCAAACCGGGTCTCTCTCATCTTCACATTACAGAAAGATAGTGACATGTGAGATGAAATGCTTGAGGAAAGCTGCAGGGGTCCCCAGGCTCGACAGATTACGAAATGTAGATATCAGGGAAAGAATAGGTATAATATCTTGTACAGATTACATAGAGAGAGAACAGATCAAATGGTTTGGCCACATTATGAGAATGCATCATGCCAAGTTGCCCATACAGGCATATAACCAAATGAAATCAGGATACAAAGCCAGAGGAAGACCACGGAAAAGATATAAAATGTCTGGGACATCTTGAACAAACACAGTCATAGCATAACCGAGGTGACACATCTGGTCTTGGAACACAAGCTTGAGCTCCAATCACCCCCTACACGTAACGGCAAGTGTTGATAACAAACTATCTGATGAAAGACAATAGACAAAAAAACTGAAATAATTTTCCTCCACTCCAATCATCATCATCAAGTGCCGTCTCCGCAATGAAGGTTGGCTGCAACGTATCTCCAACATCTCCTGTCTTGGTGGTGCACTCTGCTAGACTGTAACCTGTCCATCGTGTAATGTTACTCTCCCACTTGTATCTCTGCCTACCTCTTGCTCGCTTCCCTTTGACTTTACCCTCAAGTAAGGTCTTCAATAAGGTGTCATGTCTTTTAATGTGTCCAAAGTATTTTATTTGCCTGATATTTATTTCTCTTAGTAGTTCTTTCTTCATATTAAGTGTCTTTAGCACCTCTTTATTTGTTTTCTTCTCTTTCCATGATGTTCTCCATATTCTTCTATATACCCACATCTCAAAGGCATCAATTTTGTCTTCTAATTGTTTATTTAGTGTCCATGTTTCTGAGCCATACATTAATATGGAATAGATGTAGCATTTTATAATTCTCATTTTTAACTTGTTTGTAATTTGTTTAGATATTAATAATTTCCTCATGTCATTGAAGGTACTTTTAGCCATTCCTATTCTCCTTTTAACTTCTGTTTCACATCTGCCATCATTTGTGACTATGTGTCCAAGATATTGATACTGTTTTACTTGTTGTAGTTTCTCTCCCTGTATGTTTATGTTTATCTCCTGTTCTTCTGTGTCTTTGCTGATTGTCATGGTTTTTGTTTTTTGAATGTTTATATCCAGTCCATCCACTCCAATAAGAGTATGCAAATAGTACTTATGTAGGAAATAGGTAATGAAGTCTTACTGAATGATGTCTATCACACTATCACTGTTGGATGCTCATATGAAATACACACAACAATACACTGGATATAATTATACAAATAGCAATACACAGGATGTAATCGATGTTTCTACAAAAAAGCCTTTGACATCCGCACTGCTTTCCAAGACTTGCCTATAGGCGTGACAAAAATCTTGTGTGTATTGTTGTCATATCTACTCGTCGTCTTTTGATGTTATGTGCTTATCTTGATAAAGGTCTTTTGGTCTTATGTCCTGTGTATTGTTATTTGTATGATTATATCCTGCGTAATGTTGTATGTATTATTATTTCAAGTGAGCATCCGACAGTGATAGTGTGTTAGTCGTCGTTCACTAAGACTTCATTACTTGTTTCCTACATAAGTACTATTTTCATACAGCTTTGCTAGCAATATAACTTGTTATTGATTGTCATAAGATTATGCACTCAATCACCTGTTAGCAACAGTCAAGTTCAGCATTGAGCTTTCACTTCAAACATGAAGTTCAAGTAACCAAGGTGATGTACATAAGATTATGCACTCAATCACCTGTTAGCAACAGTCAAGTTCAGCATTGAGCTTTCACTTCAAACATGAAGTTCAAGTAACCAAGGTGATGTACATAAGATTATGCACTCAATCACCTGTTAGCAACAGTCAAGTTCAGCATTGAGCTTTCACTTCAAACATGAAGTTCAAGTAACCAAGGTGATGTACATAAGATTATGCACTCAATCACCTGTTAGCAACAGTCAAGTTCAGCATTGAGCTTTCACTTCAAACATGAAGTTCAAGTAACCAAGGTGATGTACATAAGATTATGCACTCAATCACCTGTTAGCAACAGTCAAGTTCAGCATTGAGCTTTCACTTCAAACATGAAGTTCTAGTAACCAAGGTGATGTACATAAGATTATGCACTCAATCACCTGTTAGCAACAGTCAAGTTCAGCATTGAGCTTTCACTTCAAACATGAAGTTCTAGTAACCAAGGTGATGTACATAAGATTATGCACTCAATCACCTGTTAGCAACAGTCAAGTTCAGCATTGAGCTTTCACTTCAAACATGAAGTTCAAGTAACCAAGGTGATGTACATAAGATTATGCACTCAATCACCTGTTAGCAACAGTCACGTTCAGCATTGAGCTTTCACTTCAAACATGAAGTTCTAGTAACCAAGGTGATGTACATAAGATTATGCACTCAATCACCTGTTAGCAACAGTCACGTTCAGCATTGAGCTTTCACTTCAAACATGAAGTTCAAGTAACCAAGGTGATGTACATAAGATTATGCACTCAATCGCCTGTTAGCAACAGTCAAGTTCAGCATTGAGCTTTCACTTCAAACATGAAGTTCTAGTAACCAAGGTGATGTACATAAGATTATGCACTCAATCACCTGCTAGCAACAGTCAAGTTCAGCATTGAGCTTTCACTTCAAACATGAAGTTCAAGTAACCAAGGTGATGTACATAAGATTATGCACTCAATCACCTGTTAGCAACAGTCAAGTTCAGCATTGAGCTTTCACTTCAAACATGAAGTTCTAGTAACCAAGGTGATGTACATAAGATTATGCACTCAATCACCTGCTAGCAACAGTCAAGTTCAGCATTGAGCTTTCACTTCAAACATGAAGTTCAAGTAACCAAGGTGATGTACATAAGATTATGCACTCAATCACCTGTTAGCAACAGTCAAGTTCAGCATTGAGCTTTCACTTCAAACATGAAGTTCAAGTAACCACGGTGATGTACATAAGATTATGCACCCAATCACCTGTTAGCAACAGTCAAGTTCAGCATTGAGCTTTCACTTCAAACATGAAGTTCAAGTAACCAAGGTGATGTACATAAGATTATGCACTCAATCACCTGTTAGCAACAGTCAAGTTCAGCATTGAGCTTTCACTTCAAACATGAAGTTCAAGTAACCACGGTGATGTACATAAGATTATGCACTCAATCACCTGTTAGCAACAGTCAAGTTCAGCATTGAGCTTTCACTTCAAACATGAAGTTCAAGTAACCAAGGTGATGTACATAAGATTATGCACTCAATCACCTGTTAGCAACAGTCAAGTTCAGCATTGAGCTTTCACTTCAAACATGAAGTTCAAGTAACCACGGTGATGTACATAAGATTATGCTCTCAATCACCTGTTAGCAACAGTCAAGTTCAGCATTGAGCTTTCACTTCAAACATGAAGTTCAAGTAACCAAGGTGATGTACATAAGATTATGCACTCAATCACCTGTTAGCAACAGTCAAGTTCAGCATTGAGCTTTCACTTCAAACATGAAGTTCTAGTAACCAAGGTGATGTACATAAGATTATGCACTCAATCACCTGTTAGCAACAGTCACGTTCAGCATTGAGCTTTCACTTCAAACATGAAGTTCAAGTAACCACGGTGATGTACATAAGATTATGCACTCAATCACCTGTTAGCAACAGTCACGTTCAGCATTGAGCTTTCACTTCAAACATGAAGTTCTAGTAACCAAGGTGATGTACATAAGATTATGCACTCAATCACCTGTTAGCAACAGTCACGTTCAGCATTGAGCTTTCACTTCAAACATGAAGTTCAAGTAACCAAGGTGATGTACATAAGATTATGCACTCAATCGCCTGTTAGCAACAGTCAAGTTCAGCATTGAGCTTTCACTTCAAACATGAAGTTCTAGTAACCAAGGTGATGTACATAAGATTATGCACTCAATCACCTGCTAGCAACAGTCAAGTTCAGCATTGAGCTTTCACTTCAAACATGAAGTTCAAGTAACCAAGGTGATGTACATAAGATTATGCACTCAATCACCTGTTAGCAACAGTCAAGTTCAGCATTGAGCTTTCACTTCAAACATGAAGTTCTAGTAACCAAGGTGATGTACATAAGATTATGCACTCAATCACCTGCTAGCAACAGTCAAGTTCAGCATTGAGCTTTCACTTCAAACATGAAGTTCAAGTAACCAAGGTGATGTACATAAGATTATGCACTCAATCACCTGTTAGCAACAGTCAAGTTCAGCATTGAGCTTTCACTTCAAACATGAAGTTCAAGTAACCACGGTGATGTACATAAGATTATGCACTCAATCACCTGTTAGCAACAGTCAAGTTCAGCATTGAGCTTTCACTTCAAACATGAAGTTCAAGTAACCAAGGTGATGTACATAAGATTATGCACTCAATCACCTGTTAGCAACAGTCAAGTTCAGCATTGAGCTTTCACTTCAAACATGAAGTTCAAGTAACCACGGTGATGTACATAAGATTATGCACTCAATCACCTGTTAGCAACAGTCAAGTTCAGCATTGAGCTTTCACTTCAAACATGAAGTTCAAGTAACCAAGGTGATGTACATAAGATTATGCACTCAATCACCTGTTAGCAACAGTCAAGTTCAGCATTGAGCTTTCACTTCAAACATGAAGTTCAAGTAACCACGGTGATGTACATAAGATTATGCTCTCAATCACCTGTTAGCAACAGTCAAGTTCAGCATTGAGCTTTCACTTCAAACATGAAGTTCAAGTAACCAAGGTGATGTACATAAGATTATGCACTCAATCACCTGTTAGCAACAGTCAAGTTCAGCATTGAGCTTTCACTTCAAACATGAAGTTCAAGTAACCAAGGTGATGTACATAAGATTATGCACTCAATCACCTGTTAGCAACAGTCAAGTTCAGCATTGAGCTTTCACTTCAAACATGAAGTTCAAGTAACCACGGTGATGTACATAAGATTATGCACTCAATCACCTGTTAGCAACAGTCAAGTTCAGCATTGAGCTTTCACTTCAAACATGAAGTTCAAGTAACCAAGGTGATGTACATAAGATTATGCACTCAATCACCTGTTAGCAACAGTCAAGTTCAGCATTGAGCTTTCACTTCAAACATGAAGTTCAAGTAACCACGGTGATGTACATAAGATTATGCACTCAATCACCTGTTAGCAACAGTCAAGTTCAGCATTGAGCTTTCACTTCAAACATGAAGTTCAAGTAACCAAGGTGATGTACATAAGATTATGCACTCAATCACCTGTTAGCAACAGTCAAGTTCAGCATTGAGCTTTCACTTCAAACATGAAGTTCAAGTAACCACGGTGATGTACATAAGATTATGCTCTCAATCACCTGTTAGCAACAGTCAAGTTCAGCATTGAGCTTTCACTTCAAACATGAAGTTCAAGTAACCAAGGTGATGTACATAAGATTATGCACTCAATCACCTGTTAGCAACAGTCAAGTTCAGCATTGAGCTTTCACTTCAAACATGAAGTTCAAGTAACCAAGGTGATGTACATAAGATTATGCACTCAATCACCTGTTAGCAACAGTCAAGTTCAGCATTGAGCTTTCACTTCAAACATGAAGTTCAAGTAACCACGGTGATGTACATAAGATTATGCACTCAATCACCTGTTAGCAACAGTCAAGTTCAGCATTGAGCTTTCACTTCAAACATGAAGTTCAAGTAACCAAGGTGATGTACATAAGATTATGCACTCAATCACCTGTTAGCAACAGTCAAGTTCAGCATTGAGCTTTCACTTCAAACATGAAGTTCAAGTAACCACGGTGATGTACATAAGATTATGCACTCAATCACCTGTTAGCAACAGTCAAGTTCAGCATTGAGCTTTCACTTCAAACATGAAGTTCAAGTAACCAAGGTGATGTACATAAGATTATGCACTCAATCACCTGTTAGCAACAGTCAAGTTCAGCATTGAGCTTTCACTTCAAACATGAAGTTCAAGTAACCACGGTGATGTACATAAGATTATGCACTCAATCACCTGTTAGCAACAGTCAAGTTCAGCATTGAGCTTTCCCTCCAAACATGAAGTTCAAGTAACCACGGTGATGATTCAGAGAGAAAAGTAAAAAAATAGCAAGCAACAAATTTAAATTGTCTACTAATGATAAGTTATTGTAGTTTTAGCTTGTTCTATTGAAGATGGATCATAAACTCTGAGGTCCCATGTGCAAGTTGTGTTTGTCAACATACCGAAGTGGTATGAGGTTCTTAACACACTGATGTATTTGATGTTTGCTGATCCAGCGGTCCATGGGCTCATGCCCTTTGACCCAATGTCATTAAATGGCATTATATTGCTGGGAAGTCCGTGGAATTTAGTCCCACCCTGGGACAGAGCCAGAGAATAACTATCACACCTCCAGGAAGGTAGGTTTCAACCTATGAACTGCTCCTAGCCACTGTAGCCAAGATAGCGTTCACTGCTCATTCCCCGCCACCAATTGACTACTGGTTATGCCGAAATTCTCTATTGCTCCAGGCATGCAACAAAATGTTCAAGTCAAATGGATTGTCACGTCCTGAGTCACTGTGCCTCTATGATGGGTTTCATCCATAGGAAAAAACAGTGCTGTCAGTCTTCCCCCCCCCAGTGCTGCACAGTACATCTCTGGCTCTCTCCCAACCACAGAGGGTGCATACATATATATTCAGGTAAACATGAAACACATTTCAACAACAAAATAAAAACATAATTGTATAGATGATGTGCCATGAAGTTTCTCTAAGAAGATAACCTCAATATAACGGCATGTCATCTATTAAGGTTTTCTGTTCCATGGGTGGTATGTCTAGTGGTCCATTGGTGAGACCCACAGACGCATCCACATGCGTAGTTGATGTTCTTTACACACTAAAGTGCTACGATGATGTTCTTAACACATTAAAGTGCTACAATGATGTTCTTAACACTTTGCTGACCAACAATCCTGAGCGTTATGTTTGAAAATTCATAAAAAATTGAAAACATACCTTATCAAAATGACATTTTCAGAGGGTCATAACTGATGTTTCTTATGCGTAATAAACTTAATTTATGTAACTTAGTCATATGATAATGGCAGCCATATTGAATTTATTAGGCTATTTATAGATACTTGCAGGTGCTTTTCAAAATCAATTATTTTCCCTGAATCTAAAATGAACTTGCTCAAAGTCATTGCAATAAAATGTTAACAATATGGACAGTAATCAATAAAATGTTAACAATATGGACAGTAATCAATAAAATGTTAACAATATGGACAGTAATCAATAAAATGTTAACAATATGGACAGTAATCAATAAAATGTTAACAATATGGACAGTAATCAATAAAATGTTAACAATATGGACAGTAATCAATAAAATGTTAACAATATGGACAGTAATCAATAAAATGTTAACAATATGGACAGTAATCAATAAAATGTTAACAATATGGACAGTAATCAATAAAATGTTAACAATATGGACAGTAATCAATAAAATGTTAACAATATGGACAGTAATCAATAAAATGTTAACAATATGGACAGTAATCAATAAAATGTTAACAATATGGACAGTAATCAATAAAATGTTAACAATATGGACAGTAATCAATAAAATGTTAACAATATGGACAGTAATCAATAAAATGTTAACAATATGGACAGTAATCAATAAAATGTTAACAATATGGACAGTAATCAATAAAATGTTAACAATATGGACAGTAATCAATAAAATGTTAACAATATGGACAGTAATCAATAAAATGTTAACAATATGGACAGTAATCAATAAAATGTTAACAATATGGACAGTAATCAATAAAATGTTAACAATATGGACAGTAATCAATAAAATGTTAACAATATGGACAGTAATCAATAAAATGTTAACAATATGGACACACAAATTCTTCAAGTAATCATACTTGTCAACATGATACAATACAATTTGGTAATAAAAAATGAAATGTGTGTTTTTATTGTGTTTTCATTTTTTGAGTAAATTATGTGTCTGTAGATTATAGAATACCTGGCACACTGCTACAATGATGTTCCTGGCACACTCAAGTACTACAATGATGTTCCTGGCACACTCGAGTACTACAATGATGTTCCTGGCACACTCAAGTACTACAATGATGTTCCTGGCACACTCAAGTGCTACAATGATGTTCCTGGCACACTCAAGTACTACAATGATGTTCCTGGCACACTCAAGTGCTACAATGATGTTCCTGGCACACTCAAGTACTACAATGATGTTCCTGGCACACTCAAGTACTATGATAATGTTCTTACAGAAATACTGGTGCAACAATGTCCACTTACCTAAATTTCTTTACCCAGACAAACAAGCCAGAAGGGAACAAGTATATCATCACTGCTACTGCGATGATCGCAATGGAAACCTCCGCAATTTGTGCTCCCTGGTACACCATGACAAGCCCAAGTAACTGCACGGTCCATTTGATCAAGTTAAGCGTGCGCTTGTTGCTAATAGGACCATATCTGTACACAACAGCAAAACTGACAAGTCCCATAACAACGGTGTATCCAAGGAATACCTGTAAATTAAAGTAATTACTGTAAAAACGTTCTCATGCAATAACCAAAATTAAGTTAATTATCAACCTCTTGTAATCAACATATTCTGAATAGTGAAGACCATATCTTGTTGACAGAATGAAAGCCAGGGATAAATAAGCATTGATTGAGCAAACCGTTAATATTACTTCGATTTGTCTTCTGTTATTATGCTCACTTGTGATTTTATTTTTACTCTCTCTGTTCTGGCCATAATTGTCTTTTTTCTCCTTTGTTTCTTTCTCTCATTTTATTTCCCGTATCATCTTCTCTCGCTCCTTACTTACATCATGATTCTCTGTAAATTTATTTCTTATTGTTTCTGTCCAAATGGGGAATTTTTTAGTTAAGTGTTGCTTGTCACTGTGTCTCGCTGTTATTTCACTTTATTGACTAACATTGGTAAAACGTATACTTATTTCTGTTTATTTTAACAATTTTACTATTAATAACACTGAAAGGTTTCCACTAGAATTTGATGAACAATAATAATGTTTCCACTAGAATTTGATGAACAATAATAATGTTTCCACTAGAATTTGATGAACAATAATAATGTTTCCACTAGAATTTGATGAACAATAATAATGCTCTGAGATGTTAAAAAAATTGGATGAAAATCATCAATCACAGGTGATTAAAAACCAAGACATGGAAGCGATTAGAGTTCATGGTCAAACTATTAACATGCGTTTTTTACTTTTTGTAAATTGTGAAAACAAATGCTCTATCTATTTATCTTTTGTCATTTCCACTTGTGCTGTTAAGCATCATGGGAAGAAGTTGAAGTTGTCTTGTCTTTCAATATTTGGGTTACATTAGCAAAGTTAAGATTACAGTTATTGTCTCCAATCATCTAGTTTGTGGTCTTTCTTGAACCTTGTTGCCTAATCTTCTGCTGTTTTATCACAAAGTGCTGGTTGCATTGGTTCTATTCTCATGAGGTGGTCCAACCACCTGAAATTTTACTGTCTCTCAATGTAGTTTTGAAGAGATGATCTTTATTTCTTTCCTAATACAAACTGGAAATACCATCTGTCTCTTGTGGATACCATCTGGATCTTATTTAAATATTACCTGTTTCAAAGTTACAGTACAACACCTAAAGTTACAGTGTCATGTGACGTATTCCTTCCAGAACGTTGTCTTCCCAATGAACTCTGAACCTCTCTCTGTCTTGGGCGATGTGGCTTGCATTTTCTAGCGATGTATTCATGTTATCTTTAATGTCATCAGTCCATCATCTTCTTGGTCTGCCCCTTCTCCTCTTCCCAGGTACTCTTCCCTCCATTATTTGTCTTTCTAAACAGTTGTGTCTCTTTATATGACCAAACAGGCGTAGTTTTCATTTTGTTATTGTGTTTAGTAACCAACACTCTGGAATATTCAGTGTGTTTATAATATCTGAGTTTCTGATTTTATCCTTCCATGATATTCTAAGTATCTTCCTGTAGCATTTTAGCTCGAAGGCGTTGATCCTCTTTGCCGCCGCTGTTTTACTTAGAGTCCATGTTTCACTGCCGTATGTTGCAATCGGAAAAATAAAAGTTCGTAACATTAGCACTTTCGTTTCTATTTTGTTGTTTTTCCATATGTTTTTCAGCCGTGTTATTTTGCAATATGCCATTGCCAATCTCTTCCTTATTTCTGTCATGCAGTCTCCTGCACTGTTGATGTTTGCTCCTAAGTATTCAAATTTATCCACAAAAGTTACAGTACAACACCTAAAGTTACAGTACAACACCTAAAGTTACAGTACAACACCTAAAGAAAGTGATATAAACTCCAGATATACCAACCTGCCAGTGGTTTTTGATAATGTCGCTGAAGTAGTATGAAATCCATTGATAGAGGTACATTGAAGCTGAGGTACTGACAGCAGCGATGATGTATCCAAGGGTTCTCATTTTCTGTAAAGGTAAGACACAGATGATTGCGGTGTCACATAAATGGTAGGTTCACACATTTGTATACTCTTCTTCTGCATTTATTTTCAGATTACTAGCTAGCAGGATGTATTTGGCACAATGGAATGAATTGTATAATGATTTGCAGCTTGACTGCGATATCTGTGCTTTTTTTTGTTTGATACATTTGATTTCGGCATGTCATTTGGGTTACTGTGACCAATAGGATGTGATAGACAAGTACACCCCAAAAACTCCTTGGTTGATTCTTAAAACATGCATGGCAGGTCAAACTGTTGCTTCTCTTTAACCACCTTTTGGGCTGCAGAATTTTTTAATACATTTATATCAGAAATATGTGAGTTTTTAAAATGAACACACTAGTGCAATTTATTTTTGTGTCCAACATTTGATTTGTATTTCTGATGAAAGCCTTATGGTGCAAATGTTTTTGTTAAATTCTCAGTTAAAACAACTTATTTCAAAACTCTCACTTGAGACAACTTTTTTCAACACTCTCACTTACTTGAGGTAATAGCTTACTAAGAATGAAAACAGCCAAGAGAAGAGATCCCAGAATCCCGACACTCACGCCGGTGCCATATTGCAGGAACATGTTTCTAAGGAACAACAGTTTATAAATCAACAATTGGTTAATCACAACCAAACATGTGAACAAAAACATCTCTAATATTGTCTTCTTTTAAGATATTTAATCACCTTCTTCTGCATTCATTTTCACACTCCTGCAGATTAGCAGGATGTAGTCTAGAGAATGAAATGTGATGTGTGATGGTTTACAGCACTGCTGCGATATCTGTGTCTCTCTCTATACTGATATTGTAAACTACTAGACCTAAAAAAAAATGGATTGACAAGGTTAGTGACCTATACTACCTTTTATTTGTTTTAAGGGATGATATTACGAGAACGTTAGTTTGGATATGAAATAATATAAATACAAACAGGCCTAGTTTTGTAGAAGCATTTCACCAAGGATGTCACACATTGGACAATTATAGGTGTGTACATTTTTTGTGTGGAATTTTTTATCTTCATTACATTCCCACATCATACATACCGGTACACCAGCAAAACGTATATCATTAGATTTAGTATTCAATTCTTTATTTAAATTTTTAGAAAATTATTTAAAAAATTTTTTTTTTAATATTTGTTTTTCAAACACCCAACAAACATAATAGTAAAGTAAAAAATTAAGCAGTAACATTTATTAATGTAGTAGGAGTGTAAGATGTTAGCAATCTCAGATTTCAGTGACTCTGCTATATGAGGGCAGTAGTCATCTCCTCTCCCTCGCATTCTAAACATCATATAATGACAGAAATATAATTTTTTAAACAGATCATAAAATGAAAAAATATAACCAACAGATCACAGAAGGACAGAAATATAATTTAAAAAACAGATCATAAAAATGACAAAAATCATATAATGACACTTAAAACTACCTGCTTAAAGGTTCTGCCATAAAGAAAAGAAAGAGTCCAAAGATTGTATATGCCACAAACCACTTCTCAGGATCTGAAATTTATCAAATACTTTTGTCAGGATTTCCAAATTGTCAAATTCTTTAACTAATTTATAACCCATTTATAGTCAGAGAAATGTATAAATAATGCATAGAGATTTATATCTTGTAGTCTGAGACTTATATAAATTGTACAATCTGATTTGTATATTATACATTCTGAGAGATTTATAATCTTGTACAGTCTGAGAGATTTGTGCCTTGTACACATCACAGAGTAAATATATGACTATTAGTAGTACCATTCTTTACTCATATTATGTTGTGTTGTGGTCTTGATAAAGGCCCTTTTATCAAAACATTGATGTTTGTGTGCTTCTAGTGATTTGAACATTTCATTACTCTGTGTTTTCAGTATGATGATACAGAAAGCGATGTGATGCTATTAAAAAGTTGAAGGTAAGAGGAAAACAATGGTACAAGTGGGAAAAAAACACCAAGAAATAGTCCCCCCAAAAAAGTATTAGAATATGTCAACAAGGCAAAAATGTCTAAGAAGATACAGTCAAATCCCAGTATAACAACTTAGTCTGAGCCAATGAAATATGTATGTAATAAAAGAACTATGTATGTAATAACAGAAATTTTCTATATACAGTACAAACAATATAGTATAAATACAATTTTGGATTTTGAAAAGCAATGTTAAATAGGGAAAATGTGAGTTCATGTTTGGATAATGGGACTACCTTTTTTTTGTGGAAGACGAAATGGAATAAATGACAAGTTTTTCAGCAATTATTTCCCTTGGCTATAATTATGCATCAGTGTATGTTTGTTTGTCTTGCGTTCGCTCAATTGTAACCATCACGATTGTCCGTGCAATTTCCGTCGGGAGCGTGATTACGTTGTGCCACCGTTACGCGCCTTGTAGGCCTAGCACATCCGATTTTCGCATGACATCAGTGGATGAAGGTGGAGATATTTATTTAGGAGAGCAGTATGGGTGAGGTTTTCAGTGTGTGGAACGCACATCTGTGCATCCGGCAGCAGTCCTCGCAACTGTAATAGACATACTATATGTTTATTGGTCGCTGGTAAGCTAAACAAACGTACAATCATGTTAGCCATTTTGTAACAGCCGACAGTCAGTGATGTCACAGAATTACACAAAATTTGTGATCGGCAAAGATTTGATAAAATGTTGGAAGGTAGACCCGTTAACAAAATATAAACCAAAATTTGTAATATAAAGATGTGTAATATAAAGATATATAGAGGGGTACCACTGTACCAAAAAGGCTAGAAATAATTTCTGAAAATAATAATGAAAACTGACTCACTTCTAACAACAAAAGTTACAGTGTAATTTTTCTCTGATGTTATCCCTATACACGAATGATTGAAAGGCTCAAATGAATGCTCTTCTTTCAGCATTGAGAACAGAGACCATTTGAGAAAACTGCCCGAATCTGCCTGTGACACAACCTCTGTCAAATTTGGGCCATAATAAAAATCAAAGTTGGTTCCCAAATCTAAAGTCTTGACTGTTATCTGGCAGATAAAAACAAAAATTACAATTAAAATAGCAATAAAAAAACATTAAGACTAAATAAATATTCGCTTATGTGTTGCCAGGGACTGAAAGGGTGATAAAGAATAGCAACAGTGTTTACCTGCCATGTAAGTCATTTGCCTAAGGAAGTTATGGAGTGTCCCATCATCCCATATAAAGGAAGTGCCCCAGAAGTTATGCTGAAGTTGGATGTCAGCCCGAAAAGCGTACGTATCACAGCAAAGCTGTAAATTATAATACAACACATTGCATTCTCTGGACTACATCCTAGTAATTAGCAGGATTTTGAGAATGAACGGAGAAGGAAAAAAATGAATAAATATCAGGAATAGATAAATATTAAACATTTTTTCGAAATTCAAAATTTCTGGTGTCACATTTTAAGGCATTTTTTAAAAATCTGGACATGGTAAAGAAATTAGCACCTTCATTAATTTCATTTGTCTTTGAACAATCTTGTAAGGAGTTCAAATGTCAGCCCAATTCACTGTTCTACCATCAGATTCAGTAGCAGTGCAATCTTGTAAGGAGTTCAAATGCCAGCCCGATTCACTGTTCTACCATCAGATACAGTAGCAGTTGAATCATTAGATCTGCTCAGTCTATATCTTATCACAAGTTAGTTAGCTGAGAGATCATCATTACTGCACACAGTACACATCCATAGGTGTTCCAACCTTCCCCTGAGTACATTGGTGTTCCGACCTTCCCCTGAGTGCATAGGTGCTCCGATCTCTCCCCGAGTACATTTATGCTCTGATATTCCCTCGAATACATTGGTGCTCCAATCTCTCCCTGAGTACATAGGTGTTTCGACCTTCCCATTAATACATTTATGCTCCGATCTTCCCCTGAGTACATTGGTGTTCCGATCTTCCCCTGAGTATATAGGTGCTCCGATCTCTCCGATTTGTTGCAGATTATAATAATATTGATTTCTTGCCACACTCCACATTTCAAGCCCAGCATTTTTTATTCTGGACATGGAAAAGGAATCATCATCCTTGTTAAGTTTGATCGTGCAGTTTCTCTAAAAGTTCAATATTTCAATCTGATTCGCCATTTGATAAAGTGACAAAATCTGCCAATCTGTCTGCTCTCTCATTGCCTTGAACACCTGAATGACCAGGCACAAAAATAAATGTGATACCCTCCAACCTTGACCACCTCACAGCATCAAACGACTGTTCACAAATACAGCTCCATTGTATTTTTTTTATGTTGTCTTGAGAGACAAAATCTTTGCGTTTCTTAATGAATACCTAATTTACACTCAAGGAGAATGAACTTCTTACAACAAATATTTCAACGAGAAATTCCATTCTCTGAACTGCATTGTGGCAACTCACGTAACTTTTGAGAATAAACATTCAATAAGAATTCACAAACACACCAGCCCTCACACATTCTCTCTTATATTCTCTCCTCCTAAAGATGATTGACTTCATTGTTCTCAGATTATCCAATATGGATTATGTCCTTTACCATGACATGGGACAGAGCATGCTGAGAGCACCACAAAATAGCATGCAGTGTGCAGAGAGTACCACAAAATGGCATGCTGCCTGCTGAGAGTACCACAAAATGGCACACAGCCTGCTGTCAGAGAGTACCACAAAATGGCATGCAACCTGCTGGCAGAGAATTCCACAAAATGGTACGCAGAATACTAGTTGAGAGTGCCACATGGATGTATCAGGCCAAAAGGTGCAGATATTGCAGCAAAGCTGTAAACCATGACACAACACATTCCATTCCCTGGATTACATACTGCTAATCTGCAGGAGTTTGAGAATGAATGCAAGAGAAGAATAATCAGCACACATACTACCCTGCATGCAAACCAACAAAAACAAAATGCAATTACAGAGGTTAAATTGCACATTTTTAATGCAGCGTGCTAAAGGTTAATTCTGTGATCTGATGACCAACAGAAGAAATGAATTGCACAATTCATTTAAGTTACCAATTATTCATCATACTCAAATGACTGATTAAAAATGATACAATTTTTTTTTTAAAAGCTCACAATTGCCCAAATCACTTACGATCGGGTTTATCCATGATTTGTGCCACATCTTGTCCTGTCCAGGATAACACACGATGCATAGTTTTCTACTGCCATCTGGTAGTGCATTGACGACAATATCAAACGGCTGTGTCTGAGTTGCATTCAACATGACACTCACGTCTGAAATGACAGTTCAGTAAATTAATTCAGATTAAGAAAATTACCAACATGTAAATGTCTGTGAATTTGGGATCTAGCAAATTTTACAATGTGGTGTATTATTAATTATTATAATTCTCTTCCGCTGAAGATGGATGTGTCGGGCAATTGGCACAAATAAAACGGCGACACAATGCATTTCCATTCACTGGATTATATCCTGCTGGAAATCTAGTAGTATCATGGTCCTACTTCAAGAGATTAAGCGGGAGTTTGAGAATGAATGCTGAAGTAGAAGATGATAATTTTCTTATTCCGGAAGCAAACACATATACAGGGTTGCTACACATCCCATGGTGAAATGCTGTCCTGGCGTTATGACCAGTTTTATGCGACTAATGAGGTTATGAGATGGAGATGGCTGTCTCATCCCTAAAATAGGATCCAAATGAACCAGATATCATGCTGAAGTTGGATGTGTCAGGCTGAAAAATGCAGATATCACAGCAAAGTTGTAAACCATGACACAACACTTCCCATTCTCGGGATTAATTCTGCTAATCTGCAGAAGTTTGAGAATGAACGCAGAAGAAGAATCCGCACACATATTACGCTGCATGAAAACCAATTTTTCTAAACCCTTTCAGATATCATTTGTAAAATTAAAAACAAGTACGAGCTATACCTTATGGGATATTTTAACGGGAGAATAGGGGAAAATTTGTAGATACAATATTAGAAAGAAATAACAATGGGGAAGAACTAATAAATCTGTGCTTAGAGCATGGCCTGTTAATAACAAACTCACTCTACCAACACAGGCAAAGTCATATAAAAACATGGGATAACTTACAACAATCATCCCAAATTGATTTCAATTTCATACTCATCAGGCAAAAAGCAAAAAAGACACATAACTGACACTAGAGTTTTCCCAAACATAGATATAGACACAGACCATAGACCTGTGATATTTACTGAGAAAAATAATGCATAAAAATGGCGATTCTCTGTAAAAAAAACAGGAATAAGACACAGAACAAATGGTAAACTTGAAAGCATTAGAATAACCAAATGAAAGTGAACAACTGCAAAAAGAGATGACTGCATTTTTTTCAAAGCTTACCAAAGGAAAGAGCAAATATTCAGGCTGAATGGAACCTTTTTAAAAATGGCACGACAAAACAACTTCATATTATATGTAGCGTAAGGAGTTATGAACATCAGATGGCAAGACAAGATTCCAGATACCACTGTCCTTGATAGAGCTGGTATCCCAAGCATTGACACGATCCTGATGCAGACACAGATTAGTTGGGCAGGTCATTTGGTGCGCATGCCAGACCATCGCCTGCCAAAGATACTTCTCTATGGTGAGCTAGAGAAGGGTATACGATCTCAAGGTGGCGAAAGGAAGCGCTACAAGGACTCGTTAAAGGACTCACTGAAAGCCTTTGAAATAGACCATGATACATGGGAAGAACTTGCACAAACTAGATCTACATGGCGTTCTAAAATAAAAAAGAGCGCATCATCTTGTGAAAAGAAGAGAAATGCAGCAGCTCAACAGCGGAGAGCAGCTAGAATGTCACGGATAGACCAAGATCCGTCTACAGTCGTTATTCCATGTCCAAACTGTCCAAGGACATTTACAGCTCGAATAGGGCTCATTAGCCATCTACGAACTCATAATCAAGGACATAATTAAAATTGAATTTTCAAAAGTGGATGTAACAAATGGTCATCATCACTTGTGATGGACAAACAACAACAGCGTAAGAAGACAAGAGACTGACAAGAAAACAGCATGGTGGAATGCTGCGACACATGAAGCTATTAAATAGAACATATAAGAAAATATAAATTGACATTTTAAGATAAAATCTTACTGAGAAGTCGAGCCGATTATTTCTGAAATATTTTGGTTATATAAAATAAAATATACTACAAACTATACATTTATGTATTCGGGAAGACAAGACATATCTGCTGATTACATTTCTGGAATTTTCAGAAGCAATCAGAGCTACAATATTCAAAATGGTGTCTAATTTGCATAATTAAAAGTCAATTGAATAGTCTTATTATTAAATATTAATTATTATGACAAAATATGCAACAAACTATACATTTTTGTGTTGGGAAAGACAAGACGCATCGGCTGATTGATTACATACCGCTGAAGACGAATGTGTCGAGCCATTGGCGCAAATAAAACAGTGACACAGTGCATTTCCATTCTCTGGACTACATCCTGCTGGAAATCTAGCTGGACAATGGTCCTGCTACAAGAGAGATCCAGCGGGAGTTTGAGAATGAATGCTGAAGATGAAGAAGAAGATTGATTACATTGCTGGAATTTTTAGTAAATTTTAAGTAGGAAGCCAGAGGACAATTTTAAAAATTCTTGAGACTAACGGGAATTGAACCAGTCCGTTCTACGGCACCAAATCGCCTAGCAACAATTGCACACGCGTTTTCCAGTACTTGACTAACCGCATCATTTCGGATATTACGTTATGTGTTTGTTGTTACTGAGGATATTTCAATACCTGTACGGGATGTTTGTTGTTGTAATGGTCCTTGTCTCGATTGGTCCGTTCGGGTGACTTTGTATGCACGATTTGAATGGCTTGATGAAATCGCATCTTTTTTGGAGATGCGGTTAGTCAAGTACTGGAAAACGCGTGTGCAATTGTTGCTAGGCGATTTGGTGCCATAGAACGGACTGGTTCAATTCCCGTTAGTCTCAAGAATTTTGGAATTTTTAGATGCAACCAGAACTAATTAATATTTAAAATAGCATCTAATTTGCATAATTAAAATTGAATTAAACATAAATTTCAAATATTTTATTATTTATAATTTTAAAAATGACAAACTATACATTTATGTGTTCAGGAAGACAATGTACATCTGCTGATTACATTGTGCTAATTTCTAGATGAAATTAGAGCTAATTAATATTCAGAATAGCGGCTATCTGCATGAATAAAATTGATTTTAATATGTGATTATTAAATATCTTAGTTATTTATGATAACATGTTTTTGTGTTTCAAATGTGATAAAACATTCATAGATTAGGCCTATGTGCATAATGATGTGTTTCAAATGTGATAAAACATTTATAGATTAGGCCTATGTGCATAATGATGTGTTTCAAATGTGATAAAACATTTATAGATTAGGCCTATGTGCATAATGATGTGTTTCAAATGTGATAAAACATTTATAGATTAGGCCTATGTGCATAATGATGTGTTTAGTTTTGTGAGCTACAGTAGGAGAATATTATTCACATGTGTCGACAGCAAGCAATGTAATTGTGATCAACAGATGTGTCTTGTCTTTGTGAATAAAAAAATGTAGAGTTTCTATGGTATTTTATTATGTTTAATGGATATATAACTTATTTTCATTATAATTATACAAATTATCCAACATTTTGAATATCAATTAGTTCTGTGTCCATCTGAAAATTCCAGAAATGTGATCTTCTTCTTCTTCTTCTCGTTCGGAGTTTGACATGTCTACACAGCAAAGTCCTGTTTTCTTAATAAATGCTGCTGTATTTGAAAGCTCCTCAGTGCTCTCATACATCTTTCTGTGGATACCATCTTTGTGGGCCAGTGTTCTTCCCTTAACTGGTTTAGTGTATTGCAGTCTTGCAGGATATGCTCAGCTGTCTGTGCTGCCTGCCCATAGGACACAGTGGTGATGGGACCAATCTTAGTCTATTTAAGAGGCTGTTCAATCTGTTGTGTCCTGTTCTGAGGCGGAAGATAATAACCTGCTCTGCTCTGTCAAGATAGTGGTAATTGTCTTTTGGGTGGTCAATTTTCCTGATGGCTTTGATGAGGGTCTTCTTTTCTTTGTAGGTGATTTCTTGGTCTTTTTGTTCCTGTGTTGCTCCATCCTTTGCCAGTCTGTCTGCCTCTTCATTTCCTGGTATGCCACAGTGGGATGGTATCCACTGTAGTACTACCCTTCTTTGGATGCTCACTTCTCGTATGGCTTTCTTCAGGTCTCGCAGTTTATCGCTGTCAAGGGCTTGTAGGACAGACATAGCATCAGTAAGAAATACCACCTGCTGACATTGGCTTGTTTTGAATTATTTCTGCAGCAATGTTTAAAGCCTGTACTTCTGCAGAGTAGTTGGAGCAGAATATTCCAGTTGGTGAACATGTGGATTCATTTTCTTTTTCTGGATATTTTATGTACACGCCATCACCTCCATTCTTTACTGCTCTGGTTGCTGATCCGTCGGTATATACTTGTATCCATGCTTCTCTGGGGTACATATCTTCAATCATGTTGCATACTATTGTTTTCTTTTGAATATTATTTAGTTCTATCATAGTGTGGTAGTTGTTTATGGTGGTTCTGATAGTGAGATTTGCGTATTGCTCCCACGGAACTGGAAAAAGTGTTGGTGATATCTCTCTTGTTATGTCTGGTAGTTCATCCTTATATTTTCTGTTTAGTTTTTTGGATCGGTGTATAAAACTGCTCCTCTTCAGTCTTCTACTGGCTAGGTCACTGTGTCTGGTCCTCATTAGATGTGCTGGCATGCTCTTGTACTTTTCTGCATGTGCCATGGTCTTAGTGTCTCGTCTGTATGGTAAGGGGGTGATGCCTGTAATTTTTTCCATTTCATTTATGGGAGAGGTCTTCATGGCACCTGTGATAAGGCGAAGTGCTTGATTTTGTACCTTGTTTAGGGCTTGTAGATGGGAGTTGGCTGCTGAAGTTCATGCTGTTGATCCATATTCTAGTACTAGTCTAAATGCACCAGTATATACTTCTTCAAAGTTGCCTCATTGGCTCCCCAGTTTGTTCCTGCCAATTTCCCCAGGATGGCAAGTTTCTTTCTTGCCGTTGCTTCTATTTTCTCAATGTGAGGCCTCCATGTCAGTCTCTTATCTAGCGTAGTGCCCAAGTACACTGGCTCATAGAAATGTGATCAACATTAGAGTCTTGTCTTGCCTTCAAAAAAAGTTTTATACAAACACAAAAAAGTTTGTGTATTTCACTGTATTTATATTATTGAAAATAACTAAGATAATTCAGAAATTATCGGCTTGGCTACATTTTGTATTCACAAGTTTTAACTTATTTTCCTAATGTTGACTATGTAAACTGTTATTTCATGTAAATTATTTTGATGCCAAATCAAATTATTATTATAGGCATTAGGGAATCATAACTCAACGTTAAGTGGAGTTCTGGCATTTAGGACAAAATTCTTGATTGAGGTATCATTGAATTGCAATTTTAAGGGATATCTAATTATATTATTTATAATTATGTAAGCCTGTTGTATGGTTGTGAGAGTTGGACACTCACTGCGGACATGGAGAGAAGATTACAGGCTTTCGAGTACAATTGCTACAGACGAATTCTACGAATTTCCTATAGGGAACTAAGAGCACTGTGTACATAAGAAATAAAGTAAAGATGTGTTCAGGAGCCATTGCTTTCAATAGTGAAACGACGAAAACTAGCATGGTTCGGACATGTATGCAGGCACAATTCCTGGTCAAAAACAATGTCAATACTGCAGGGAAGTGTCAAGGGTGGAAGAAGCAGAGGAGGGAAAATAAAGGCATGGACAGACAACATCAAGGAATGGACAGGGCAAGATATTTCCACACTCATCCGCATCGCTGAGGATAGAATTCGCTGGAGGACTCACTCTTTGTGCTGAGGCATCCAATGTGGTACCCCTACGACTCTGAAGGGTTAAGGGTTTATTGATTGATTGATGCCTGTCACTATTTTAAAAATTGTGTCTACTAGGCATACCTTAACTTAGACTTATGACTATGTTAGTACTGAACTTACTGTGTCTACTCACCGACCACAGTGAGTAAAATAACTTCTTAAAATAAAAATTATAGTACCTCTGTGATGATCGTCTTGCTATCGCTAGTTTGTCGGATATTATCTGACATTTTGATTGCTATAATAATAGTTACAATGACATCACTTACTTGTAATTTTATTACACGAAACCATTACGAGTACAAAGAAAAGAGAAACTGTTAAGAGAACGAAGGCTAGATTTGAAAACATACAGGGGGCCGCCATATTTGGTGAAAGCCGTGTTTTTAATAACTCAGTACTTATGTAAATTTGGAGTTGGAAATTATTAGGAAATGCAATATAAAATGTTAGTCGGAATAGTTCATTACACTAATAAAGCAATAAATCATAGCAATAGCACGCACGGCTGACCAAACACCCATACCATTAGGTCACATTTAGATAAAAGCTAATACGGCCTGATATAACCAAAATAGACTTCTGTCTTAGGTTGAAAAGTTCGTGCCTCAGCTAAGAGGCTTTAATCCCCCATTGAACGAACAAACAAATCATTACACTGATAATCCTGAGGTAGTGGTGACTGTATTTACCAAAACTCTGACCATCACTATGGGTTGATTGTTGGTGGTAAAGCTCTGATATAACTAAACTGGATTAACGTCCTCGGTTGAATGGAATATAAGAGGCACATTTTACTTAACCAAGAAGTGGGGATCAGCGATGACCATATGGTATCCAACGTGAGGGTTGGAGTTAAAGTCAAACTGTATAAGTATAAGTCGCTGGTGCTTTCTGTTGTGAAAGTTGGACATTCACTGCGGACATGGAGAGACGATTACAAGCTTTCGAGTACAAGTGCTACAGACTGATTTCGTATAGGGAACATAAGACAAAATTTGTACGTAAGAAATAAAATAGAGATGTATGCAGGTGTACAAGAACCATTGCTTTCAATAGTGAAACGACGAAAACTAGCATGGTTTGGACATGTATGCAGACATGATTCCTTGTCTAAAACAATACTGCAGTGAACTGTCGAAAGTGGAAGAAGCAGCGGAGGCCCTAATAAAGGAATGGACATACATCAAGGAATGGATAGGACACGATATTTCCTCACTCATCCGCATCGATGAGTATAGAAATTGTCGGAGGACTCTGTGTGCTGAAGCATCCAATGTGGTACCCCTACGACCCTGAAGAGTTACGGGTTTATTAATTGATTGATATGACGCTTCACTGTGATGAAAATGATGTTTGCAGTATATTCATCCGTAACTAATCTATGGGTAGTAGATCTGTGGTGTGCTTCATCAATCTCCATTCCCTGCCACCTACAGTCTACCAGTACATAGGCCTAAGTCTGTCATGTCTGTCAAATTTGGAAAGGCATAGGCCTATAATATCGTCACGTCCTGATTTGAATGATTTTTTTTTACCTCAGGTTTCCCCTTCCCTCAGTTGGTTTCTGGTTGTCAGTTCGACATACAACATTAAATCATTGAGAGAGTGACAGTCCTGGTCACATGACCTAGATTCTATGACGGAGTGCTATTCCACAAGGTGGCGGCCCCTCTACTCTTATCAGTTGCGAAATATAAAAACATATAATTGTAAAGATAGAATGCGGGTGGGGTTTTCACAAAAAAGAAACACTTACTATACAGTCATATCATCTTCTAGAAATATAATGTTGCATGGTAGCTGCCACCTCACCTTCTTGATTAGAAAACTGGCTTCACAGCAAGTGGGGCATTCCCATTAATGCTCCGCCCTCTGTTCCAGCGGCCATTCGACTCGATGGTGTTTCAAGTCCAATGCCGCCGAAACAGACGTCGACATCAGGGCACAACTCTGGCCCTTGCGACAGGTTTCTTTGTTGTTCCGCCCACCAACGTCGTGCCCGTAACTAGTTCAAGCTTATCGGAATAAAGTGGTCACTGTTATCGAAGGTTACGACTACGGATAGCATACGACAACATTCTGTATGCTTATACTCCCTGCGGAGCATGGTGTTCAACAAACCTAAACCTCCTCGATGTTGTCACACCTTTAGCTATCCTTTACAGTTCTTTCACCATACATTTGTATCTCTGCGTGTATGTCTTGTATCTAGTTGTTTTTTTTTCTTCCTCTTATCGCGTGGGCCCCAGAACACTGCATGTCTTAATATGCTTTCTTTGGTCTTCTTAATGTAATGAGGATATATTGGGAGAAAATTCGGAATATGGCCATGTCAAGGGCCTACTTCGCATTTCATGTCAGGTTAAAAAAAAATTTGATTTCGTCTTATTTTTTAGTAGTTTGTAATGTCATCGCGGAGCACAATATTTTTAGTTTCTGCCTTTGATGTGTTAATTTTCATGTTATATTTTTCGCAGGCTGAGACATTTTCTGATAGGCTAATAATGAGACATTCAAACCTTCCTCATTAGGAATTAAGCTTCTTTGAATCCTACATGTATCATATTCCGGATAGAAGCCATCTCTTTTTACATTTTATTAAAAATAATTGGACATGTAACGTGACACGTCTCACCGTCTATAACTATTTTGTAAGGAACAGTCGAGGGTTGAGTTGGGGGTAAAAGAAAATCCTATATTTATATCAATGAATGGTCTTAGAATTATCATTTGAGAATGCGTGAGAAATCTACATGTATAATCAGATCCCTGATGTGTTTGGCAAAGCAGCACCTCATCTAGGAAGATGTATCAACCCTGAGTCTAATTCGACTGTCTCCGTTGTTCAACACGGCTCAAACAGAAGCAATTATGTCTGGGATCTAGGGACACTAAGGGAGTGATATTTTCTACACGAGGAATAATTCACTGGCTGCCAAGTGCTTCGTCAGAGGAAAGATGCATATGGGGAGACCTAGGTAAAATATCAGTTCGTCTCGTGACATATCCTCTGAGTAGAAGGCTCCTTCAATAGGCATTGCATTAAGTCGAAGTCTCCTGGGTATGAAAGAACGCTATGCGTAGGAAGTAAGAGCTTATCACTGGCAATTCCTTGGAATCTCAAACAAACAATGTGTCACCATTGCCATATCTCGCTCGTGTGTTGCAGGGGCCTGAAAAGGGAGCAAAGAATAGCAACAATGCATGCCGTAAAAGGCGACTAAGGAGGTCATGGGATGGAGTTGGCTGTCCCATCCCATTTGGGAATAAGTGACCCAAAGCCATGCTGAAGTCGGGTTGGAAGGCGCAGATATCGCAGCAATGCTGTAAACCACGACACATCGCATTCCGTTCTCCGGACTACATCCTGCTGACCTGCAGGAGTGTGAGAACAAACGCAGAAGAAGAAGATTGCCACATCTTGTCTCAATATTTTATTTTTGTGTTCTATCAAATGGTTCCCACAGTTGACAAAGAAGGAATACAGATCAGCGGACATTGCATCTTCGTCCATTTGTGGCAGACTTCTGGGAATGTTAGACTGCAGTCATTGAAGATGGCTCAAGAAATATGAGAGTAAAAAAATGATGAGATAGTTGACAAAGAAGTGTGAACTGTACTCCTGACCGAACATTGTAGTTCTGGGATGCAGGCACATTGAAATCCCCCTCCCCCTTCAAGGGTTTAAACATGTATTCACAAGCATTCCTGATAAAACCACGCCTTAGTGACAATCTTTTGAGAGTCCAGGTGTTGCCTCAGTCATACAACTGAGAACCTGAGTTTTTGTCAGAAAGACTATGGGTTGTCAAGAGCTACCTTCTCACAGCTGAAGGGATTATTTCATCATCATCATGTGTCAAGAGCTACCTTCTCACAGCTGAAGGGATTATTTCATCATCATCATGTGTCAAGAGATACCTTCTCACAGCTGAAGGGATTATTTCATCATCATCATGTGTCAAGAGCTACCTTCTCACAGCTGAAGGGATTATTCAATCATCATCATGAACACAAAAACAGATCAACATTTGAAGAGACAAACACAAAAAACAATTTACACAAAACAGATCAACATTTAAAGAGACAAACACAAAAAACAATTTACACAAAATAGATCAACGTTTGCAGAGACACACACAAAAGAAAAGCAATGTGTGACTGACGTGCATACACTTTGTTATTTATTATAAAAACTGTGAGAAATAAACAGTATTTTCTCAAACAAAGAGAGTTCTCAATTCATCTAAAACTTGCATACAATTGCTGTACATTTGTGAAACTGGTAAACAAAACTTTAGAGAGTATAATGTTGAGATTTATACACTTATAAGTCTTGTGCTTTAAAAAAAACAACTATAGGATGAATCTCACTGTAGGATGAATCTGACTGTAGGATGAGTCTGTCTGTGGGATGAATCTCACTGTAGGATGAGTCTGCATGTCTGGCAGTTGATGACTGTCTGTTTATTGGTTTCCTATATATGATTATGTACTAGATAAGTTAGTGAAGTATCAAGTTTAGACATAGAAGTGGTTATGATTGTCAAGTTTAGACAAAGAAGTGGTTATGATTGTCAAGTTTAGACAAAGAAGTGGTTATGATTGTCAAGTTTAGACATAGAAGTGGTTATGATTGTCAAGTTTAGACATAGAAGTGGTTATGATTGTAAAGTTTAGATGTTGTTAAAAGGAGAAGGGGTATAATTGTCAAGTTTATATACAATTAAAAGGGGAAGGCAGTATGGTGTCACATTTATTGATATTTATTTACAGATGTGACTGTCGTGTGAGCATGCGGTTATGATTGTCAAATTTATTGTATGGTTAAGTGGTTATGATTGTCAAGTTTATTGTATAATTAAGTGGTTATGATTGTCAAATTTATGCATGGTTAAGTGGTTACAATTATCAAGTTTATTGATGGTTAAGTGGCTATGATTGTCAAGTTTATATAGAGTTAAAGATAATGGTGCTGCAAGGATCTGAAAGAAATAAAAAGAATAGTAATCTTGTGACATGCATGTCATACAAGACAACTAATGAGGCATGTCTGTTCTATCCCATAACTCAAAAGTTCACAAAAGCCATGATAAAATCAGATGTGTAAGACTTATATAAGGTGCAGAAATTGCAGCTTACCTGTAAACCATGACATGACACATTTAATTCTACAGATTAAATCCTGCTACAGTGATCATTTGGGAGCGTGAGATTGAAAACAGAAATGGATGTGGTTAAAGAAGTATAGAGTGTCAAGTTGTGACACAAGGGCATAATTGTCAAGTTTAGCTGTGATTAAAAGGTTGTGATTGTCAAGATTATTTGTGATATTAAAGTACATATGACTCTCCCCCTAAACACGGCTAGAGGGATTTGATTGTCAAGTTTAGCTGTAACAATGAGAACATGATTGTCAAATTTAGCAGTAATAAGAGAACATGATTGCCAAGTTTGCTTAACAAAGAACATGATTATGTCAAATGATTTTTGTAAACATAAGTTTACGATGTGGTAATTTTGGGGACAGGAACGAGGTGCAGGTAAAGTAGTAAAGACAAGATACAAATCATATACTAGAATGTAAAACATGTGAGAGATTTTATTCATTTTTGCTGTCGAAAATCTACAGGCAGTTCAGTATAAAAGTGGCCCTCCATTGCCCGGTAACTTTTTTATTCCCATATCGTAGCAGCTCTTCATCACTCTATTTACTTTTATCATGAACACCCACCCTGTAGTCGTGGGGGATATCACCCACCCTGTAGTCGTGGGGGATATCACCCACCCTGTAGTCGTGGGGGATATCACCCACCCTGTAGTCGTGGGGGATATCACCCACCCTGTAGTCGTGGGGGATATCACCCACCCTGTAGTCGTGGGGGATATCACCCACCCTGTAGTCGTGGGGGATATCACCCACCCTGTAGTCGTGGGGGATATCACCCACCCTGTAGTCGTGGGGGATATCACCCACCCTGTAGTCGTGGGGGATATCACCCACCCTGTAGTCGTGGGGGATATCACCCACCCTGTAGTCGTGGGGGATATCACCCACCCTGTAGTCGTGGGGGATATCACCCACCCTGTAGTCGTGGGGGATATCACCCACCCTGTAGTCGTGGGGGATATCACCCACCCTGTAGTCATGGGGGATATCACCCACCCTGTAGTCGTGGGGGATATCACCCACCCTGTAGTCATGGGGGATATCACCCACCCTGTAGTCGTGGGGGATATCACCCACCCTGTAGTCGTGGGGGATATCACCCACCCTGTAGTCGTGGGGGATATCACCCACCCTGTAGTCGTGGGGGATATCACCCACCCTGTAGTCGTGGGGGATATCACCCACCCTGTAGTCGTGGGGGATATCACCCACTCTCTAGTCATGGGGGATATCACCCACTCTGTAGTCGTGGGGGATATCACCCACCCTGTAGTCGTGGGGGATATCACCCACTCTGTAGTCGTGGGGGATATCACCCACTCTGTAGTCATGGGGGATATAACAAAAATGAACACAAGACAAATAATCATTCTGAATTGAACAATGTGTGATTAGTCTTCAAGGTATGGGTGGAGTTGTGTATTGGTACATCAGTAATAATAGGAACACAAGGCAGCTATCCAGATTGTTCATTTATAATGTACAACATTGGGAGGTAGTGACAGAAAGAGAGAGAGAGATATGATAGTAAGAGACATGATAACAAATATTATACCCTTATCATTATTATGTACAGGCACCAGACACATTTGGTTACATCATTCATTGAATTATATGTTCGCATCCATCATTCAAACTGGAGTGACATCAATAGTCACTACCTGGACATCTTGAAAACTGAATCACATGCTTTAATTCTGTTCATATTTGAGTCCTATTATGCACATATTTCTTAAATTCACGACATTGGAATCACTCTATAGCGCATCTTTTTCTAACAAATCCTCTATACTGCATCCTTTTCTAACAAATCCTCTATAGCGCATCCTTTCCTAACAAATCCTCTATAGCGCATCCTTTCCTAACAAATCCTCTATAGCGCATCCTTTTATAACAGATTTCTCTACAACGCAGAATTTGAAAAAAATCTTATAGTACATTCTAGAGCGCATCCTTTTTATAACAAATCCCTTTATAGTGCATTCTTTTATAACAACTTCCTATATGGTGCATTCTTTTATAACAAATTTCCTTATATTTAAGAAAAAACTTTTCTATCCCCAATTATATTTGCTTGTACTGTATATATATATATATATATATATATATATATATATATATATATATATATATATATTGAATATCTGTTATTACATTCACATTTGCTCGGTCTGGACCAAGTTATAATTTCATTTGAGTGTATTTTCTTCATATGCACATTTCAGTTAATTTTCCAATGTTTCTGTTGTTGCATCTTATGGTCCATGCCATGGCATCATGTTGGCCAACAGCTGTCTGTACTGCCAACCATTTCTAACACTGACAGTCCATGCCATGGCATAGCATCATGTTGGCCAACAGCTGTCTGTACTGCCAATCATTTCTAACACTGACAGTCCATGCCATGGGGTAGCGTCATGTTGGCCAACAGCTGTCTGTACTGCCAATCATTTCTAACACTGATGCTTCTCGATGTCATAATGCAAAACTCAGCATTATCCTCTCTCTGGACCTACCCCTTCCAGCACTTCGGCCTGCCTCCTGTCACAGTGTGCTCTACTGGGGCTGGAAATAAATCTCCACAGGAACAAGAATGACAACCATGTACACCCTTACATTTCTAGCATCATCATACAGTGTTCAGAATCCAAGTTCTTCCTCTTTCCATGACGACTGTATATCTTTAAGATTATTATTTTAATACCAACATTTTCTATAAAACCACAACTCTGAAATGTTTAATATGTGTATACTTCAGAACCTCAAATCAAATATTATAGCACTTCTGTTAGTAGTCAGTAGATCGGATATCTTCAGAATCTGGAATCAAATGCTATAGTATTTATGTTAGTAATAATTAGATCGAGGATCTTCAGAATCTGGAATCAAATATTATAGCACTTCTGTTAGTAGTCAGTAGATCGGGGATTGTCACAGCGTAGTGATTAAGTTGTTCACTGTGCTCAAGAGGTCGCGAGTTTGAATCCGGCTTGCAATGTCTTGTTTGCAAAGTGGAATATTTCAGATTATCTATCGCTTGAAGCTATGGAGTTATGTGCTGAGAGTGGTACTCTCCGCAGGTCGCATGTCATTTTGTAGGACAGAGTACATATAAGGAAACTCAAGTACACTGAAGTCAATTTTCTACTCTATGCCTTTTGAGCCCCTTTCTTAAGCCTGTAGCTGACTGCTGAAAGTTACTAAACACCTATGGGAAGTCTCTCACGGAAGTGACATTGTTTCTAAACCAACATATTGTTATCCAGGCAATATATAACGTAAGCATATATTCCTTTCTTCTTCCAAATAAGACAGTCCCCAATATCTTTTAGTTCACTTTCAGACCTCCAAGTCAGTGCATATGAAAATTGAAGCACTCGTCACTAGGCTCCAAACATCTTTATCCACACACCCAATATTAGCACACGTACGCACACTATAACAGATTAGCCAATGGTGTAGACATTGAAATTGTGTGTGACCAGACAATGTAAGGCCACAAACTTGGACTTGCAAATATCTGATAAAACAATAAGAAATATGAAAGGATCAACAAGTTATAAAGTGGACCAAAAAATGTTTTGTAGTTGTTCAGAGGTCAAATTAATCTGAGTTGTTTATTGTTTCCCATTAGTGTTCAGCTGCCTAGTCTGTGGTTGACCAGAAAAATAAGTGTTCAGCTGCCTAGTCAGTCCTTAATCAGGTATCCGCTCTTGCTCAGTAGTAATGACGCCATTCCTCGAATTTCCCAGAACATGATTCCTGGTACCATACTTCCTGGTGGTTGGGTGAACTAAGGGAGTAAATTTTATTTCTTTCAAACCACAAATAACTCGAGTCTGCTGGGTAGTGGGCAAATGATTTAACAATACATACACCTATATAACAATACTTGTATTCGGAGGCTGAATCCATACTCTTATATAACAGGCTCTTATAACAAGGTATATTTATACATATATTATGTGATCTTATATATATGTGTTATAAAAGCAACACAGAGGGAAGAACACACACAGAGAGGGAAGAACACAGAGAGGAGAGAATACACACAGAGAGGAACAAACACAGAGAGGAGAGAATACACACAGAGAGGGAAGAACATGCACAGAGATGGAAGAACACACACAGATGTTATCAATTAGACAAAACCATCATTAGGGAAAATGTTGGGACAAAAGGATGTGTAGAAATCACAACACATTTGTTTCACGTAACACAGGAGTCAGGGAGTACCATAAGTTCATAACTTGACAATGTAAATTAACATGTGTTATAACTAGGCATTGTAAAACAGCTAAAGAAGCTTGTATGGAACAAGCGTTTAAAATATCGTAAAGATTAATACACTGAACTGACTAGAGTGTTGATCAGAACAGGACAGAAGAGCTTGAGATACCTCAAGTAACAAACTAGTTGATAGGTCAGGAGAGATACAGACTATCAAGGTTGTCAAGACATTGGGTAACACCAAGGAGTTGCTAAAATAGACGTATATCTTTGAAGAATCTTAGTAAAGTCTTACATACGAAGCAACCTGATGTATTCATAAATTCAGCTATGATACTGACAGACAAATAGACATTTCTGGAACAACCTACAAAGACATCCATTTCAAGGAGAAAGCTTCATAGGAAGAATTTAAGACATTTTTCTGAGTTAACTTTGAAACTAATCATCAACTCTGGCTTGATTGAGTTAACTTTGAAACTAATCAACTCTGGCTTGATTGAGTTAACTTTGAAACTAATCATCAACTCTGGCTTGATTGAGTTAACTTTGAAACTAATCATCAATTCCGGCTTGATTGAGTTAACTTTAAAACTAATCATCAATTCCGGCTTGATTGAGTTAACTTTGAAACTAATCAACTCTGGCTTGATTGAGTTAACTTTGAAACTAATCAACTCTGGTTTGATTGAGTTAACTTTGAAACTAATCATCAATTCCGGCTTGATTGAGTTAACTTTGAAACTAATCAACTCTGGCTTGATTGAGTTAACTTTGAAACTAATCATCAACTCCGGCTTGATTGAGTGGTAGAAATCACACTCATTAGATGTATATTGTTAAAGACTGTAAACAAGCCTACCAATACTTGGTCACTAGGTAATGTATTGTCTATCCCAAGGTGAATGATTGTTGATCACATTCACACTTGCCGTTAAGCGTAGGGATTGGAGCTTAAGCTGTCATTCCAAGGCCAGATGTGTCGCAGTGGTTGGTTGCATTTAGTCCATGTTTGTTCAAAGCTATATTGATGTTTTCTATCCACCGTTTTCTTGGTCTACCTTTGGCCTTACGCCCGGATATTCTTGTATTATATGCTCTTATTGGTATTTGGTTTGGCTTCATTCTCATAAGGTGACCGAAACATTTTACTTGCTGTCTCTCAATATATTCGATACATGATATTATACCAACTCTTTTCCAAATTTCTTCATTTCTTATGTTATCTAGTTTAATGTATGTGATATTGAGAAATTGACGTAAGTTTATGTGTCCTTGTGTAATCATCTCACGTACATGAAGACATATGTTTTCAATGTTAATGTATAGATACCTCTTGTCCCATTGTCAGTTCAATTTAACAATAAACAGCGGAGTCATATTTTACTGGAGGCCGATTTATTGTTAGTTTACTCTTTATTTGATAAAAAGTTGGAGAGCGTTGTCTTTCTTTTAAGTTCCTAGCGTGACCCCAATTAACTACAATATATAAGAAGTACTGATAATAGCACGTGAATCTGTAATGTCACGGCCATCTCCATTTGACCAACTAAGTAATTTCATATATTAGAGGATGTCATCATCCATTTTTCCTTTAGCCGTAGAGATGAGACTGTTACACATAGAGGTAGGAGCACACACACACACAGAGGGAGGAACATGCACAGACAGGGATGAACAAACACAAACATCAAAATAAGAATGGAGAAACAAATACTTAAAAGTTCAATAATAAATTGTGGGGAAACAAGGAAATGAAATCATACACAGGGGAATCCGTCTATAGCGCATCCTGATATAACAACTTCTATAGTGAATCCTGATATAACAAATTCTATAGCGCATACTGATATAACAACTTCTATAGCGCATCCTGATATAACAACTTTCCCTATGTAACATGTTTTCCAAAATCCCTAATTATATTTATTCTGTATTGTTTTGTACTGTATATATATAACCAATGTCTGTTATTACATAGATATTTTGTTGGTCCAGCTCATGTTGTTATAATGAGATTTGACTATACAAAACTAGAAGATTTCAAAGATTGGTGTTGTAAAACTTGGAAACATGAATACAAGGGATGAACAGAAAACTAAATTGACTTCAATGGCTGCCTGTGTAGAATAGGTTTCAAGTTCAAAAGATTGACTTCAGTGTACTCGAGTTGCCCTAAATGTGCTCCGTCACTCTCAACAAAGCGGTACTCCGCCTGGCGGGAATACCACTCATAGCACTTAACTCCATAGCTCCAAGCAATAACCCTCAAGATCTCAGAAAAAATCCACTTTATAAATAAGAAATTGTGAGCGGAATCCGAACCCATGACCTCATGAGCACAAAGCAAACAGCTTAACCACTAAGCCAGGGATATCACCTGACAAAGATGTGCTGTAGTCGATGGTTTACCCCCCCCCCCCCAACCACCACTAGGGTCTATCCAATTATATGATCAATACATATTTGAAAACATGTTTACCAAGTCACCGATTAGATCAAGAAAACATATTTACCAAGTCACCGATTAGATCAAGAAAAAAATAGGAGGCACTTATTCCAAAAATAAATTGTGTACAACAGAAGCAGCCAAAACAAATATGAAAAATCAATTTGGAACAATCTTGTAGAGGCATAAACACAACACAGTCAGTTACAAAAGAAATGTCTTCATCAGGGATACACTACAGCCCAAATGTACCATTTTGGATAGATTTTGCTGTCATGTAGACAAGTTCAGAATTTAACCAGAATAAAGAGCATCATGAAATTTGGATGTTTAGGTTCGAAAGAAACACAGTGGTCATAGTCTGCTATAAGTTATAGACCAACATACTTAGTTATGTGCATAGCTGTGAGCAGGTAGTTCTTGACACATGATGATGATATAATCCTTTTGGCTTAATTCTTGATTAGGAACAAGTGTCAAATCACTGGTGGCATTCCCATATATGCTCTGCTTGCCATTCTGTCAGCCATCTAAAAGTGTATAAGCTCAGTGTCCCATTACACGTTGCTGATTACATGTTCTTCTGATCTTTCTAGAAAGGGAGCACTTTCTCCCATTGCCTCTAGTCACTCCCATTTCTACCATTCTCTAAATATGTACATTGTTTCGTTTGACTTCCTCCTTGTCTTCTCGTAGGGTATCCATGATTGCTCTAATCAATTCAATCCTGTCTCTCCTTATCTTGGTGCTGTTCACCGAGGCTTTACCAGCCAATACATCAGCTCTTTCGTTTCACCTGACCCCAGCATGACTTGAACAGTAGATCCATGTGATGCTCTGCGCATTGTTGAGAAGAGTGGCCCATTCAGTTCTGATCATGCATTTTTCTATTTGGTGCAACATACTTTGAGAGTCTGATAGAATCACTGACACTGACTCTGTTGGTGGTTGCATCGCCAGCCAAGTGAGAGCTGCGGTCACCGCTTCTATTTCCATTCTCATACTCGATGCTGTAGTGGGGTACGCAGCTGACTTCTCAGCTAATTTCTTGCCATTTTGGTAGGCCACAAAACCCCAACCACACTTGTTTGTTTCTTGTGTTACTGAGCGTGTAAATTATTGTATTGTGTGGCTTCGAGTGCTGCAGTATGAGTTCTTGGATCATTCCCTCTATTCTGTTGGCAACCCAATTGCGGCCCTCTCTTCCCATCTGTATCACAACTGTTGTCAAGAACTTTCTATCTTTGCCAAATGTCACCCACTCACAGCTTCTTCCCACTTCCTCCAGCTCACAAACTATTAGTCTGTTTTCTTCTGTTTCTGTCATCCAGGTCCTTCCTCTCTTGATACGCCTTCCTTTTGTGTTGTCTAGAGATTGGTGTAAGACGTGATGATCATTATTGGCAGCTTTGAAGTATTCTTTAACCTGAGCTATTTTACGTCTTGCTTTAATGCTTGGTAGGTCTAGGAGAAACCTCATGGTCACGATAGGTGTATCTCTTTTGCATCATAAACAGCTCTCGTGGCCTCGTTTTTAACTCTCTAATCTATCCACCTGTGTTTGTAACAGTGTCAGTAAACCTAAACCATAGTCCAACACAGATAATACCACTGCCGGCATCATCTGAAAAAGGGCTCATTGCAAAATGGGTTCTCCAAACTACATTCTGCATGATTATCAGAATGAAAGAAGAAGAATAATCCCTGATGAAGATCTTTCTATCTGAAAGTGACATATTTCTGTTTCTGTAGAGCCATTTTTCAATATTTCATTTCGCATAGCTCTTTCTGGCTATTCGACAACAATCCACACTACAACAAATGTTGTATGAGTCGTCAACAATCCACACTACAACAAATGTTGTATGAGTCATCAACAATCCACACTACAACAAATGTTGTATGAGTCGTCAACAATCCACACTACAACAAATGTTGTATGAGTCGTCAACAATCCACACTACAACAAATGTTGTATGAGTCGTCAACAATCCACACTACAACAAATGTATGAGTCGACAACAATCCACACTACAACAAATGTATGAGTCGACAACAATCCACACTACAACAAATGTTGTATGAGTCGTCAACAATCCACACTACAACAAATGTTGTATGAGTCGTCAACAATCCACACTACAACAAATGTTGTATGAGTCGACAACAATCCACACTACAACAAATGTATGAGTCGACAACAATCCACACTACAACAAATGTTGTATGAGTCGTCAACAATCCACACTACAACAAATGTTGTATGAGTCGACAACAATCCACACTACAACAAATGTATGAGTCGACAACAATCCACACTACAACAAATGTATGAGTCGACAACAATCCACACTACAACAAATGTATGAGTCGACAACAATCCACACTACAACAAATGTTGTATGAGTCGTCAACAATCCACACTACAACAAATGTTGTATGAGTCGACAACAATCCACACTACAACAAATGTTGTATGAGTCGACAACAATCCACACTACAACAAATGTTGTATGAGTCGTCAACAATCCACACTACAACAAATGTTGTATGAGTCGACAACAATCCACACTACAACAAATTTTGTATGAGTCGACAACAATCCACACTACAACAAACATAATATGAGAACATTTATCCACATAAACAATACATTCTCTTGCTACGTCAGTACCAGAAACATACAACCATATCGGAGAAGATCAACTGGCTGCAACACCAACAAATGTGGTAATTCACACTCTGACATAGAGATTTTCCACGTAAGAAACTGTGTATCATAGATTACATCTATAATATATTACTTTCTCTGCATCACTCTTATAATATTCTTAACTTTCTCTACAAACCGTGTATTGCTGTGGCCCGAAATAGTAGACAAATAACAGCAACACTGTTCACATTCCATGCATGTCATAAGAGGCAACTAAGACAGTTATGGGGTGGAGTTGCTGTGTCATTCCAATATAGGTACAAAGTGACCCAGAAGTGTTAGATGTATCAGGCCAAAAGGCACATAAACCATGACACAGGCATTCTGTTCTCCGGACTACATCCTGTTAACCCGCAGGAGTTTGAGAATGAACGCAGATGAAGACTTTCTTTACTATTCTATAATATACTTCACACTACTTGAACTAACCTACACTTTGTTTGCTTCAGTGCTAGCCTAGTGCTCTGCAGCAATCTCCACTATAAAACATGTAAACAGACACTAGCAATCTCCACTATTCTTCTTCTTCTTTCGTTCACTTGAAACATGTCTATATCTGCAATCTCCACTATAAAACATGTAAACAGACACTGCAGTAATCTCCACTATAAAACATGTAAACAGAAACTGTAGCAATCTCCACTATAAAACATGTAAACAGACACTGCAGTAATCTCCACTATAAAACATGTAAACAGACACTGCAGTAATCACTATAAAACATGTAAACAGAAACTAGTAATCTCCACTATAAAACATGTAAACAGAAACTGTAGCAATCTCCACTATAAAACATGTAAACAGAAACTGTAGCAATCTCCACTATAAAACATGTAAACAGAAACTGTAGCAATCTCCACTATAAAACATGTAAACAGAAACTGTAGTAATCTCCACTATAAAACATGTAAACAGAAACTGTAGTAATCTCCACTATAAAACATGTAAACAGAAACTGTAGCAATCTCCACTATAAAACATGTAAACAGAAACTGTAGCAATCTCCACTATAAAACATGTAAACAGAAACTGTAGTAATCTCCACTATAAAACATGTAAACAGAAACTGTAGCAATCTCCACTATAAAACATGTAAACAGAAACTGTAGTAATCTCCACTATAAAACATGTAAACAGAAACTGTAGCAATCTCCACTATAAAACATGTAAACAGAAACTGTAGTAATCTCCACTATAAAACATGTAAACAGAAACTGTAGTAATCTCCACTATAAAACATGTAAATAGAAAGTGATTGCATTAGTCGTACAATTAATGTTGAGACAGCCTGAGTACAACATACACAGATGGCAGATACACATTTTTTGTACACAACTCTACTTGTGCACTGTACATAATTTTGCTTGTAAATATTTTTGTGTCCAGCTTTCTAATTGTACATCACCTATGAGAACATATTTATTCACGGACTGAGCATAGATAGAAAAGGCACAGAAAACAACTCCTATACGTTGGTTGCTTGCAGAAAACACCTTATATACGTCAATTGTTGAAGAGGATAACTTATATATGTCGGTTGTTGCATAAAACATATATACTCCACTTGTTGCATAAAACAACACATATATATATCAGTTGTTGCAGAAAACATGTATACTCAAGTTATAGAAAACATCATATACACGCCAATTGCTGCAGAAAACAACATATATATGTAAGTTGTGGAAAACAACATATATAGCCAGTTGTTGCAGAAAACAACATATATATATATATATATATATATATGTTGTTATATAAACCAACACACATATATTGCTGCTATCTTCAGATATTTTGCAAGTTTGCAAGGACAAATATGGCACTGATAAAAATGTTATGAAATATGTTGTTCAATGTTATAGTTTTGGTCACAGATTTCACTTCAATGTTATATTCTAATCACAAGGCAACAATGAGTCCAGTCATTCACCCAATTACTCTGAAAATATTAAACCTGAAACAGTACAGCTAATAGTCAACAGGTCAGGTCGAGTATACTAACTGCTACAAGCCACTCTTGGTTAGAAATGCGATATCATTTCACAGACATCCTATACGATCAACATCCACTCGTTTTGTCTGTCAACATATAAAAATATCTTGTCTGTTTATTACTGATCTGTCAACATATACAAAATATCTTGTCTGTTTATTACACATCTGTCAACATATACAAAATATTTTGTCTGTTTATTCCCCAACCGTCTACATCTACAAAATATCTTTGTCTGTTTATTACCCATCTGTCAACCTGTACAAAATATCTTGTCTGTTTATTACCGATCTGTCAACCTCTACAAAATATCTTGTCTGTTTATAACCGATCTGTCATTCTGTACAAAATATCTTGTCTGTTTATTACCGATCTGTCAACCTCTACAAAATATCTTGTCTGTTTATTACCCATCTGTCAACCTGTACAAAATATCTTGTCTGTTTATTACCCATCTGTCAATCTATACAAAATATCTTGTCTATTTATTACCCATCTGTCAACATATACAAAATATTTTGTCTGTTTATTCCCCAACCTTCTACATCTAAAATATCTTGTCTGTTTATTACCCATCTGTCAACATATACAAAATATCTTGTCTGTTTATTACCCATCTGTCAACCTCTACAAAATATCTTGTCTGTTTATTACCCATCTGTCAACCTCTACAAAATATCTTGTCTGTTTATTACGATCTGTCAACATATACAAAATAACTTGTATGTTTATTACCCATCTGTCAACCTCTACAAAATATCTTGTCTGTTTATTACCCATCTGTCAACCTCTACAAAATATCTTGTCTGTTTATTACCCATCTGTCAACATATATAAAATATCTGTTTATTACCCATCTGTCAACATATATAAAATATCTGTTTATTACCCATCTGTCAAATCATAAACAAATTATCAAGTATATCCATTATTCAAATCCTATGAAAATCAACAATGTTGACAAAAGACAAAAAAAGAGAAAGAAAACTGGTTTGTGCTGAGTATAAGGCATTGAGGCTGATATAATTAATTCAAGATTTTGTTCTGGCAAACACAAGAAATAATTCTGTAAAAAATATGTGCCATACAATATACAACAAAGGTTCTCAACCGGTACCTAAAGTCATCATGAAGGAGCATCACACACAAAAATGGTGATAATTGTAGTGAAACATGGTTATGATACATTATCTGGTGTGTTGAGAATCCCTGGTTGTTAACGTATATGAAAACATGCCAACAGATATAATATAGGTTCAAGGAATATGTACAAACAACACAATAATAAAAATCTGCATGTTATGTTTGTGGATGGATTCATGGAAACATATGTACACACACACTGGACATTATCTTCACAAAAATGATATATATATATACACATACACACTCAAACAAAGAGAGATCAATGTTAACCACAAAACAACGTCATACATACACACAGACTGTTTGTAAAAATACACTCACAGACTTTACAAACATACAACATGCTGAGAGAGAGAACGGGGCTGATATTGAATAAAAAGTGATCACGAAGTTAGCAGTAAGACCCCCCCCCCCCCACCTCCAATTTGACTGACAGCTACATAACAGATCGTAAATAACAGCTCGGTTGTACATCCTGGTAACTAAGAATCAACTGGTCTTGAGGACCACAATGCAGCGTACATTAGTATGTCTGCAAGATGGGCCCTTTATAATTATTTTACTGAGAAATGTTGGATAGTCCTGCTGATCATGTTACCAGAAGCTGAATTAAAACCAGTTACCATGGGCAGATGAGCTGTACCTGCTACCCGTCAGCCAGAGCCGTTACCTTGGACGTCTATGCTGTACTTATTATCTCTCAGCAAGTTGTTACCTAGGACATCTATGCTGTACTTATTATCTCTCAGCAAGTTGTTACCTAGGACATCTATGCTGTACCTATTACCTCTCAGCAAGTTGTTACCTAGGACATCTATGCTGTACTTATTATCTCTCAGCAAGTTGTTACCTAGGACATCTATGCTGTACTTATTATCTCTCAGCAAGTTGTTACCTAGGACATCTATGCTGTACCTATTACCTCTCAGCAAGTTGTTACCTAGGACATCTATGCTGTACTTATTATCTCTCAGCAAGTTGTTACCTAGGACATCTATGCTGTACTTATTATCTCTCAGCAAGTTGTTACCTAGGACATCTATGCTGTACTTATTATCTCTCAGCAAGTTGTTACCTAGGACATCTATGCTGTACTTATTATCTCTCAGCAAGTTGTTACCTAGGACATCTATGCTGTACCTATTACCTCTCAGCAAGTTGTTACCTAGGACATCTATGCTGTACTTATTATCTCTCAGCAAGTTGTTACCTAGGACATCTATGCTGTACTTATTATCTCTCAGCAAGTTGTTACCTAGGACATCTATGCTGTACTTATTATCTCTCAGCAAGTTGTTACCTAGGACATCTATGCTGTACTTATTATCTCTCAGCAAGTTGTTACCTAGGACATCTATGCTGTACTTATTATCTCTCAGCAAGTTGTTACCTAGGACATCTATGCTGTACTTATTATCTCTCAGCAAGTTGTTACCTAGGACATCTATGCTGTACTTATTATATCTCAGCAAGTTGTTACCTAGGACATCTATGCTGTACTTATTATCTCTCAGCAAGTTGTTACCTAGGACATCTATGCTGTACTTATTATCTCTCAGCAAGTTGTTACCTAGGACATCTATGCTGTACTTATTATCTCTCAGCAAGTTGTTACCTAGGACATCTATGCTGTACTTATTATCTCTCAGCAAGTTGTTACCTAGGACATCTATGCTGTACTTATTATCTCTCAGCAAGTTGTTACCTAGGACATCTATGCTGTACCTATTATCTCTCAGCAAGTTGTTACCTAGGACATCTATGCTGTACTTATTATCTCTCAGCAAGTTGTTACCTAGGACATCTATGCTGTACTTATTATCTCTCAGCAAGTTGTTACCTAGGACATCTATGCTGTACCTATTACCTCTCAGCAAGTTGTTACCTAGGACATCTATGCTGTACTTATTATCTCTCAGCAAGTTGTTACCTAGGACATCTATGCTGTACTTATTATCTCTCAGCAAGTTGTTACCTAGGACATCTATGCTGTACCTATTACCTCTCAGCAAGTTGTTACCTAGGACATCTATGCTGTACTTATTATCTCTCAGCAAGTTGTTACCTAGGACATCTATGCTGTACTTATTATCTCTCAGCAAGTTGTTACCTAGGACATCCATGCTGTACCTATTACCTCTCAGCAAGTTGTTACCTAGGACATCTATGCTGTACTTATTACCTCTCAGCAAGTTGTTACCTAGGACATCTATGCTGTACTTATTACCTCTCAGCAAGTTGTTACCTAGGACATCTATGCTGTACCTATTACCTCTCAACCAGAGCGGAACACAGTACAGAGATTTTGGTATGAAACAAGAAACCAAACAATATCACATACAAACATACAACTTAAGGAAAATGTTCACAATAAACTGGGGTATTATCTACACGGTACACACTACAACCGTACCAAGTTTTCTATTGGAGCCAGCTTCTCCAATAAACAATGTACCCTATTCGATATAACAAACATAAAATTATGCACATAAAATTAACATTTGTAATATTCTAATTTGCTTTAAAAAAAGTTACTAGATGAAAGAAGTTGGCATTTTAAAAAAACTTTGAAACTTATAAACATATTTTTTTTATATACTGAATAACTGAACACATTTCTTTAGTTATGAGAAAACTGCCCGAAAACCCAGTTTTCTCATTTGTGATAAACAGTTCTCTATATATATATTTAACTAGTTCAGCGATGATGAATTTTGGATATAATAAATAGATGTTGAACAACTATATACAAAAATATCTCTGCTTCGTCACAGGAACTTGGTTAGTTCAATTGTTGTAAGGTGTCTGTAGTCTAACTCGTCACAATAATGCACCTCATTAGTTCTCCTGCGTGCGAGTGATGTTCAATTGTTGTAAGGTGTCTGTAGTCTAACTCGTCACAATAATGCACCTCATTAGTTCTCCTGCGTGCGAGTGATGTTCAATTGTTGTAAGGTGTCTGTAGTCTAACTCGTCACAATAATGCACCTCATTAGTTCTCCTGCGTGCGAGTGATGTTCAATTGTTGTAAGGTGTCTGTAGTCTAACTCGTCACAATAATGCACCTCATTAGTTCTCCTGCGTGCGAGTGATGTTCAATTGTTGTAAAGTGTCTGTAGTCTAACTCGTCACAATAATGCACCTCATTAGTTCTCCTGCGTGCGAGTGATGTTCAATTGTTGTAAAGTGTCTGTAATCTGAACTCATCACAATACACCTGATTAGTTATCCTGTGAGTGATGTTTGTCTGATGACAGAGATGTTTGGAGAATTTTTTGTGTGCTAATTTCTCCAGTGTGGCACTCCTACTGAGGCGGGCTGTGGGTCTTATTATTTATATGTGAGTTATGCAATCTAACTCCACCAAGAGTGTCCCTTCATAGAGTGATATAATCTAACTCCATCAAGAGTGTCCCTTCATAGAGTGATATAATCTAACTCCACCATGAGTGTCCCTTCATAGAGTGATATAATCTAACTCCATCAAGAGTGTCCCTTCATAGAGTGATATAATCTAACTCCACCAAGAGTGTCCCTCCACATGATTGTTGCAATCAGATCCCATAGTGAGTGTTCTTCTACATGAGCGATGCAATCATACCCCACAAAGTGAGCGTCCCTCCACATATGTGATGCAATCAGACTCCATACAAAGTGATGTCCCACTACATGTGTGATGCAAACTGGCTCCACGAAGTGAGTGTCCTTTCACATGCGTGACGCAATCTGGCCCCACCAAGTGAGTATCCCTCCACATGCGTAACACAATCTGACCGCACCAAATGAGTGTCCCTCCACATGTTAGTGATGAAATGACCTCATTAAGTATCACCTTCCATGATAGTGATCCAGTCTGACCCAACTGAGTGTGTGGGTGTAATCTCACAGGGGTTCCCAAACTACGTATATAAGGGCAATAGGAAACCAACAAAATATCAGACACTCAGTCAAAATCTCCGGAAATCTGTGCCCCTAACTTGAACAAATCATTCACAGCCAAGATGTTCTACGTCATATAATCATGAATAAATTGTGGGAAAAAAAAACACTTGTGGTTGTGTGCTTACGTAAACACAGACCCTCACATATTATGTGACAACCCAACTTAAGACATCATTTCATTCTTGATGTTTCACAGCATGGGTATTCTGATCGGTCAATAACATCTGAAGCTTTATATGTCTGTGTTGCGGCAGTCACAACGTTGCTGTAACATACATCTGATGTATATGCAGAAACATCCTGGAAACAATGAACACAGAACTCATCAGGTCTTGCACTGTGACCACTTCGGAAGTATCCTGCGACGAGCATTTGTGAACCAATAATTGATCTGACTAATGGACAACCCTGTTTGCTTGATCAGCATTGCCTTCTCATCATCATTTGGGTATGGATTGTCCTTGTGGTTTCGTAGCCAGTCCATCATCATTGCCACTGCCTGTATCAGGAATAATGTAACAGAAACGTTAAAATATGGTCAGTCACAGAGACATTAAAATATGGTCAGTCACAGAAACATTAAAATATGGTCAGTCACATAAACGTTAAAATATGGTCAGTCACAGAAATGTTAAAATATGGTCAGTCACAGAAACGTTAAAATATGGTCAGTCATGGAAACATTAAAATATGGTCAGTCACAGAAACGTTAAAATATGGTCAGTCACAGAAACGTTAAACTATGGTCAGTCATGGAAACATTAAAATATGGTCAGTCACAGAAACGTTAAAATATGGTCAGTCACAGAAACGTTAAAATATGGTCAGTCATGGAAACATTAAAATATGGCCAGTCACAGAGACATTAAAATATGGTCAGTCACAGAAACGTTAAAATATGGTCAGTCACAGAAACATTAAAATATGGTCAGTTACAGGAACATTAATATATGGTCCATCACAGAAACATTAAAATATGGTCAGTCACAGAAACATTAAAATATGGTCAGTCATAGAAACATTAAAATATGGTCAGTTACAGGAACATTAATATATGGTCCATCACAGAAACATTAAAATATGGTCAGTCACAGAAACGTTAACCGTAAGCATGCTTTGGTTTAGTGCGTTCAGTAACAATTTACAAGTTTCAGAGTGCTGTTGTTGATTGGACTTTCCCCGTTGCTAGGCACCCTGTAATCAATGAAAAAAGCCACATTTTTAATATTTTGGTTACCAGTTATGACAAATCTGACTACCTATTCAATTTGACTTCCTTTTCCTGTAAGTTTAGTGAACAGGAAAGACGGTATATCATTGTAATATTGAAATCGGCGAAATCTGCACACCAATACAGTTAAATGAAAGTGAATCAGGATTTGTAGGCTTTTGTATTTCAGTAAAATCATTATGGATTGTGATTCAGATGATGAATTCTTGGGCGGCAATTATTTCTCACAGTAGAGTATACAGTAGGCTACACTGGTTTCTTTATGTAGAGGCCAAACATAGAAAATTTTGGATCAATTTCAAAATACAACTAGGTCTAACTTCAGAGAAAGATTTACGACAAATCTTTAAGATGTATTCATTTTCCCCACTGATATGATAATTGACAATGAAACAACATAAATTCTGTATAATTAGTTTTGTTTTAGAGTTCCCACTTCAAAAAATTTCAAATGAAAAGGTAAGTAATTTCTTTTGATATAATTTGTTTGTTTTTTGTGAAAATTTTTTTTTACTATTTTTGCACACATCTGGTACCACACACACACACACAAACATACAAAACTTATACCAATATATGCAGAATTCAATTTTTATTTACATGTACAAATATTATTTAAATATCTCTAACGACAAAAAAGTAATCATATTTTTGAAACAGCCACCAATAATTAACACAATTTTTTTTAAAATCTGGTGGCGGGGGAGAGTTAAAAAAAATAAAATAAGGCTTGTTTAAAGTTAAAATATGGTCAGTCACAGAAACATTAAAATATGGTCAGTCACAAAAACGATAAAAGTATGGCCAGTCACAGAAACGTTAAAATGTGGTCAGTCACAGAAACGTTAAAATGTGGTCAGTCACAGAAATATATGATGAATTACGACATTACATTATATATTTCATTATATGTTACACATGATTCAAATGGGTACCAGAAAGCAAAAGAAACAGAAGAGAGACTCTTCACAGAACAACCATCAAAGGGGGTATGGGTTGAGAATTAGGTATTAGTTTACTGATTATCCTCCTCGCACACCTTATGTCCGTAGGTGATCAGATCTCCGCTTCAGTAAATCTCTCAGGGTACAACGGCAGAATATCGGTCTCAACTAAGGGTCTCAATCACATGCACAAATTACAAACAGTAGCATCACATCACTTGAACTGAAGGGCTCTGGTTTCTCGCCTATGCACTGTATTCGGCACTGAAGGAACATAGATTGATAGACAGATAGGTATGTAGGCAAATGCACTTGAATGTGCACATGCATTGTTATACTGAATTATCATCATATATATATATTTATATATAAAAGCTATCTGACGATAATAATTCAGTATAACAATGTATATGCACATTCAAGTGCTAGGATGTTTTATAAAATAAGTTCGGGTGCTAGGATGAAATATCAAATAAGTCCGGGTGCTAGGATGAAATATCAAATAAGTCCGGGTGCTAGGATGTTATATTAAATAAGTTTGATTGCTATGATGTTATATTAACAAATTCAAGTGCTTGGATGTTATATAGAATAAATTTGAGTACTATAATGTTATATTGAATATATTCAAGTTTAGGATGTTATATCAAACAAATTCTTCTTTTTTGGATGTGAAGTGTGCACAGTAAACAAAAGAGTTCAGGGTGAGCTGAAGGCAACTGAGATGTGGCTTTGGAGAGAAAAAAGAAAATTCCAAGAAAACTAACACAGATGTCTGCAGAGATGCTGGAGTCAAAGGATAAATTATAGCAAGCATTATACGCAGACATATCAAGATTTTTAGGACATGTGATGAGAAAAGCAGATCTTGAATTTTAACCACCGGAAAAATCATGGGGAGAAGAGACAGAGGTAGACAGAGGGAGAAATTTCTGGATGGGTTGTCACTGTGGCACAAAACATGAGACAGAGGGAGAAATTTCTGGATGGGTTGTCACTGTGGCACAAAACATAAGACAGAGGTAGACAGAGGGAGAAATTTCTGGATGGGTTGTCACTGTGGCACAAAACATAAGACAGAGGTAGACAGAGGGAGAAATTTCTGGATGGGTTGTCACTGTGGCACAAAACATGAGACAGAGGTAGACAGAGGGAGAAATTTCTGGATGGGTTGTCACTGTGGCACAAAACATGAGACAGTGAGTTGTGGAGGAGCATGATCACCTATGCTGGCACTTGATTGGCTAATATGAAAGTAATAAAATGAACTTATGACAGTAATAATTGATGACATATGATGGTATAATATGATGTCATAAGATGAATTATGATGGTGATGACAGAGCCACACAATGACTTCTGATGGTAATAATTGATGACACATGAAATCCTGGATCCCTACTAACTCAAGAGATAACAAGCTTGTAGAAATAAGAAAACATATCTCATGTTCCTTCTTGATTAGAAATAACAAGCTTGTAGAAATAAGAAAACATATCTCATGTTCCTTCTTGATTAGAAATAACAAGCTTGTAGAAATAAGAAAACAATTGACTTGAACATAGAAGAAAAGATCTAATGCCAGAAATTAGGGCTAGTGTATAACAACCTCCTTTGGTAAACTTGGATGCTTCTTAGACTCAGCCTTGCTTCCTTGTGGGCTAGTAGAGGCCAGTGCAGACTCCCCAAACATATCAGGACCATCTTTCATTGGACGGTAGAGGTGACCAACTCCATGTTGGATGTAATTGCCCTGAGAAACATGTGAAAATAAATCATGAATTAGCAGAGTACCACTAGTAGGTATTGATTCACACATGTGGCTAGCCACACATCACATGTGACACTATAGCAAAACATGCGGCTAGCAACACATCAATTGCAGCTAGTCACACCACATATGACAAAACAGCAACACATGTGGCTAGCCACATCACTCACCTATTATAAATACACAACTCACAGTCATACTACTCAGTAACATCACTCACACAGTCGTATTACACAGCTACATTAGTCTTATCACACAGTTAACATCAGTCTTATCACACAGTTAACATCAGTCTTATCACACAGTTACTTCACTTGCAGTCCTACCACACAACTACATCACTCCCACAGTTCTGTTGTTGTTGTACAAACATCACAAGTGATGATGACCATTTGTTATATCCACTTCTGAAATTAAGATACAGATATTACCATTCCTATGAAATGGCTACTGAGCCGTATTCGATCTGTAAATATCCTTGGACAGTCAGGCATGGAATGACTAGACAGTTTTTGGTCTTAAATATCCTTGGACAGTCCAGCATGGAATGACTAGACAGTTTTTGGTCTTAAATATCCTTGGACAGTCCAGCATGGAATGACTAGACAGTTTTTGGTCTTAAATATCCTTGGACAGTCCGGCATGGAATGACTAGACAGTTTTTGGTCTTAAATATCCTTGGACAGTACGGCATGGAATGACTATAGACAGTTTTTGGTATTAAATATCCTTGGACAGTCCGGCATGGAATGACTAGACAGTTTTTGGTATTAAATATCCTTGGACAGTACGGCACGGAATGACTAGACAGTTTGTGGTCTTAAATATCCTTGGACAGTCCGGCATGGAATGACTAGACAGTTTTTGGTCTTAAATATCCTTGGACAGTCCGGCATGGAATGACTAGACAGTTTTTGGTCTTAAATATCCTTGGACAGTACGGCATGGAATGACTATAGACAGTTTTTGGTATTAAATATCCTTGGACAGTACGGCATGGAATGACTAGACAGTTTTTGGTATTAAATATCCTTGGACAGTCCGGCATGGAATGACTAGACAGTTTTTGGTATTAAATATCCTTGGACAGTCCGGCATGGAATGACTAGACAGTTTTTGGTATTAAATATCCTTGGACAGTCCGGCATGGAATGACTAGACAGTTTTTGGTATTAAATATCCTTGGACAGTACGGCACGGAATGACTAGACAGTTTTTGGTATTAAATATCCTTGGACAGTCCGGCATGGAATGACTAGACAGTTTTTGGTCTTAAATATCCTTGGACAGTACGGCATGGAATGACTATAGACAGTTTTTGGTATTAAATATCCTTGGACAGTACGGCATGGAATGACTAGACAGTTTTTGGTATTAAATATCCTTGGACAGTCCGGCATGGAATGACTAGACAGTTTTTGGTATTAAATATCCTTGGACAGTCCGGCATGGAATGACTAGACAGTTTTTGGTATTAAATATCCTTGGACAGTCCGGCATGGAATGACGAGACAGTTTTTGGTATTAAATATCCTTGGACAGTCCGGCATGGAATGACTAGACAGTTTTTGGTATTAAATATCCTTGGACAGTCCGGCATGGAATGACTATAGACAGTTTTTGATCTATCTGTGACGTTCTAGCTACTCTCCGTTGTTGAACTTATTCATTTCTCTTTTTTTCACAAGATGACTGTAGACATGCCAACCTGGCACACACAACTCACACCACCTTTCACAAAAATTGTAAAACTAAATATCACATCTGAAGCACTTGTCAGACACACCTGAAGCACTTGTCAGACACACCTGAAGCACTTGTCAGACACACCTGAAGCACTTGTCAGAACTCACCTCGTGGTAACCACCCATAGGATTTCCAAATGTCACTGGCCCTACACCATTTGTCATCTGTCTACCCTGCTAGAAAACATAGATTTCAACACAGTTATAGTGTGTGTATATGTGTTACAGATAGCATAGTGTGTGTGTGTCATAGATAGCAGTTATAGTGTGTGTATGTGTGTCATAGATAGCAGTTATAGTGTGTATATGTGTCACAGATAGCAGTTATAGTGTGTGTGTATGTGTCATAGATAGCAGTTATAGTGTGTATGTGTGTCATAGATAGCAGTTATAGTGTGTGTATGTGTCACGGAATGCAAACCCCCTAAAAACATGTAACAGAAATATGTCTTACTAAATTACAAAAAATAAGACAATAAGCTGGTCTGTGAGATGGAGGGACTAGTGAGATGGTCTGTGAGATGGAGGGACTAGTGAGATGGTCTGTGAGATGGAGGGACTAGTGAGATGGTCTGTGAGATGGAGGGACTAGTGAGATGGTCTTGGAGATGGAGGGACTAGTGAGATGGTCTTGGAGATGGAGGGACTAGTGAGATGGTCTTGGAGATGGAGGGACTAGTGAGATGGTCTTGGAGATGGAGGGACTAGTGAGATGGTCTTGGAGATGGAGGGACTAGTGAGATGGTCTTGGAGATGGAGGGACTAGTGAGATGGTCTTGGAGATGGAGGGACTAGTGAGATGGTCTGTGAGATGGAGGGACTAGTGAGATGGTCTGTGAGATGGAGGGACTAGTGAGATGGTCTGTGAGATGGAGGGACTAGATTTCTCAAACTCCCACTGGATTTCTCTTGTAGCAGGACAATGTCCCCCACAAACTCCCACTGGATTTCTCTTGTAGCAGGACAATGTCCCCCACAAACTCCCGCTGGATCTCTCTTGTAGCAGGACAATGATCTTACTAATTTCCAGCATGATGTACTCCAGAAAATTGAAATGCGTTGAGTCACCGTCTTATTTGTGTCAATGGCATGACACATTCATTTTTGGGGGAAGGTTATAGAACATGAACCAGGTCTCATGTACGGCTGGCATACTAGCGATATGGTTACAAGATGTCCACCGATCAGTTCAAGATGTCCACCGCTCAGTTGAAGTGGTAAAAACATGATGTATTAGTTATCACTACTTTAGTCGAGTCATTGCTACAAAATAAAACAGTGACACATTCCATTCTCTGGACTACATCCTGCTTGAAATCTAACATTGCCATTGTTCTGCTGAAAGAGAAATCTAGTAGAAACATTGTTCTGCTAAAAGAGAAATCGTGTAGGAACACTGTCCTGCTGAAAGAGAAATCTAGTAGGAACATTGTCATGCTAAGAGAAATCTAGTAAGAGTTTGAGAATAAATGCAAAAATAACAACAAATGACACTGCAGCTAAGACAGCATATGTGTAAGAACTAAATGACACCACAGAAGTAACAACTAAATGAGAATACATTTATAACAAATTATATGAAGAAGAATTGCAAACAAATTTGGCCATGCAACCTACCACTGGTCCACTGACAGTGTGATCAAACTTCTGACAGAATTCTTCCATCGACCTCAAGGACGCTGAGGAATTGGCCTTCATTTTCTCCATCTCTTGTCTGTGTCTGATCTTGTCTATGTATTTGGGAAAGAGAATGCTCATGAGAATAATGTACTCAACATCTAGACCAACTGCACATCATGGAGAATGACAAGAAGAAAGTCAACAAGGGGATTCCCAATTTTAAATCAATCTTTACTTCATCTTGAGGTTTCAACATTTGGAGGAGAGAGTGAGACAATTATTTATGAAACAAACAGTGTCGAATTTTTAAAACAATGCCATGACATTATTATTTAATATCTCAGAGGTTGAGGTTTGCCGAACCAGAACCTCCATGATTTTTATGGTCAAAAATCTCAAATATAAACAAATTTCATGCATGTCCACAGTTGAATGAAGCAGAGCATACCTCATGAAAAGGGCTACAGCTAGAGCACTGTTGAATTTTTACTCACACATCCTCAGGAGGTCGTGATGACTGGATAACTAGAGATCTTCACTATTTTCTATGATTAAAGGATCCGATTTAATCACATTTTTCAATGATTAGAGGATCTGATATAATCAAATCTTTAAATGATTAAAGGATCAGATTTAATCACATTTTTCAATGATTAGAGGATCTGATATAATCAAATCTTTAAATGATTAAAGGATCTAATATAATCAAATTTTTAATGATTAAAAGATCTGATATAATCACATTTTTTAATAATTAAAGGATCTAGTATAATTTAATTATTTAATGATTAAAGGATCTAACATAATCAAACATTTTATGATTAAAGGATCTGATATAATCACACTGACATAATCATAATATAGTTAAAAGTAGTGTATGACCAGCATACTGCTGGGCAGGCCATCTTGTGCGTATGGAGAACTCACGTTTGCCAAAACAAATATATTATGGAGAACTCAAGGCAGGATTTCGAAAAGCTGGTGGACAGTAAAAGCGTTTCAAAGACACGCTCAAGTCATCCTTGAAACATCTTAACATTGACGTAGGCGCTTGGGAGAGCCTTGCTCAGGATAGAACAGCATGGCGTTACAGCATTAGAACGGGAGCACTAGCGGCGGAAGAATTCAGACAAGAAACTGCAAGACAGAAGCGGACACGTAGAAAAGAAAAAACATCTCAACCTCACACAGATACCTTCTATTGTTGTCAATTCTGTAAAAGAACATTTTGTGCGCGCATTGGACTTGCTAGTCATTTAAAAACGCACTATTAACTTTATTATTTTATTATTTATTGTTATTATTATTATGGTTGAGTTTTTGGTCATCGTCGATCACGACGGACGAACATCATGACCAGCATAAGTTGTGTATTTTACTTAACCAGATTGCCATTAGAGTTGCAGCGCGTCGCCTTTATTACTTGCCCCTTACAGTCGCTGGCTATAACTTGTGTCGTTGCGATTGGTATGATATTTTTTGTGTGTGCCGGGTCTATTAGAAACTATGACCATTGCATAGATCAGTGGTTTAGCTTCCTGTTTTATGTTTTAATCAAAGCAATCGGATGTAAGACTGATTTAATATGATTTTTTTTATTAATTAGCAGAGTTTTAACCGATTTTCCAGTCGCCGCCGGTGCTTTTTTTAAGTGTGTCGTTGCGATCGATATTATATTACATCTCTAGTTTGTGATGGGTCTATTATAAACCATGATCATTGCGTAGATCCATGGTTTAGCTTCCTGTTTTATATTTTAATTGAAACAATCAGATGTAAGACTGATTTATTACGATTTTTAAAAAATTAGCTATGTATTAGGCCTAGTTTTGGAAATGGAAGATATTATTCATATGTACACTGATGATAAAAGCCGTAGTTACGATGGAAATATGCACGATGTGGGTAATTTGCGTATCAAATATAACGTGGAAAGTGCCAGTGACGTTCCTTGTTAGATAGGCCTAATGTTTCAGACAAAGAGATGGACATGCGTGGTACTAATTGTGACATCGCAAATTTTGCTGTAGTGATGTAGTTTTCCGAGTAGAAGTTGAGAATTTTGTACAAAACATTGGCTCTGTACATAATCTTGATGAGATTGCCACACGTTATGAATACTTTAGCATCATTGTCAACGATGAGTTTATCAATTTACAGCCGATCTGACAAATTTGTATGTAATATAACGCAAAGAACAAACAAGGAAAGAAGACACATGCTGAACATCTGCAACTGACATTGAAATAAAACGTCATTTAAAAAAAAGTATATTATGATGGACCTGTGTATTCTGTTTGAGTATGACATGTACTGGAGTATAGATGACAGGTTCAACGTTTTGTGCATTTCACCCTGTTTGGGAAAAAGGAGATTTGAGAATATATCTCAATATTTTTGTCTCAATATTACTCCTCTACTCAACACCCCAAAGGTTAAAAAAAATAATTTTCCCCACATTATGACGAGTTTGACAGTTTATTATTTAAAACATATATGTATTAAATTATCTTTGATATAGGTTTATGAAAGACTATTCATTTTTCTGTTGATCTGCCAAGTCTGAGTGTGATATGATGAATAGTTTGAAAGAAAATGCAACTTTATCATCATCATATCCATAATTTGGAGGAGTTGTGCCCCCTTGCCTTAGGGATCAGGGATTGACAATTGGAAAATCTCATATGGTGAAAGGGCTAATAAAAAAATTTTTTAATGGAGAATTTTATTATTTAAGACGGAAAAAGGCTCAAAATGTTCAGAAAGATTGACTTAACTGTACTACGGTATCCCTATACATTCTGTCCTCTAAAAAAAACAGCATGCCGTCCTCCCCATCCACAACTACTATTCATAGCATGTAACTATAGTTTCAAGAGATGATAGTGTTTTTTGTATAGTTGCTGAGAGACATGATTTAAATAATGTTTTGCATAGTTACTGGGTGACATGTACTTACTGACAAGGTTGCTGTGGGCTAGTCTTAGACTGTCCATAATCACACTCTCCACTGCCTGGTTGCTTTGATAGTGACCTGATGGAGGGTTTCGATGCAGGAAGTTCTGAAGTAATTTGTGGAAATCATTGGGTAGAAGACTTAGAAGCTGTTGATAGTGAAAGCGTGGATTATCAAAGTTCATCTCAGCAATGACCAAGTCTCGAAGAAGAGGGAACAGAGGATGAGATCTGTACGCTGAGTTGCCTTCATCCATGATGAGATGCTGGATGAACTTCTGCTGTGAGGAGAGCATCTGAGGTCGACTGGTTTGGTTCATCTTACATGCTGTGCAATTGGGTCCAGCACATGGACCAATGTGGTGCAGGCTGGGTCCGGGACCTACATGGTTCAATTTGCAAGTGTGACAATTAGGACCTGTGCATGGTCCAAGATGATGTGGGTGCTGATGGGAGATACCTGTGTGGGCCATCTTACACGCATTGCATGGTACACCTGCACAAGGGCCGTACTCTGGATGGGGGTCCATGTGTGGATGAGGGGGGCCCATACCTGAGTTCATCATACCAATGTCTTGCATATGAGATCCTGGGCCCATTGGAGCAGAACATGCTGGGGTTGGACTAGGTTGCATATGAGGGTGTGGAGGTTGGAAGCCACCTTTCATGGAACTAGGGTGCATGTTCCCTACCTGAACTCGAAGATCTTCTGGTCCATTCAGGCCAGGTCCCCAGGCTGGGTGGACGGAAGAAGATTGTTGATTGCTCATTAAAACTTGATTCGATGGAGGCGGTCCATGAGGCTGTTGGGAAGTGTAGACATCTGTTTGATTACTGTAAGAATTCTCAAATGCAGGAGGACATGCCTGACCTCCATATGTTCCTCCCAGACGACTGTCAGAACTTGCTCGATTAGAAACTGGAGTGGACATGGCCAGGGGAACCTGATAGCTTCCTGTGCTGTTTGTAATTTGCATATTATTCTGATGAGGGGCCCCGAAATCAGAGTCCATAGTTTGAGCTGAGTGTGAACAACTTGAAAATGGATGCGGATGTCTTTGGTGATGCATTGACTGCAGTTGCGGATGAGGTTGAAGTGGTGGCATAGAGTCTGTGGATGACATTGGATGAGCCTGCTGCTGTGAGTGAAGTGCTTGCTGTTGAATTGAAGAAAACTGATCCATCGGGTAACGAGGTTGGTTGGTATGCATACTGACATACTCACCAGACTGAGGGGATATCAGCGGTGGTGGAAATGGAGGATAATCATGCACTGAGTCCATCCTCAGCATGTTCTGATTTCCATCAACATAGAACGCACCACCATTGCTGCCACTCATCTGTGAGGACTTTGATACATACTCTTGCATAGTTTCACCTGGACTTGACCGATCACCAGATACGCTCATTGCACAGCTGGGTCTAGTGTTCAAATCATAACCCTGAGATACAGCTGGGCCCATGACCTGGCCTTGACTGTTGGGGATAGTGTACGGAGCCACGCCTGACTTCATATTATGGTTAAAGCGTGGTAGAATTTTTCCAGATGGTATAACCTTAGGTTGACCATTACTCTCAGACTCAAAGGCACAATCGGAAGTGCCATTTTCTGAATTGAAGGTTGGTTTTATATCCATGGAAACAGTACCAGGACTTTGTGCATAAGCTGGGGGACTACTATCTGGCATGTCAGCAAAGTGAACTGACTTCTGACCTTGTGCTCGACTCCCTGATGTACCTGTGTGAATACAAATAGAACTTTCTAATTTCATAAGCAAACATACAACAAATAAAGATCCCAGAATCAAACTTACAAAGATCACAGAATCAAACATACAACAATCCCAGTATCAGAGAAGCTTGTACTAATGACATATTTTTTAAGAGATTGCTAGGAGTACATCGGTAAAGACTTGTGCATATCAATTGTTACTTTCAAACTATCATACAAATAAATCGTAATATAGAGCCCTTTGGGATCAATATCCATCATTCCTATGAATAGATATCCTATCATTTTTCTGACAACAAACTCAACATCTTTACTTGTCTGATTCTTCCTGGTGCCTACTGGGTGCTTAAACTGAACTCTTCTCGTCACATGCCTATGAATGAACCTTGATTTTTGCTATAGTGTGTCTCCTCATTCTAGAATCTCTGAGATCGTTATATTTGGGTTTTTTTTGTCCATGGTATTTTCACAATTCCTCTGACAAACCATGAGTCTTTAATTCACTTTGATGACAGCCCATGCTACACATCAATAGAATTGGTATGACAAATTTGTTCAGGCTCGTATTTGTTGCTACACTTCAACGACTCAGACCATCAGTGTGCCTGTGGTGTCCAAGTGAGTGGCATTAATCATGCTTCTCGGATGACTGGACTCAATATGCACTTGAGAACCAGTATACCCATTAAATTCATACACTACAGCCTTCAGGGATTAACATCCATCAATCCTATATGCAGTTGGATTAACTTCCGTCAATCCTCTGTGCAGTTGGATTAACATCCATCAATCCTATATGAAGTTGGATTAACATCCATTAATCCTATATGAAGTTGGATTAACATCCATCAATCCTCTGTGCAGTTGGATTAACATCCATCAATCCTCTGTGCAGTTGGATTAACATCCATCAATCCTATATGCAGTTGGATTAACATCCATCAATCCTATATGCAGTTGGATTAACATCCACCAATCCTATATGCAGTTGGATTAACTTCCGTCAATCCTATATGCAGTTGGATTAACATCACCAATCCTATGTGCAGTTGGATTAACATCCATCAATCCTATATGCAGTTGGATTAACTTCCGTCAATCCTATATGCAGTTGGATTAACATCCACCAATCCTATATGCAGTTGGATTAACATCCATCAATCCTATATGCAGTTGGATTAACTTCCGTCAATCCTATATGCAGTTTAGTTTAATGTATATACTGTTATATTCTATAAAGTTTCTGTTTTACCTCTTACCTCTAGTATTTATATCATTCATACTCATCCAGACTTCTGTGATTCATCTCTTTCAGCTGTCATGACATGATTGCAGAGAGTATCTTTCACCAGCCATGTTTTGTATTCTTGATCAAGGATTTTTGGATGAAACATCACTTTTTGTGTTATCTTGTGTTTTTCTAGTGATTTAGCACAACTTCATGAAGCCATTTTCTAGTGATTTAGCACAACTTCATGAAGCCATTTTCTAGTGATTTAGCACAACTTCATGAACCCATTTTCTAGTGATTTAGCACAACTTCATGATCATGTTTTTCTCGTGATTTAGCACAACTTCATGAACTCGTTTCTAAGTATCTCCTGTCGGATTAGTTTTACTGCAGGTATCCTTCTTCTTTAGCGTTCATTCTCAAACTCCCGCTAGATCTTTGTTGCCACAGGACAATGGTCCTACTAGATTTCCAGCAGGATGTAGTCCAAAGAATGAAATTGCACTGCCACTGTTTTATTTGCGCCACTGCCAAACATAGCAGGTTGCAGCTATTGTGTATTATTGATTTTATGATAAATTTGTACATATACTGACAGCTTTCCACTGTACATGATGTTTTAAAATATTAGTCCCTGTTGTCAAGGAAGATAATAAAATATTAGCCCTTGCTGTCAAGGAAAAAAATAAAATATTAGTCCTTGTCAAGGAAGAAAATAAAATATTAGCCCCTGTTGTCAAGGATAAAAATAAAATATTAGTCCTGGTTGTCGAGGAAGAAAATAAAATATTAGTCCCTGCTGTCAAGGAAGAAAATAAAATGTTAGTCCTTGTTGTCAAGGAAGAAAATAAAATATTAGTCCTTGTTGTCAAGGAAGAAAATAAAATGTTAGTCCCTGTTGTCAAGGAAGAAAATAAAATGTTAGTCCCTGTTGTCAAGGAAGAAAATAAAATGGCATAACAATTTCAACTGCTTTCTTACCAGACATCTGCTGCTGTGACAACGCACTTTTCTGTGAGAGCTTCTGACTGTGGTCTGTAGGCATCATGGTGGACACAGAGGACAAAGAGGAGACAGATGATGTTGTGAAGGCTGGCGATGGGGCAGAACCATTGCTGCAATTTCCTGCTGACTCATTTGAGAAGTAACCTTGGTCAAGTGGGGAATCTACTGGGGTTCGAATCTGTGTATTATGGGTGCTTGGGGGGCCTGGCATATGACCCATGTTACCCAGTCCTATGTGATGGTTGACATGCATGTGATGTGTTTGGTATGAGCCACTCAGGTGCATGCCCTTGTTGAAGAAAGGTCCTGAAGTACTCGGATTCATCTGGGCTGGTGGTTGGCCTATCCACCTGTTACATAAAACATGATTAGATCTGTTAGAGATAAGAAGTAAATATTGAAAACAAAAATATATAAAAGGTTAACTAGCAGTTTTATGTTGAGGATCAATGTTTTGACCAAAAGGTCTTAATCAGAACAGGGGCTACAGTCTCTTGATCACTTAATGTTATAAATACTAAAACAAAAATATAAGCTACAGAACAGATACTTAACTAACATTTGCATAATCTTGCCAATATTTGATTTGTCAGTAAACTAAATGTTACTAAAATTAAAATGTCAGTAAACATGTTACTAAATATGACAAATATGATGCCAGTAAACTTAAGGGGGGGGGGGGGGGGGGAGGAGAGAGATCACAAATTATTTCAGACTCTATGTTTGTAAACTTACTGTTTATAAATTTGGTGTACCTGTAAACTTGATCTAGTTAATCTTGCTTTTGTTCACTACTTGATGTCTACACCATCAGACTATAGATAGTATATATATATATATATATAGTTGCCTTTCACAAGATATTATAGATAGGAGTGGGAGCCGCGTTAGCGCAGTGGTTAGCGCACTGGCTTCGCATATGAGTGGTCCTGGGTTCATTCCCCAGTTGAGGCGGAAATGTTTTCAGATCGCATCGGCTCCCAGGTCGACCCAGCCTTAAATGGGTACCGGATTAATCCGGGAAGTAAAGACTGCGAAGGAGAGGAGATGGCTACCGCCCTCATTTGCAGAGCCTGTAAAATGTGAGATCGCTAACATCTCACACCCCTACGGCATTAATAAATGCTATGGGTTTACTTTACTTTATAGATAGGAGTGCACTTGAGCACCTCATCAGTCAGAGAATAGGCTCATCCCTGCTAAATCTAATTTACCAGAGAACTGACATTTGTCATAATTAATTTTTCAGTAAACTTTTAGCCACAATATAAATTTAATTTATCAGTAAACGTATATATGCTAAATTCGATTGATTGATCACGTAAGAAACACTTTAATAAATTTGATTGGTCATATCACACTTGATAAATTTGATTGCGTTATCACACATATATATACTTGATAAATTGAACTGATCATGTAACAAACACTTGATAAATTTGATGGGTCACAAGGAGAATGGAAGATGACAGAATATTGAGAGATCTATTTTATGGGGAATTATTCATGTTAAATATCTCAGGGTCAAATCTACTTTAGTACAACTTTCATTACTGCATGTTTTCCTGTGAAAGAGTACAGGGAGGTTTCTATGGGCTGTGGAAATAAAGGCTGCTTTGTCATAGCAGATGCCAAGACATGTACAGGAAGGATTTTAATTGTACCTCCAAAGGATAAAATCCTGTCCCAACCGTGGATTGAACCCAGGACCTGATGGGTTTGAGAACTTCATTCTAACGATACAACAACGTATGCAAATGCGATATACATGATACATGTATTGATATGGAATCATGGGAACAGGATGTCATGGATTCTGTTACATGAAAGGGAAAGATCGATTTCGTCGTTTGTCCTGAAAATAACGTTTGTGGTGTTATGTCTGTTTACAGCTGTGCTGCGATACTGCATCTTTCTGTCAATATATCTGACTTCCACACAGTTATTTTTGTAGATGGGTTGTCCTTCCATCTTCTATCCCTAGAACTTGGCCAGGCTACATTACTGTACTCCTGTTTCCAGACCCACTGCGTGGAAGTGTGCTATGGTCTTGGTCAACTTTGGTTTTCTGATCTTGATGCACAGTTACTAGCTATGTATGAAATGAGGAAAGATCAGGAATAGCATAAAGTGATAGTAGTTAGTTCACGTGATGGTGTCTATTAGAAGACACACAACCGCCCACAATGATACAGCATGTCTGGGATTCCTTGTGCATACTGATGAAGACTCTTTGTGGCTCAGATTGATGTTGTGAGTCGTATCCATCATCATTTGGATAATAGACTATATTTCTTATAGCACAACACTAATACTATTATCTGGCAAGACGGAAAGATGTTTAGTACTGCTAAATTTAGTATAGAACTACATATCTCTAAATCCGATTTAATGCAGCAAATTGGGTTTGACATAACATTGAAATCATTACCGTTGCTGCGGATGATGATGATGCTGCTGATAATGTTGCTGATGCTGCTGAAGTGACTTCACATTGATGTTTGGTGGTGGATGATTTTTGTCCACCCGTTGGAACACACTACCATCCCTGCTTCCAGCACTGAGTGGGTTGAACTGGCTCTGGCTGTGAAATGCGTTAGGAGAATCAGGTTTATTAAAGTCACATGATGATGATGTTAACGGCTTAGGCGACATACTGTGATATTTGTTGTTATTATTAGCTGATGTGTTGTCCTCAAGGTCACCAGGTTGGTATGAATGTGGATTCGTTGAGAAATCGTGAGGAGGAAATTCATGTTGTCTAGAGAACCCCCCAAGGTTGTTGCTGTGGTCAGACGGTACATGGCTGCTGTTGGAATGGGTAGACTGAACAGGTGACGATGTGGGAGCACCATGTGGGTAAGATTGACTACGCTTGATAGTCACTGGCCCCATATGTGGTATTTTGAACAAGTTGTGGTTGTTGGGACCAGGATGCTGTAAACTGCTGGTATAAGTACTGCTGTGATGGTGATTGAATCCGATTGCTGGATGTCCTTTGTTTGGACTTGTTTCTGTGGATGTTGACAAATGCATCCGCTTGTTGGCTGGACTCATATTTTCAGAAGACTTGCCCGCTGTCGATTCGGATGAATTACTGGAGGACGAGTGATTGACAGGCATTGGAAGCGGATGAAGCCAATCAGAATCATTGAAGTTTGGTTTGAACAGAAAGTTGGGCGTTGTGGTTGTGACAGGATTTAGAACAGTCAGTGTTTTGTTATCACTGCTATTGTTAGAACTGCTGCTGGCGCTGCCTGTTGGTGTGGAGATGGTAGAGCCAGAAGCACTGAAAATAAAATGTATATATATATATATATATATATATATATTGTTATTTTTAAGATTTTCTATACCACTGTATGAAACAAAATTATACACCAAGGGAGGTAAGTTGGTATTCACAAAGGTTTACTAAAGTGAATTTTAATATGAAAAGTTATTTGCCCCTACTGCCATAAAAATTGTGCAAAAGGTGTGGAGGAATAACTTCTAAATATTTAGGTTTCCCGTAAATACTCTGTGCCTCTAAAGAAAAAACAGCACACCACATTATTAGAGTATAAGTCAGAGTACTTGTTTTGTAGTTTTAAGTACTAATTCCCCAAGTACCTTGGAAAAATTGTCATCATCAAGTACCATCTTTGCAATAAATGTTAACTGCAACAGACTTTCAACATTCTCTGTCTTTAGATTTTGTGGTGCACTCTGTTAAACTGTCTATATTGTGATGTTTAATCCCAACTTGTATCTCTGCCTACCTCTTGCTTGCCTCCTTTCAACCATACCCTCAGGTAAGATCTCCTTTAACAAGGTGCTCTGTCTATTAATATGTCCAAAATACCTCATCATTCTTCAGTGAGTAATCAGGTTACAGCACCAATAGATTCAATGAATTGTTTAATTCCCTTCTTCATAATTCTTCAGTCAGTTATCAGGTTACAGGACATAACTTTAATTGAATTTTCAAAAGTGGATGTAATAAATGATCACCACTTTTGATGGACGAACATCAGGTTACAGCACCAATAGTTTCAATGAATTGTTTAATTCACTTCAATCAATCAATCAATAAACCCATAACCCTTCAGGGTCGTAGGGGTACCACATTGGATGCTTCAGCACACAGAGTCCTCCAGCGAATTCTATCCTCAGCGATGCGGATGAGTGTGGCAATATCTAGCCCTGTCCATTCCTTGATGTTGTCTGTCCATGTCTTTATTTGTCCTCCTCTGCTTCTTCCACCCTCGACAGTTCCCTGCAGTATTGTTTTTGACAAGGAATCGTGCCTGCATACATGTCCGAACCATGCTAGTTTTCGTCGTTTCACTATTGAAAGCAATGGCTCCTGGACACCTGCACACATCTCTACTTTATTTCTTACGTACACATTGGTCTTATGTTCCCTATAGGAAATTCGTAGAATTCTTCTGTAGCATTTATACTCGAAAGCCTGTAATCTTCTCTCCATGTCCGCAGTGAGTGTCCAACTCTCACAACCATACAACACAACAGAAAGCACCAGCGACTTATACAGTTTGATTTTCACTCCAACACTGATGTTGCTTTTCCAAATCACAGTTAGCCTTGACAAGTACGCTAAAGCCATCTCCAGCCTTATTTTTAGTTCTGCTTTGCATTTACCATCACTGCATATACTGGATCCGAGGTATTTAAAGGTATTCACCTCTTCAAGCTTGTGTCCATTCATCATGATATTAGTCTGGTTTTCTGTGTCTCTGCTGTTTACCAAAATTTTGCTCTTATCTGAATTGATTTCCATTCCGTACTTGCTGGTAACTTTTTCTAACTTTGATGTTAATTCTTGCAATGATTGTTCTGACCCAGCTATAAGATCAATTAAAAGCTATAAAAAAGCTATAAGATCTATATAATTCACTTCAGGTAATCCATGGAACCCCTCAGGTCTGGAAGTAGTGCCATATTCTCTTCCTCTCTTCTTGGTAGAATTGACATGCATTAAGAATGTGTTCTGAAGTCTCTGGACTCAATCTACAGTTGGACAGGTCTGTCTCATCAATCTTGGGCTTTCTGAACATGTGACTTCTCAAGTCTTCCAAAATACTTTATTTGTTCGATTTTATTTCCTTTATAGTTCTTTTTTCTAAATATGAAATATGGTTAGAACATCTTTGTTCATGTTCTTATCTTTCCACATAGTTCTCCTTATTCTTCTATATACCTTCATGTCAAAGATAGTTCTCCTTATTCTTCTATATACCTTCATGTCAAAGATAGTTCTCCTTATTCTTCTATATACCTTCATGTCAAAGATAGTTCTCCTTATTCTTCTATATACCTTCATGTCAAAGATAGTTCTCCTTATTCTTCTATATAACTTCATGTCAAAGATAGTTCTCCTTATTCTTCTATATACCTTCATGTCAAAGATAGTTCTCCTTATTCTTCTATATAACTTCATGTCAAAGGCATAAAATTATTTGTTCACTAGCCATGTTTCTCAGTCATAAACTAATGTAGAATAAATGTAAAAGGTAGGTCCCATGGCATCTGCCGTCGGGGATGAAGATAACTCTTCATGTACTAAGCCGCAGCAACTATTAGGTGGGGTGGCCAGTTCCCTTCCTTGCTGTTTTTTTTACCTTCCCTAACTCATGCGTCAGGTACTCATTTACAGCTGAGTCGAGTGGAGGAGTGGTCGTGTCAAGTGAGAAATCACAACCCGGATTTTTTTTATGTCCGGACGTGGTTTCGAACCTGGCACGCTGTAACCAGATGATAGCAAGCAAGCTCACTATCCACTAGGCTACCGCGCTCCTCTATAAATAAATGTAGAATAAATGTAGCTTTTAATAATTGTCATTTTTAACTTGTTTGTAATTTGTTTATATGTTAATATTTTCCTCATGTCATTAAAAATACTGTTAGCCATTCCTATTTCTCCTTTTTTAACTTCTGTTTCACGTCTACTATCATTTGTTGATTATGTGCCGGAGATATTGGTAATGTTCTACACTTGTAGTACGTCTCTTATTTTTATTTAGCACCTGATCTGATAATTTTCTTATTATCATGGTATTTGTTTGTTGTATGCTTATGTTTAGTCCATATTCTTTACTTGATTTATTGTCTTGATCTATTGTTGATACATTAGTCTACTTGATTTATCATAATCTACTTGACCTATTAGTCAACTTGATCTATTAGTCTACTTGATTTATCATAATCTACTTGATTTATCATAATCTACTTGATTTATCATAATCTACTTGATCTATTAGTCTACTTGATTTATCATAATCTACTTGATCTATCATAATCTACTTCATTTATCATAATCTACTTGATCTATTAGTCTACTTGATTTATCATAATCTACTTGATCTATCATAATCTACTTGATTTATCATAATCTACTTGATTTATCATAATCTACTTGATCTATTAGTCTACTTGATTTATTATAATCTACTTGATTTATTATAATCTACTTGATCTATTAGTCAACTTGATCTATTAGTCTACTTGATTTATCATAATCTACTTGATCTATCAGTCTACTTGATTTATCATAATCTACTTGATTTATCATAATCTACTTGATCTATCAGTCTACTTGATTTATCATAATCTACTTGATTTATCATAATCTACTTGATTTATTAGTACTTGATTTATCATAATCTACTTGATCTATCAGTCTACTTGATTTATCATAATCTACTTGATTTATCATAATCTACTTGATTTATCATAATCTACTTGATCTATTAGTCTACTTGATCTATCATAATCTACTTGATCTATCATAATCTACTTGATTTATCATAATCTACTTGATTTATCATAATCTACTTGATTTATCATAATCTACTTGATTTATCATAATCTACATGATCTATTAGTCTACATGATCTATTAGTCTACATGATCTATCATAATCTACTTGATTTATCATAATCTACTTGATTTATCATAATCTACTTGATTTATCATAATCTACTTGATTTATCATAATCTACTTGATTTATCATAATCTACTTGATTTATCATAATCTACTTGATTTATCATAATCTACATGATCTATTAGTCTACATGATCTATTAATCTACTTGATTTATCATAATCTACTTGATTTATCATAATCTACTTGATCTATTAGTCTACTTGATTTATCATAATCTACTTGATTTATCATAATCTACTTGATTTATCATAATCTACTTGATTTATCATAAAAAATCTACTTGATTTATCATAATCTACTTGATTTATCATAATCTACTTGATTTATCATAATCTACTTGATTTATCATAATCTACTTGATTTATCATAATCTACTTGATCTATTAGTCTACTTGATTTATCATAATCTACTTGATTTATCATTACTTGATTTATCATAGTCTACTTGATTTATCATAATCTACTTGATTTATCATAATCTACTTGATTTATCATAATCTACTTGATTTATCATAATCTACTTGATTTATCATAATCTACTTGATTTATCATAATCTACTTGATTTATCATAATCTACTTGATTTATCATAATCTACTTGATTTATCATAATCTACTTGATTTATCATAGTCTACTTGATTTATCATAGTCTACTTGATTTATCATAATCTACTTGATTTATCATAATCTACTTGATTTATCATAATCTACTTGATTTATTAGTCTACTTGATTTATCATAATCTACTTGATTTATCATAATCTACTTGATTTATCATAATCTACTTGATTTATCATAGTCTACTTGATTTATCATAGTCTACTTGATTTATCATAATCTACTTGATTTGTCATAATCTACTTAATTTATCATAATCTACTTGATTTATCATAATCTACTTGATTTATCATAATCTACTTGATTTATCATAATCTACTTGATCTATTAGTCTACTTAATTTATTGAGTTGCTATATTAGCCAAACATCTAGTCAAAGTCCTTGATTGCATTCAAAATATCAAAACCTAAAAGGTATCTGAAATGATAATGACCACATCACTCTTATTATGCTGTTGGTTAGAGAAAATTACAGACGTAACGTTTCCACCCTAAACCTTACAGCTGTGGTAGGATTTCACTTACCTGTTGAATGCTCCAGAAGAAATGGCTTCCTGCGTCATGTAGAGTTGAGGGTTTGTGTCCTGCTCCATAAGATACTCTACGAAGTCAAGCTCCATCCCTTCCTTCATACCAATGTCCTCGCAGATTTCATCCAGCAGTTCATTGGGCAGCCGTTGGTCATCCACTGGACCTGGAACTGTGGTGGGGGATGATGGTGATGGAGGAGAGTTGAGCCGGTCTCCATCCAGAGCTGAAGATGATGTGGCAACACTACATGCACTTGGACTGGATGCCGAGTCTCTGTACTCCATCAGCTGATAGAGATATTGAGAATTCAAGCATTAAGAAAGTATAATCACATAATTCAATAGTGCAACAAGAAAACTATAATCACATAATTCAATAGTGCAACAAGAAAACTATAATCACATAATTCAATAGTGCAACAAGAAAACTATAATCACATAATTCAATAGTGCAACAAGAAAACTATAATCACATAATTCAATAGTGCAACAAGAAAACTATAATTTTCTTGACTATAATTCAATAATTCAATATTTTATGATGAAATTTAACTTGGTATGACCAACTTCAATTTGGCATGACAAAATTCATTCTGTATAACAAAATTCAAATTCATGTGACATTCTTAAACTCCTGCAGTTAGCAGGATGTAGTCCAGAGAATGAAATGCGCTGTGTCATGGTTTACAGCTTTTCTGTGATATCCGTAACTTTCAGCCCGACACACCCGGTTTCAGCATGACTTCTTCTTCTTCAGTGTTCATTCTCAAACTCCCGCTGGATCTCCTTTGCAGGACCATGGTCCTAATAGATTTCCAGCAGGATGTAGTCCAGAGAACGGAAATGCGTTGTGCCGTTTTATTTGCGCCTATGGCCCGACACATCCGTCTTCGGCGGGATCATGGCTTCTAATTCACTTTTAACTCATGGAATGGGAGTCAGCTCCACCCTAAAACCTCCTTAGTCGTCTCTTACAACATGCATAGAAAGTAAATAGTGTTGATACTCTTTGCCCCCCTTTATGGCTCAAGCAACACATAGGTGAAAGTTATGTGGACAAATTGGACTTTGTATCGCATCACACGAAAAATTTCACTTGGTAAAACAAACTTCTACCTAATATAACCAAATTCTACTTGAGATAATCAAATTCTACTTGAGATAGTCAAATTCTACTTGAGATAGTCAAATTCTACTTGAGATAGTCAAATTCTACTTGAGATAGTCAAATTCTACTTGATCTTTATTGTGAATACCAGGAATTGTTGTGAATGATTTGCTCTTACTTCCTATGTGCAGTAGGAAGATTTCTACGAGCTTCCTTTTACACCCAGGAGGCTTCAGCTCTCAGCTTGGTGCAATGCCTATTGAAGAAGTCTTCTACTCAGAGAGGGGGGGGCAAACACTACGTAAGGTAACCAAATTCTACTTATTACAAACAAATTCTACTTGATACAAACAAATTCTACTTGATGAAACCAAATTCTACTTGATACAACCAAATTCGACTTGACATAACCAAATTCTTCTTCTTCAGCGTTCATTCTCAAACTCCCTCTGGATCTCTCTTGTAGCAGGACAATGGTCCAACTAGATTTCCAGCAGGATATAATCCAGAGAATGAAAATGTGTTGTGTCACAGTTTTATTTGCGCCAATGACCCTACACATCCATTTTCGGCAGAATAACCAAATTCAATTTGTAATAACACAAATCAACTTGATATCTCCAGACTATATTCTGCTAATCTGCAGGAGTTTGAGAATGAAAGTAGAAGAACGTGATATAACAAAATTCAACTTGATATGACCAACCTGAACTTGGCATAACAAAATTCAATTTGATATGACCAACCTGAACTTGGTATAACAAATTCAACGTTGTATGACTAGTTAATTGAATGGAAACAATGCTCATGCATTGAGTGCTTCCCGGAGGTGCTAACCCATTGGAATACACAAGTTCAAGAGCACTTATACAGTTGCTTATGATATTCTTAATTTTCCAACAACTTACAACGTCCAGATACAAAATTTAAGATGTGTTTGTGGGAAAACTGGCTGCACTACCATAAGTAGCAAAACTCAACAGAAACTCAAGACCATATATACAAACCCAACATGATAACAACAACATGATAACAACAACATGATAACAACAACTAACTTCTGTCTATGGGTGCATGATGGACAAAACAGAATAAGTCTACTTTTGCAAAGCTGGACACTCACATTTCGAAAACTGGCCGCTACTTCCCGGTCCTTCATGTCTTTGCGGTCAAGGATGGAGGAAACAAACTTCTTAACCGCTGGACATGGTCGGTCATCGAGTGCATCTTCCTCCAACAATTTGAAGCCACCCATCTCTTGGTTCATTCTCACCGCCATCTCACGGTTCTTTCTTTCATCACTTGTTGCCTGCACACAGAGAAAACACACAAATTTCAAAGAAATTATTAGATTTCAGCAAAAATAATAGTACTGGTCCATTGAGATGTGACCAATCACCAAATAATAGTATTGAGATATGTGAGATATACCCAGTCTCAAGTAATGTTACACATCTCAATCTCTAGTGATGTCACACCACCCAGTCTCTAGTGATGTTTCACCCAGTTTCAAGTAATGTTACACATCTCAATCTCTAGTGATGTCACACCACCCAGTCTCTAGTGATGTTTCACCCAGTTTCAAGTAATGTTACACATCTCAATCTCTAGTGATGTCACACCACCCAGTCTCTAGTGATGTTTCACCCAGTTTCAATCAATGTTACACATCTCAATCTCTAGTGATGTCACACCACCCAGTCTCTAGTGATGTTTCACCCAGTTTCAAGTAATGTTACACATCTCAATCTCTAGTGATGTCACACCACCCAGTCTCTAGTGATGTTTCACCCAGTTTCAATCAATGTTACACAACTCAATCTCTAGTGATGTCACACCATCCAGTCTCTAGTGATGCTACATCCACATTATCTAGCAATGTTACACCCATATAATGTTACAGTAATTCTTTAGTGATGTTACACCAGTCTTGAGTAATGTTACACCCAGTCTCTAGTAGTAATGTTACACCAAATCTCTAGTAAAGTTACACCCAGTCTCTAGTAAAGATACACCCAATCTCTAGTAAAGTTTCACCCAGTCTCTAGTAATGTTAGTCAGTCTATAGTAATGTTACATCCAGTTTCTATAACTTGACACCCACACAAACAATCTCTATCGCGCACATCAGTTCTGTCAAACCCACTTTCCCTATCTTACACAATCACATATATCGTCACACATCACTCACCCGCAATCCGTTGCGCGCCCCCTCTCTCCATTCACAATTTCCCCAGGCACGTGAACCAGGTTTCAGTGAAGTCAAAACTACCCCTAGGGCCTGGGGCGATCAATGCCTCCGCGTGCAATAACAGAAAACACATCCGCCGACAACAACAACACAGAGAGATCCAGGGAGATGAGTCGGTGATGTGCTTTATTGACATCATTGTGTTTCAGTACTCGATCTATATACCTACATACCCGCTTGGGGGGATAACTCTCAACAACATGTTGTCTCCTGCTCAGTTCTTCCATTTTGGCGAGTTTAGAAAGGTATAGGCGACTGTGTTTCAGTCGCCTGAAAGTTTAGAAAGGTATAAGCGCCTGTGTTTCAGTCGCCTGAAAGTTTAGAAAGGTATAGGCGCCTGTGTTTCATGCAGCCGCCCGAAAGTTTAGAAAGGTATAGGCGCCTGTGTTTCAGTCGCCGGAAAGTTTAGAAAAGTATAGGCGCTCGTGTTTCGGTCGCCCGAAAGGTTAGAAAGGTATAGGCGCCTGTGTTTCAGTCGCACGAAAGGGGAGAAAAGGTAATGGCACTGTTACTTGCCATGCATGTGATAAAAGGTGACTAAGAAGGGTTTCTGGGAGGGGGTTATTCTATCCTAAAGAGGGTCAAAGTCACATAGAAGCTATGCTGAAGTCGGATGTGTCAAGACGAAAGGTGCAGAAATTACAGCATAATTTTAAACCATGACAACGCGCATTCCTTTCTCTGGACTACGTCCTGTTACTCTGCAGGAGTTTGAGAATGAACGAAGGAGTAAGGTGTAGGAATGCGTTACGAAGAGTTTTATAGTTTGGCCTGCCCATCGAAGACAGGTGTGTCGGACTATTGGTGCAAATAAAACCGTGACACAACGCGTTTCCATTCTCCGGACTACATCTTGCTGGTAATTTAGTAGGACCATTGCCATGCTACAAGAGATGTCCAGCGGGAGTTTGAGAATGAACGCTGAAAAAAGAAGGATATTTTGAAATGCAGTATTGCGCCTTTTGTCTGACACATCTGGTTTAATGATGTGCCCGGGTGTTACAGACAGCGTACATCTGGAGTCATAAGGAGAAATTGGATCAATTGGTATACGTGTTTTTCTGTGCTCATTCTCAAACTCCAGGTTGGCGGTATGTAGTCCGGAAAACAGAATGTGGTGCGGCATACCTTACAGTCTGGCTATGATTTCAACTTGACACACCAGACTTCAATATGACTTCTGAGTCACTTTGCAATGGGACTGCAACCTACCCCTCTAGACATAACTTCTGAGTCACTTTGCAATGGGACAGCAACCACCCCCCCCCCTTCCGGACTTGACTACCGAGTCACCTTGCAATGGGACAGCAACCTCTCCCTCTAGACATCCTCAGTCGCCTCATACGACATGCATGTTAGGTCGGTATTGATATTCTTTACTCCCACTTCCGGCACTGACTGACAACACACAAGCACCCCATTCTTACTGCCTCCCTTAAAGGTGGTCCATGAAATTTGTTTTAACAGGTTTGTGAGCAGCGTCACTGTGTTAGGCCACTCCATATATTATGTTTTTGGTTGGTCATTTATTTATACTTTGTGAATAGTCGGACTGGCCTTATGCAATGACGTTAGTTAGTTTTGGTTGGTTGGTTTTTGTTGGTTAATTAATTAGTTTTTGTTGGTTGGTTAGTTAGTTTTTGTTGGTTAATTAGTTAGTTTTGGTTGGTTGGTTAGTTTTTGTTGGTTAATTAGTTTTGGTTGGTTGGTTAGTTTTTGTTGGTTAATTAATTAGTTTTGGTTGGTTGGTTAGTTTTTGTTGGTTAATTAATTAGCTTTGGTTGGTTGGTTAGTTTTGGTTGGTTGCTTGGTTAGTTTTGATTAGTTAATTTTGGTTGGTTGCTTGGATAGTTTTGGTTCGTTAATTCCTTTTTTTTGGTTGCTTAGTTAATTATGATTAGTTAGTTAATTTTGGTTGGTTGGTTAATTAGCTTTGATTGGTTAGTTAGTTTTGGTTGATTGGTCAGTTAGTTTTCATTGGTTGGTTAGTTAGTTTCGGTTGGTTAGTTAAGTTTGGTCGGTTACTTAGTTGTGGTTGATTAGTTAGTTTTGGTTAGTTACTTAGTTTTGGTTGGTTAACTATATAGTTAGTTTTTGGCTGGTTGGTTAGTTAATTAGTTTTGGTTAGTTAGTGAAATAGTCAGTTGATGATGATGTTTCTCCTTCGCAAGTGAAGATGAGCAAGATATGAAAAACATTAAATGCGATGAAAATTATTTTTTTTAATTGGTAAAATTGGTAATTAACTAATTTAGTTTGTGAGTTCGTAGATGCCCGATGAGTCCGATTCGTGCACGGAAAGTTCTATTGCAGTGCATGCAGGAGTGCTGAAGGTTCGGGGTAGAAGAGTTTTCGAATCTGTCCTTCCGATTCTTGCGCTTGTGGATTGCCCGCAGTGTTCTTTCTTTTTCAAATATGAAAGCCATGATTTGCGGGGAGACAATTGGATGAAAGTGAGGGAGAGTTGCGTATTGTCGTCAACCTCAGTCTTTTGCCCCTACACATGTAAATCATAATCATGAGTTAGATAGTTAGCTTTTGGTTGTTTGGTTAGTGGTTAGTTAATTAGTGAAATAGTCAGTTAGATAGTTAGCTTGTGGTTGTTTGGTTAGTGGTTAGTTAATTAGTGAAATAGTCAGTTAGATAGTTAGCTTGTGGTTGTTTGGTTAGTTAATTAGTGAAATAGTCAGTTAGATAGTTAGCTTGTGGTTGTTTGGTTAGTGGTTAGTTAATTAGTGAAATAGTCAGTTAGATAGTTAGCTTGTGGTTGTTTGGTTAGTGGTTAGTTAATTAGTGAAATAGTCAGTTAGATAGTTAGCTTTTGGTTGTTTGGTTAGTGGTTAGTTAATTAGTGAAATAGTCAGTTAGATAGTTAGCTTGTGGTTGTTTGGTTAGTGGTTAGTTAATTAGTGAAATAGTCAGTTAGATAGTTAGCTTTTGGTTGTTTGGTTAGTGGTTAGTTAATTAGTGAAATAGTCAGTTAGATAGCCAGTCAACTAGTTAGTCAGTTAGTTACATTGTGTTGGTCATTATTTATATACTATGTGTTTGACGGATGTTGCCTGCCATCTTCCACCAACAAAATGCCCTGGAATGATCAAAAACATGATTCAAAAGGTCTTGAGAATTATTGTTGGTAGGTCTCCTATTGGAGAAACTCACGGTCAGATGGTGACTAGAAAACATCACTTAACCCAACCCTCTATTACAGAATTTCATGTTTTCCCATGATCCATATATGATTACTGAACATTTTCACGTGGTTCAGGTATACAGAATATACGTTTTAAAAAAAGCTTTTGAAATGTTCTATATTCATTTTTCTGTGGGCATTGTACCCCATTTCTTTGTATATGTTTTTGTTTAGTGAAACAATTTTTTATTTTTATTTTTTTTAAAACAAAAGTTGAATGCAGAAATAAACTAAAATGGTATTAATACTGAATATTTCATTTTATAAAACTAAAGAAAGACCTTGTAAAAATTATTTAAAAGAATTATGTACACAATTTTTTGGCGAAAATTGCTTTTACAAATTGAACTACACACAGAATATCATAGAAATCATGTTTCATGGAATATTTCTTCCCAGCAATATAATGCTACCTAATGGCATTAGGTCAAAGGGTATGAGCACATGGACCGCTGGATCAGCAACCAACCAACCATCTGGAATATTTCATCATCATCCTCAAGTGCAGTCTCCGCAACGAAGTTTGGCTGCAACAGACCTCCAACATCCCCTATCTCTTGTTTAGGTACTGTACTCTGATAGACTGTAACTTGTCCATCTTGTCATGTTATTCTCCACTTGTATCTCTGCCTACCTCTTGCTCTCTTTTCCTTCGACTTTAGTAAAGCCACAGAGACTTGATTGCGGAGACGGTATAAGGTGTCATATCTTTTAATTTGTCCAAAATATTTTATTCGCCTGGTCTTTATTTCTCTGAATAATTTTTTCTTCTAAGAGTTATTAAAATCAATTTATTTTCTTCTATTTCCATGATGTTCTCCCTATTTTTCTATATACCCACATCTCAAAGGCATCAATTCTGTCTTCTAATTGTTTATTTAGTGTCCATGTTTCTGAGCCATACATTAATATAGAATAGGTGTATCATGATATAATTCTCATTTTTAACCTGTTTGTAATTTGTTTAGATGTTAATATTTTCCTCGTGTTACTGAAGGTACAATTAGCTAGACTGTACATGTAGATAGACAAGACTGGAGGTTTCATGAATAGATACCCCCGTGTATTGCCGGGGCCTGAAAGGGGAGCAAAGAATATCAATACTGTTTACCTTCCACGCATGTCGTAAAAGGCGACTAAGGAGGTTATGGGATGGAGTTGGCTACCCCGTCCCATATAGGGTAAGTGACCCAAAGCCATGCTGAAGTCGGATGTGTCAGGCCGAAAGGAGCAGATTTTCGCAGAAATGCTGTAAACCATGATACAGCGCATTCAGTTCTCTGGACTACATCCTGCTAATCTGCAGGAGTTTGAGAACGAACGCAGAAGAAGAAGGAATACATACAAAACACATGGCTCTAAAAGAAAATAACCGTTAAATTTGTGAACATTATAATGACGAAGATATTTGAGCCGAAATGGTTTGTTGCATAAAAAAAATACAAAAACACTACACCGAGTAATAAAGGGTTCAGTAAACGAGACAACAATGTCTTACCCATGAGCTTGAGACCATCGATGCTTGTGAATTTACAAGATGTGTAGCTGGGTGTCTTCAAGTATTTTGCTGTCTTGAATGGCGTGTCTCTGTCTACTGATGTAGTTATATGCGTATCCTCTGTCAAAATAACATAGTTCCCAACGTAAAATCTGATGAAATATTCACAGACAAGAGATATAATAGTTCCCAACGTAAAATCTGATGAAATATTCACAGACAAGAGATATAATAGTTCCCAACGTAAAATCTGATGAAATATTCACAGACAAGAGATATAATAGTTCCCAACGTAAAATCTGATGAAATAATCACAGACAATATAATAGTTCCCAACGTAAAATCTGATGAAATATTCACAGACAAGAGATATAATAGTTCCCAACGTAAAATCTGATGAAATATTCACAGACAATTGTATGAGAGCGTTACACGGTGGGATATGCTTCTCACTTGTGATAAAATATTGACATATAAAACAAATTACAAAAAAAAAAAAAAAAAAAAAAATATTTAAAAAAATAATAATAATTTTAAAAAATTGAATTATAAAATTCCATATCTATTCTATATTGACGTATGGCTCAGAAACATGGACAATGAACACACAGCTAGAAGATAATTGAAGCATTTGAAATGTGGTTATATAGAAGAATATGGATATATGTATGCAAAGAGAAGAAAAAGAACAAAGAGGTTCTAATAACACTTCATATGAAAAAAAAGAACTATATAAGGACATAAAGACAAAAGAGGTAAACATTTTGGACATATTAAATGACATAACACCTCAATGAAGACCTTACTTGAGGGTAGTGTTGATGGGAGTCGAGCCAGAGGTAGGCAGAGATACAAGTGAAAAAACAAAAACATCACGAGATGGACAGGTTACAGTCTAGCAGAGTGCACCACCAATACAAGAAACATGGGATGGAGGTCTGTTGCAGCGAACCTTCATTGTGTAGACGGTACTTGACGATGAATACTTCTACAAATTCATTAGTAAAATGAATAAAATTGAATGTAAAATAAATGTACTTTTTACGTACATTCTGAAACTCCCACTGAATGTGGCAAGAAAATGGTCTAAAACTATTTCCGGTTGGATGTAGTCGAAAGAACGGAAAAGGTGCCGTTTTATTTGCGCTAATGGTCCAACATATCCGATTTTGGGGTTGATAACTAATATAACTAACTGTTTTTAACCACTTGCACTGGTCGGCCAGCTATACAAGAGAACTGGTTCCTGTACCAATCAGCGCTGTTGATGTATTCATTACGCCGCGATGTTATCTACAGATACATTGTCCCAAGTAAACTTACAGAAATCTGAATTTTGAACGATTAAATACCCGTATATCAACGCAGTGAACATTTTCAACGCTCCATCGGCAAGTCCTATGCTGGTTAATATATGAAATCATGAACATGCAGAGCTTATAATCACTAGTATTGCCTCTCCTCAAATGACGTGAGTACATAGACTGCTGGATCAGCAACCTTCAGTTTCAATGGTGAATTTACTGTCAGCAACCATCAGATTCACTGGTGAATCTCTTGCCATCAAGCTTCAAGGTCACTGGTGAATCTCTTGCCATCAAACTACAGCTTCACTGGTGAATCTCTTGCCATCAAACTACAGCTTCACTGGTGAATCTCTTGCCATCAAACTACAGCTTCACTGGTGAATCTCTTGCCATAAAACTTCAGCTTCACTGGTGAATCTCGTCCATGCAATTTTTAGAATTTTCTAACTTAATTTCTCGTACCGATTTAATGTTAAAATCTATCTACTGAACGAATCAATGAATCCATCCATCAATCCAGTTACATAACGTTGTCCTCGCTGCCACTTAAACCTCTCTGTTTCTTAGCAAGCTAGCCAGCCTTCAGCAGTGTCACTTAATGAATGTATTTATTGAAATATGTCTTCACGTAATTATGATAATATCGTATGCATATGCCTCCCGAGACAAACTCTTGCACCCCTCCGCCACAGAGCCAATGTATAAAAGATACAAGGATATTCTGAACATCCGACTGAGGTACTGCGTTAGCATTCATACTGATACTTCTAGCACGTGGAAAAAAACCCCGCACCTGTATATGCGCCCTGAGTACAGAAACCTAAAATTATGATTTCTTATTTGATTTTTATTGAATACAGTGATTACTGCGTGCGTGTGGTGCGCGTGTTGAAGCCTGCGCGTGTTTATAGAATGCGAGTGTGTGTACAGGTTATTGCCTTAGGAAAAAATAAAACTATCCTTCCCTCCCGACCTGGCTGTTTCATACCTGGCCTTCCTCTAGTGCTCTCCACGTTACCTCCACTCCTTCCTCCCGCGTCAGCTCAACACACATAAACAGCTGGCACTAGAGCATGGTCCGTATTTGATCAGGTAAAGTGATCAAACACTTAGGGACGAGGTTAGAGGAGATGTGCCCCTTATTAAGAGAGGCCAGCGTAACCGTTTTAAAGCTGAAATCATGTTTGCCGGAGCACTTGGGATGCCGGTCCCCAGTTCACTGTTCTATAACACGCGCAACGCTCTCGCGCTGTGAGATTATCGACATGCTCATGAACCAATCGTGGCCCCTAGTTTTATCCAAAAAGTGGCACCGGACAATAAAATTCAGGAACATAGGAAAGGTGGACATACTTTTGGACATGAATTAATTTTGTGAGCAGTGGCGAAGTAGTGAATAACGCACAAAAGGGGTGGGGCGTCGGAATGGTAGATCAGTGGGATGGAGACGCGTGAGAAAGATTGGCAAAAATGACACACCAGCAGGGCAAGAGAGGAAGAAACCTAGAAGTTAAGAAAAGTACCAATGGAAAAAAAAATTTCTAAGTGAATTCAAGTCCGGAGAATAGGAGTGTAAGTCGCGCACGTTATATGAACCATTTGAATTCAGAAATCGATATGGACGTGTTTTAACGCGCTCCGAAAGGGGAGCAAATAATAATATCACCCCTATTTACCTGAAATGCATCTCGTAAGAGGCGACTAAGGAGGTTATGGGGAATGGAGTTGGCTGCTTCATCTCATATATAAGTCAAAGTGACTCAAACAACGCAGAAGTCTGATGTACCAGGCCGTAAGAAACATACATTGCAGCAAAGATGTAAACCACGACACAGCACATTCAGTTCTATAGAACACATCCTCCTAATCTGCAGGTGTTTGAGGGTGAATTCAGAAGATACCTCTATCATGGGATTCTGAGACACTCAGTCAATCGAACTGTTACATATGACCGACGATATGACTAACTCCCCGTGAAGCCTAGGGCTTCGAAAACATAAGATCAATGGAATCCATTTACAGCGCATTTAATTATAACAAATTTCCCTATATCACAACACGTTTCAAATCTCCAATTATAACATTCCCTATATCACAACACGTTTCAAATCTCCAATTATAACATTCCCTATATCACAACACGTTTCAAATCCCCAATTATAACAAATTTCCCTATATCACAACACGTTTCAAATCTCCAATTATAACAAATTTCCCTATATCACAACACGTTTCAAATCCCCAATTATAACACATTTCCCTATATCACAACACGTTTCAAATCCCCAATTATAACAAATTTCCCTATATCACAACACGTTTCAAATCCCCAATTAGTTTATTCATTACCGGTATATAACCGTATATAGCGAATTGTGTTTGTACGGACCAATTCGTTATAATGGGATTCCACTGTAATTTTTTTGTTTAAAAAGGCAAGGAAGATTATGAAACTCACAGGACATCAAAAGAAATGATTGCACTACCTCATGCAGAAACTCACAGGACATCAAAAGAAATGATTGCACTACCTCATGGAGAAGAACCACGCTCTCATCTTCAAGAGATTATTTAAAAAAAATTGGTAGCATATCCTATCCAGGACGTAGCTATCAACCCAGCATTTGTTTGCTGTGGTGATTTTCTAGGCAATATAAATACGTTCAGTAGGTTGCCATTACTTTCTGAACGGTCCGGATGCACAATTGCCTGTGGTGAGGATCGAACTCGGTACATTTGCCGTCACAGACGCGAATGTACCACTTCGCCACAGAGTCGGACAAGAGATAACAACATGAGATTACAACATGAAAATAGAAGCCGGAACACAAAACCGTGGACTGAGGGAGGGACTGACAACGTAAGACTCAATAAGTACGAATACTGTTCTATGTGTGTGATCCTGAGGATACTTCAATACTTGTATGGCATGTTCGTTGTTATCTGATTGGTACGTTCTCCGTGACTTGAGTGAATGAATGTCTTGACCTCGCTGAAGACGGATGAGTCGCGTCCGTGGCGAAAAACCGATGACACAACACATTTCCCTTCTCTGAACTACATCCTGCTGGAAATCCTGTAGGACCATTGTCATGCTATAAGAGAGGTCCAGCGGGAGCTTAATGTGATGGCTCAAGGACTGAACTTTGAAGAAGAAGAATGTCTTAAAAAAATCACAATTTTTGGAGGGATGTGGTTGGTCAAGTACGGAAGAACATATTCCGTACGTGCTTGATTTAAACGGCGATGTGGTGCCGTTAGAGCGGACCTGGTTCAATCCCCGTCAGCCTTTAAGATTTTTAAAAATGTATCATCAGGTTTCCTACTTGAATTTACCACTACATAACAAGACCACCATTTAAAAAAAACGAACCGTGCCTTGTACATGACCCCAATTATCTATCCAGGCTGTGAGACATTTGGAGTTACAAGGCAAAAATGTAAACATGACAAAAGATCATTAAAGTTCCACGTCCCTCAATAACATACCTCGCCTACTTCTTATACGAATAACTCTGTGCTGGAGTGGACACTGAGAGTCAGAAAACAATGGCCATTATTTGAGAAAGTAAAATGTGCCTCATGACGAGATAAAGACATTGTCAAACTTTGAACATTAGTTCCATTTGGTTATCATAGCTTTACAACCATTAAAAAATAGTGAACGTCGCGGTTCTGGTAATTCTTCTTCTTCTTCAGCGTTCATTCTCAAACTCCTGCTGGATCTCTATTGCAGTAGGACAATGGCCCTATTAGATTTCCAGCAGGATATAGTCCAGAGAATGGAAATGCGTTGTGTCGCCGTTTTATTTGCGCCAATGGCCAGACACATCCGTCTTCGGCGGGGTTCTGGTAATTCAGTCACCCGGAACTTCTGAGTAGCATACTAATGTACTTACGTAAAACACATAATTGATGAGTTTTACGATGAGGCACATACTATGTAAATGAAATATTGATACGGAGTTTTGTCTATTTGTATACTGTTATTTGTATGTCTTCCTACCGATATCCGGATAGTCTTTGCGTCCACTGTAAAATTGATTATACAAGTAAATTTAAGTAGGAAGCCAGAGGACAATTTTTAAAAATTCATTAGACTAACGGGAATTGAACCAGTCCGTTCAACGGCACCAAATCGCCTAGCAACAATTGCACACGCGTTCTTAAAAAACAAATCTTTTTTGGAGATGCGGTTAGTCAAGTGCGGAAGAACGCGTGTGCAATTGTTGCTTGGCGATTTGGTGCCGTTGAACGGACTGGTTCAATTCCCGTTAGTCTCATGAATTTGTAAAATTGATGGAGCTTGTGTTCTACGTAAGCACTGTTGTTATACAGTTTTACAGCAGTCCCACTTATTGATTGTCATATTCTAATATAAGACCTACTGCGTATTGTTAGTCATCATCAGGTAACATATAGACCTACTGAACAGGATGTAGCAGTAGTCACAGTCTTTTGAAACGTCTGCCGATCTTGGGCCAGTCTTCCTGCTTCTGTTACTGTCGTGTTCAGGTGGTCTTTGATGTCTTGAGTCCATCTTCGTCTTGGTCTACCCCTTCTTGTTCGTCTCCCTGGCACCATCCCCTGCATTAAGGTTTTCTCTAGGCCGTCATGGAGTACGATTGATTGATTGATGATTGACTGAGAACCCCAGGAATTCCAAGCGATTTGCTCTTATTTCCTTATGATATGGCAAAAATATTGAAGTTTTCTCGAAAGAATCATGCTGTTTAGCCAGTTGTCTTTTACATTGATATGATATTATATCATTGACTATGAGTTTGTAGATGGCTAATAAGCCATATTCTGTAGCTGTCCCTTGACTATGAGTTTGTAGATGGCTAATAAGCCATATTCTGTAGCTGTCCCTTGACTATGAGTTTGTAGATAGCTAATAAGCCATATTCTGGCAGCAAATCTCCTTGGACAGTTCGGGCATGGGATAACCACGGTAGATAGTTTGTGTTCTATCTGTGACTTTCTAGTTATTCTCTGCCCTTTGAGCTGCTGCATTTCTCCTCTTTTCACAAGATGATGCGCAGTTGTTTTTTTTTTTTTATAGTAGAGCACCATTTTATTCATACGGTGTCTTCCTTTGTATCACGGTTTATTTCAAAGGCTTTCATTGAAGTTTATAGCGCTTCTTTTGGCTACCTTGAGAGCGCATGCATTTCTGCAACTCACCATAGAGAAATATCGTTGACACGCAGTGATTTGGCAATGACTTACCAGATATCCTGCCCAAGGAATCTGTGTCTGCTTCAGAATATTGTTAATGCCAGGGATCCAGATCTGTCAAGGACAGAGGTATCTGGAATCTTGTCTGCCCATCTGATGTTCATAACCTTTCTTCGGAGACAGATTGTGTAAAAAGATATATTCTATATATCCACATCTCAAAAGCATCAATTCTGTCTTCTAATTTTCTATTAATTATCCATGTTTTTTAGTCATACATTAATTGAGAATATGTGTAACAGTATAATTTTAATTCATCTGTGAGTTGTTTAAATGTCAATATTATCCTCATGTCACTGAAAGTACTCTAGCCATTCATATTCTCCTTTTGAAATCAATACAACAAAAAGATGATGGTTTGATGCCTACACCCTGAATAGGATGTGTTATCAGATTTGACGGCTACACCTTGAATAGGTCATGTTAACATCAGATTTGACGGCTACACCATGAATATGACATGTTACCATCAGATTTGATAGCTACACCCTGAATAGGACATGTTACCATCAGATTTGATAGCTACATTCTGAATAGGACATGTTACCATCAGATTTGATAGCTACACTCTGAATAGGTCATGTTACCATCAGATTTGACGGCTACACCCTGAATAGGACATGTTACCATCAAATTTGATAGCTACACTCTGAATAGGAAATGTTACCATCAGATTTGATAGCTACACTCTGAATAGGACATGTTTACCATCATATTTGATAGCTACACTCTGAATAGGACATGTTTACCATCAGATTTGATGGATACACCCTGAATAGGATATACTACCATCAGATTTGATGGCTACACCCTGAATAGGATATACTACCATCAGATTTGATAGCTACATGCTGAATGTGACCATAAACTTCTCACATACATCTTTACAAAAGATTATGTACAAGTCATAAGAACAACTACATCGAGAACTGTTATCTTATCTTAAGCTCATTGACAAGATGCGATGCTGAGTATTTGAAGGAACGGGTAGCAATTGAGATCAATTAATATTCGATAGCGTTAATATAGTAATGCGGTGGAGTTGAAGTGATGTGGTGGAGTTAAAGAAGTAATGCGGTGGAGTTAAATAATAAAAGAGTAACGGTTGTAATATGTGTCATGTGACGTATTCTTTTCAGAACGTTGTCTTCTCAATGAACTCTCTGAACCCATCTCTGTCTTGAGTGATGCGGCTTGCATTTCCAACTATGTATTCAGTTATCTGTAATGTCGTCAGTCCATCGTCTTCTTCTTGTCTGCCCTTTCTCCTCTTCCCTCGTTATTTGTCTTTCTAAACAGTTGTGTCTCTTTATATGACCAAACTGGTGTAGTTTTCTTTTTGTAATTGTGTTTAGTCTTATTTCTACCATGCAGTCTCCTGCACCATTGATGTTTGCTCCTAAGTATTCAAATGTATCCACACATTCTATCTTGGTATTGTCTATTTTGATTTTTGGTTCTTCTGTTGACATGATTTTTGTTTTTCGTGTGTTTAAATACAAAAAAGTTAGATTAATCCATTGGAAATTTCTAGGCACAGTATATCTTAGGTTGCCATTACTTTCTGGAAGAACAACCGCTAATTGAACATCGTAAAAAGAACACATTCATTCTAGTCTGTCATTTTGGCGGAAGCCATAATGTGGTGACGTTAAAGAAGTGATGTGGTGGAGTTAAAGTAGTGATGTGGTGGAGTTAAGAAGTGATGTGGTGGAGTTAAGAAGTGATGTGGTGGAGTTAAAGAAGTGATGTGGTGGAGTTAAAGAAGTGATGTGGTGGAGTTAAAGAAATGATGTGGTGGAGTTAAAGAAGTGGTGTGGTGGAGTTAATGAAGTTATGTGGTGGAGTTAAAGAAGGCATGTGGTGGAGTTAAAGAAGGCATGTGGTGGAGTTAAAGAACAACGGAGCTACTGTGGTAAAAAAGGTATGTGAAAAGGGTAAATGTAGTGAAGTTAGAATAAAGGAATTACGGTGGTAATGTGGAGTTGACATCATGTGGGAGAAAATGTGGAATAGTTGTTGACATCATGTGGGAGAGAATGTGGTGTAGTGTATATAATTATACTTGCTGACTGATATTGAAGATTGGAAACAGGTAAGAGTGTGTGTGAGTGTGGAGTTAAATATTGCTGACTAACTGAAAGATTGGAAAACATGGAGTGTGTGTAGAATTGCAATCTTGCTAACTGATTGAAAGATAGGAAATATGGGGTTGAGTGTGGGATGGGGTATGTGTGTGTGTGTGTAACTACACATTTGGTGACAGAAATGAAACTATTGGTCGGTGTGTAGTTACACATTTGGTGACAGAAATGAAACTATTGGTCGTTGTGGAACAAATTCTCGTTACTTCAAATACACCGCAATGGGAAGTACGCAGATTTCCCGGTTCTAACCTTATTTGACCAGGTTCACCGCCATATATACTAGGTGGTAAACTCTGGGTTTCCAACAACCTCAGTTGAGAACCACTGAGTTAGATCACGGCCAATTAGAGATATACGCGTAGTTGTGGCTAGTTTATATCTTGACCACACGGATTAACGTGCGACATACACGATACTTATATGAATATTATCTGTTGTAATTAATGGATTGTAGGTGTGTGAACCAACCTCACTGATTTCGGAGCAAAAATCTAGGTGCTCAATCTGTCCTAGTAAATATTCAAGAATATGAATAAAGTGCATCGGTTTAATTCTACATGCCTGCCGCCAGTTTAAGTAGTAAAAAAAAAAATGTCAATACCGTATTTTTCCCGTTATAGAGTTGCAGTGAGGTTTTGAGAGGTCTGTGTGAGAAATGAAGCATGACCTTGTCGTCGCGTCATGTTCAGGTGGTTTGTTTAAAAAAAATTTACATTGCAACAGAGAAAAATCCAGTCCTAACCAGAGATCGAACTTTCGAATATCACAGGTTAAGACCATATCTCTAACCTCTCGACCATTTGACACAATAATACCGAATTCTCTCAAATCGCAGCTTACAAAAGAAAAATTACGTGATCAATTTCGTATGTAACCATCCATTTGTGAGATAAAAATACCAGACGGTGAAAGTGCCGATGAAATCTAAGTCTGTAAGCATTCATACAATGTTGATGAAGGCGCAGACACGCTGGGCAGGACATGTGTTTCACATTAAAGATCATAGTCTACCCAAAGAAAAGTTGCTATATGGAGAACTCCAGTAGAGGTGTTTAAATATACTCTTAAGCCAGGCGTGTATACTCTGTTCATTCTAAGAATGAAGTTGGTCAAAACACACCCCCATTTTACTCCGCAACAACAAGTGATTTTTTAACAGGTGATGACGTGTAAAAATAATATTATTTAAAACACTTAAAAACAATAATTAAACATTTAAAAACAATACTATTGGACACTTAACAATTGGTTAATGAGTTCTGCGTCCAACGACCAATCAGAAACGCTGGCCCACTTCATTCTTAGAGAGAACAGAGTAAGAAAAAGCCATTCGGTTTGCGCGCTTTTTGTCATATTTTTATGATGATATGAAAATGTAATGCCTTTTTTTGTTGAAAAATCGCTTGGGTTAGCTTTTTAGATGTTAGCTTTTTTGGCTAATTTTCTAGCACTAAAAGTCATGTTTTGATTGGCTAAGTTTTTAGCACTAAAAGTCACGTTCCGTTTTCATACGTGGGGGGGGGGGGGGGGGGGGAGAGAAAGAGATAATGAGAAAGGGTGATTGTGTGTGTGTTTGGACATGTCTGAACACCCCTCCACCTCATCTATGGACCTAGACATCACTGACTCACTTCAGCATCGATACACATTGATGGGAGAATTCTTGTCGCAGAATCAAAGATCAGGGCATCAGCTCAGATAACTTCAGACACTACTGCACGACAAAAACACGATAGAAGAGAGACAAGAGCTGCGCAATGTTCCACTGCACGCAACAAAAACACGCTAGAAGAGAGACAAGAGCTGCGCAATGTTCCACTGCTGCGCAACAAAAACACGCTAGAAGAGAGACAAGAGCTGTGGAATGTTCCACTGTTGCGCAACAAAACACGCTAGAAGAGAGACAAGAGCTGCGCAACGTTCCACTGCTGCGCAACAAAAACACGCTAGAAGAGAGACAAGAGCTGCGCAATATTCCACTGCTGCGCAACAAAAACACGATAGAAGAGAGACAGCTGCTCAATATTCCACGGACTCCTCTCACACATGCTCAGAGTGCGGTAGAATATGCCATGCACGCATAGGACTCGGTAGACACCGCAACATCAGCATCCTAGTTGAGCAGAATGTCACCGTCGATTAAGATGGACGAACAGCATAAAGTCATTAATCATCATCATTTATAGTAATAATTTTCTGTTTGCGTCAGTAGTTTGTCCTTTATTTCCGAACAGTCCAAATGCACACAAGCATGTTACGGAAATTCAACTAGTTACATTGCTCGTCACAGACAAAACTTCGCAGGGCTGTAGATTAGTATATTGGGGGGGGGGGGTGTGTTACCTAAATAAAAATTCAAAGAAAAAAGATCATTCGTCCGTTTTCGAATATAAATTGCATTATTTGGCTGGAAATTTCTTTTTCTTCAGTGTTCATTGTCAAACTCCCGCTGGATCTCTCTTGTAGCAGGACATTAGCCATTCTCAAACTCCCGCTGGATCTCTCTTGTAGCATGACCATTGTCATATTACATTTTCAGCAGGATGTAGTTTAGAGAATGAAAATACGTTGTGCCGTCATTTTATTTGCGCTAATGGCTGAACACAAACATCCGTCTTCGGCGAATTTGAAGACTTTTTTGTGAAACATCGCAACGGAAGGTTTTTTTAACAGTCATTATGGTTAGGTTCCTAGTAGTAATTGTCATGTTCAGAATTCGATAAAGGAGGGGTTTTAACACCCCAAATCTACATGCCTGCAACTGTACCTCTTTACCACAGAGCCGCAGCCTAGATGTATAATAAAACGCAGCGTCCGCGTGTTAGCAAACGATTATAAATAAATATAGAAAAGAATATATACAAGGTTAAATAGCAGCTTTACGTTGATCAATACACTGAACCGACGTTTCGACCTAAAGTTCTGTTATATCTTGATAAAGACCAATTGGTCGAAACGTCGATTCTGTGTATTGCTTCATGTAAAACTGCTATTTAACCCCTTTCATATTTCCATATTTATTTAATAATTGGTGCAAAGTTTTACTGCGGTCTCACATTAACCCAATCTCCGTCCATTTAATGCAAGTATTGCCATCTCCTTGCCATGAACGCCTGCATGTGCCTGGCGGTAAGTTTCTCATGCGTAAATAATTAACTATATATATCCATTCACTCATATCGACACCGGTAATGTTAGGTGATATAAAGTTCCATAGATGTCATTTATTCATATCGACATTGGCAATGTTGGGCAATATAAAGCTACATGGATGTCATTTATTCATATCGACACTGGCAATGTTGGGCGATATAAAGTTCCATAGATGTCATTTATTCATATCGACATTGGCAATGTTGGGCAATATAAAGCTACATAGATGTCATTTATTCATATCGACACTGGCAATGTTGGGCGATATAAAGTTCCATAGATGTCATTTATTCATATCGACACTGGCAATGTTGGGCGATATAAAGTTCCATAGATGTCATTTATTCATATCGACATTGGCAATGTTGGGCAATATAAAGCTACATAGATGTCATTTATTCATATCGACATTGGCAATGTTGGGCAATATGAAGCTACATAGATGTCATTTATTCATATCGATACCGGCAATGTTGGGCAATATAAAGTTCCATAGATGTCATTTATTCATATCGACATTGGCAATGTTGGGCAATATAAAGCTACATAGATGTCATTTATTCATATCGACACTGGCAATGTTGGGCAATATAAAGCTACATAGATGTCATTTATTCATATCGACACTGGCAATGTTGGGCAATATAAATCAAGGACTGTGAGCCTGACACTATAACTATATCGGTAAATGAAGTTCCAGAGAGCGACAGTAACGTTCTCAACCTAAATTATCATCATCACACTGCTTGCCGGTGTCATGTATCTCTCGCTATATTCGGCAACGTTTCTACCGCCAGCATTAACTACAGAAACATCAGTCAGACTTCTCCACTCGACACACTGTCCAAACTCTGAACACAGCGACATCATAATCCCTAACGTCATCAGCCTGCTCAATCCCCAGTTGCACTTCACTGACACAATCTCTACAACACTTGCGAAGGATAACTATAACGTGAAAGCCAGCCATGGTCTCATAAATCCGGCGCCTTTCTTCTGTTATAAATGTCGAGACACTGGATTAATTTCTTATACATTCGAACGATAAATTTTAATCCTGTCTACATAGACTAATATGTTATGTGCTCGGATTAATATGAATCTCATCTGTCTAGATTAATGTAATTAATTCTCTGATTATTAATTAGAAACTGGATAACGTAGGCAAATCTGGTAAGTACTGGCCTCACAGTTGAGAAAGACAGAAATAACTTAGCTGTGTGTAGATTGTGTACTTACCCTAGTGTACGCCCGTCTGGTAGTCATGGCTAACAGACATATCGTAGGAGGTGATTAAGGACAGTTTGGGGTTGCAAGCACTGACAACCTGCAACCTGTGGGAAAAGTCATTGCGACTGCCTGCCTTGTCTCCAATTTTTACTTGTGCCCTCTGCCAAACGGCCCCAACGGTTGACGGGTAGGTCAAGACAACACTAGACGGCTGACAACACTACGTGTACCATAACTGTAGATGGGTTAACAGATCTGACGAAAGAATGATAAACTACTTGGCACAGACGCATATGCTGCACGTCGAGCAGGGCGCGCAAATCATTGCATACTGCTGCACTGGAATGCCTCCGTTCGGGAACTAAACATGCATGCATAAAGCCCCCACCACCATAACACAACCATACCTCCCCCATAACACAAAACATACCCCCCCCCCCAATAACACAACCTTACATATGAGATGAAAAACCGTATGCGTTTGAGTGTCAAATAATCGGCAACGTACCAGCGGATGTAATACACAGAACGTAACAGAGGATGTAATACACAGAACGTAACAGAGGATATAATACACAGAACGTAACAGAGGATATAATACACAGAACGTAACACATAATGTAATACACAGAACGTAACAGAGGATATAATACACAGAACGTAACAGAGGATATAATACACAGAACGTAACACATAATGTAATACACAGAACGTAACAGAGGATATAATACACAGAACGTAACACATAATGTAATACACAGAACGTAACACAGGAAGATACATGATTTTGACAGAAATGAACTGTATGTTAAGAGCTACCTGCTCACAGCTAACGGCATTACTCCATCATCATCATCATGTGATAAAAGTCACCTGGTCACAGCTAAAGGGATTATTTCATCATCATCATGTGATAAAAGTCACCTGCTCACAGCTAAAGGGATTATCTCATCATCATCATGTGATAAAAGTCACCTGCTCACAGCTAAAGGGATTATTTCATCATCATCATGTGATAAAAGTCACCTGCTCATAGCTAAAGGGATTATTTCATCATCATCATGTGATAAAAAGTCACCTGCTCACAGGATTATTTCATCATCATCATGTGATAAAAGTCACCTGATCACAGCTAAAGGGATTATTTCATCATCATCATGTGATAAAAGTCACCTGCTCACAGCTAAAGTGATTATTTCTTTCACTATTATCACCATCACCCTAGTGTAAAATAGCACACCACTCGTCGAGTTACGGGGGGGGGGGGGGGGGGAGACGTTAAACCGTATGAAAGGAAAATGAATATTAAAATGTTGAATTGACCAGTACTGCGAAGTCTACGCCAAATTGCTACAGCGTACTATGAGATTTAAATACTTTGGACACATTAAAAAAACATGAAAACTTATTGAAGACCTTACTTGAGGGTAAAGTCAAAGGGAAGCGAACAAGAGGTAGGCAGAGATATAAGTGGGAGAGTAACATCACACGATGGACAGGTTGCAGTCTAGCAGAGTGCACCACCAAGACAAGAGACAGGAGATGTTGGAGATACGTTGCAGCCAACCTTCGTTGCGGAGACGGCACTTAATGATGATGACTATGAGATTATGGTTTCTGTTTAAGCCTGCATATTTCTGCGCTATACGTACCCATACATTTTCATTCATCATTCTGTACATGCCTACAACTTGAAAAAGTAGACGGTTTGATCTCATTTTGATTCAATAAAATGGCTGAATTTTGTCCATTTCCGCCTAACATAACAAACCAATCTAGCAATACGTTGATGACTAGACTGGCCCATTAGAACGGTTTCGCTGCGATGATTGCCGCCATGTTGTGTCTTCCTTGACGCAACGACCGTGGAGAGGTATCGATAGGTGTACACGTGGAAACCACAGAACGCCAACATTGATTTCAGCATGCGATCTATAAATACACACTGGGTTGGAAATTCTCAGTGATTTTGCCGATCAAGGGAGGGACTAGCTGTCCGTTAGGCTGTGTTTACGCATAAACTCACTGAAGTTTCAGTGTGTACACTTTTACAAGAAACGAAGAGAAGCCTCACAATATACACAACTATTGTTACTTTCCAAACACGCAATGTCACTATATACACAATTATTGTTACTATACGCACAACTGTCGGTGTCCGTGGCGGATGGTATAGAGTGAGGTAAATAGTCTCGAATAGCGCGGACTTGGTCGGAGCTTACACACCACCACGTAGATCGAGCCGTTTAATTTAGCACTGGCAAGGTTATTAAAACCCTTTACAGTATATCTAGAAACCAATTGCTGAAAGACAATGTTATATACAGGATACACAACTACTGTCACTCCACACACAACTACTGTCACTCCACACACAACTACTGTCACTCCACACACACCTATTGTTGTCATGTACACAAGTAACGTGACCCCACACACAACGAATGTTGCCATATACACAGGTAACGTGACTCCACACACAGACAACTATTGTCACTCCAATGTGTGGTTAAAGAAAAAGTATCTTAAAACTACATGTTTTCGCGGTTGTCATTTATCATTGTAGCAAAATCTTTCTGACAACGGCCCTAACCTGAAACTTGCTTATTCCATTGATTTACATGGACTGTTTCTTGTACATTAAATTTAACACACTGATGCTCGTTTATAAGATGACACATTTCTATTTTATTTCTTACGTACACATTGGTCTTATATTCCTTATAGGAAAATCGTGGAATTCGTCTGTAGCATTTGTACTCGAAAGCCTGTAATCTTCTCTCCATGTCCGCAGTGAGTGTCCAACTCTCACAACCATACAACACAACAGAAAGCACCAGCGACTTATACAGTTTGATTTTCACTCCAACACTGATGTTGCTTTTCCAAATCACCGTTAGCCTTGGTACAGACGCTGAAGCCATCCCCAGCCTTATTTTTAGTTCTGCTTTGCATTTTTCATCGCTGCATTTGTTGGATTAGAGGTTTTTGAAGGTATTCACCACTTCAATCTTTATGTCCATTCATCATGTTAGTATGTTTTTCTGTGTCTCTGCTGTTAACCAAGATTTTACTCTTTTCTGTGTTGATTTCCAGTCCGTACTTGTTGGTAACTTTTTCCAACTTTGCTGTTAACTCTTGTTCTGACCCAGCTATAAGATTAACAGCACCAGAGAAACGCATGTTGCAAATAGGGCGACCTCCGATCGATATAGACGTGTAATCATGAAGTGTCTCCTGTATCAAACATCCACATGAGCAACTGAAGACAAGTCAGGAAACACACTAACAGAAAAAATAAAGACATTCTAAACAGGTGGATGAAATACTGGAGGGAAATGTACGAAGATTCAAACACAGACATAGACTCAAAACACAACTAGAGACACATAACTTGAACCAGAACCCATCATAGAAGAAATACTTTTAGGAATTAAAAACTTAATAACTGACAAGTCACAAGGATGCGAGGAATTGGTTGCTGAACTGATACAAGCAGGAGAATACAGTGTTCAAATCTATCATGCCCTCAGTGAATTGATACAAGCAGGAGAACTCAGTGTTCAAATCTATCATGCCCTCAGTGAATTGATACAAGCAGGAGAACCCAGTGTTCAAATCTATCATGCCCTCAGTGAATTGATACAAGCAGGAGAACCCAGTGTTCAAATCTATCATGCCCTCGGTGAATTGATACAAGCAGGAGAACCCAGTGTTCAAATCTATCACGCCCTCGGTGAATTGATACAAGCAGGAGAACCCAGTGTTCAAATCTATCATGCCCTCAGTGAATTGATACAAGCAGGAGAACCCAGTGTTCAAATCTATCACGCCCTCGGTGAATTGATACAAGCAGGAGAACCCAGTGTTCAAATCTATCACGCCCTCGGTGAATTGATACAAGCAGGAGAACCCAGTGTTCAAATCTATCACGCCCTCGGTGAATTGATACAAGCAGGAAAACCCAGTGTTCAAATCTATCATGCCCTCAGTGAATTGATACAAGCAGGAGAACCCAGTGTTCAAATCTATCACGCCCTCGGTGAATTGATACAAGCAGGAGAACCCAGTGTTCAAATCTATCACGCCCTCAGTGAATTGATACAAGCAGGAGAACCCAGTGTTCAAATCTATCACGCCCTCGGTGAATTGATACAAGCAGGAGAACCCAGTGTTCAAATCTATCACGCCCTCGGTGAATTGATACAAGCAGGAGAACCCAGTGTTCAAATCTATCACGCCCTCAGTGTGTTAAGATCTGAAAAAGTGAAACATGAAAAAAGGATTGGAAAAGATCAGTATATCACTCCCAATTAAAAGCAATTTAAAACTCTGCACAAATTACAGAACAATTCAATTTTTGAATATAACAAAATATGTATGTTATATTGGAAAGGAGAAGGAAGGAGAGAGAGAGAGAGAGAGAGAGAGAGAATCGAGAATTTTAGAAAATCTTAGGTGGGACGTAGTGAAACAAAATTGGTTGGGAAACACTGCTATAGACAGTCAAATTCCATTATAACAACTTGGTCCGGACGGGAAAACAATATCTACGCTTTTGTAGAAATTCGTTATATACAGCTCAAACAAGGAATAAATATAATTGGAGATTGTGAAACGTGTTAAACAGGTAAATGCGTTATAAAAGGATGCGCTGTAGAGGGATTCAATTATATTACATTTTAATAATTTCTATATTTCTCTAGCAGTTCACCACACGTTTGTAACCTCCTTCGGATTGTCTTTGTCAATCATTCCGGTCTCTGAGCCATACAACGGAGCAGTTTCTACGTATGTGCAACAGAGCCTTAGAGAACCTTGAACGCAATCATTAAGTTGTACACATCAACGCAGTATCAACCTACCCGCTCTCTACCATATAACAAAACCTCACCAGCCAATTTGGTCAGCCCGAACATGCAGCCATTTCTCATACGAAGGACTTATTGTTACACTCGTGCTCAGCCATTATTGCCTCCCTGTCGCACGTGCATCGATTACGTGAACGCGCAAATGAGAAAGTGATTCACGAAAAGTTTACTCACATCCAATGCGTGTCGCGGCAACGAAACAAAAGATGTAATCTGAATCTGGTTGAAACAGCATAAAGACCAAATCCGCTATTGGGACAGACACGGTGGTAACAGAACCGTGTCCACATTTTCTATATAAAAAAAAACTAATAATTATTACAGATAGGGATGCTGTATCTAAGTGGGAGGGGTGGGGGAAATTGAGCGTGAATATGGTCTGCGCGTGTATGATATCTCGACGGTCCTTCAATTTGGCCTGCAGATAGATACAGCCAGATGCAATCATTAAACTTCCACTATACAAATATGTAAACGATCATTATGTTTGAAACTGCATATATAAGCAAGCAAGCATGTGCAGCTATCACATATGGGAGATTAATGGATCTCAAGTTGTCGCTGTTTATAGACCCTGTGAGCTAGGGGAACTAAGACAGTTGGTAGTAAGTTGTGGGGTTTCGGACAAACTTTGTATGTTGGGGGCTTTGGACAAACTTTGTAGGTTGGGGGGGGGGGGGGGCTTTGAATAAATTTACAGGTTGGAGGTTTCTGACAAAATTTGTAAGTTATGGGTTTTGGACATACTTTGTAGATATGGGGCTGTTTACTAATTGTGTAGGTTAGGGGGCATTTTCTGTCCAGGTTGGGGATTATAAGTAACTTTATAGATTATGGGGCTTTTTTAAAATGTGTATGTTGGCAGATTTGGAAGACTTTGTAGATTAGGGGATGTTTACTAACTTTCTAGGTAGGAAGGGGGGGGGGGGTGTTTACTGTCTATGTCGAGGACTGTTTACTAACTTTCTAGGTTTGAGATGTGACTAACTTTCTAGGTTTGAGATGTGACTAACTTTCTAGGTTTGAGATGTGACTAACTTTCTAGGTTTGAGATGTGACTAACTTTCTAGGCTGCGAGGTTTTTTGACAAACAACTTAGGTTCTTTTCACAGAGACAGTTGTTTCAACCTCTTGAAATTACGAGCAATTAGCTCTTATCTCCTATGTGTAATCAGTGGTTTTTCCAGAGCTTTACCACAAACGTCCGGCTCTGTGGCGACGTGGTACAGAGCGTATCTATGACGGCCAATATACCGGGTTCGTATCAGCACAACAGAAAGCAAAAGCGACTTATACAGTTTGATTTTCACTCCAACACTGATGTTGCTTTTCCAACCAGTTAGCCTGGACAAGGACGCTAAAGCCATCTACATCCTTATTTTAATGTCTGCTTTGCAATTATGATTAATGCCGTGAGTTATATTGGTCGGTCTTGGATATTTTTGGCGGGCGACAGCAATTATATAAAGTGCCCAACCAATAGCCAAACAATAAACACAAACGTACCATATGAAGGGCATGTTTACTTTCTGCAGCTAGTATGTCGATGGTCACGGCTCAACGCGATGTGCAATGCTGAGTTCTTGAAATATTGCACCGGGAAGGGAAACACAATTGTACAGATGAAAGCTATTGGGCTTTCACGTGAGGAAAACCGCACTATATTGACATGTCATTTACTGAGAGTTTACAGTTGCATAATGTTGTGTCGACATGTCAATAGTAAGACCAATGGTGAAAATAATATAATGAGCAAATGAGTTGGGAGTGGGGGCTATTTGCTAACTTTCTAGTTGACAGTTATGGCTATTTGCTAACTTTCTAATTGAGAGTGAGGGCTATTTTCAAAATTTTTAGCTAGGTGTGTGGGCTATTTGCTAACTTTCTAGCTGACAGCGGAGCTATTGGCTAACTTCCTAGTTAGGGAGTTGGGGCTATTTTCTAAGTTTCTAGTTGAGGAGTATGTCTATATAGTATATATTAGTTTGGGCAATGTTCCTTCCAAGAGTTCTTGTGAGAACAAATTATATCTTCGTGGGCTGATAATAATCGAACAACGTTTCATCTGGTCAAACGGGGTGCAAAGGGAACGCATTGCTCTAGGCGGACCCAGCGTTAGCAGATAAACAAGATCCCAAATGTACCTCCACGCGGTGCACCATGGAAACAGAAATACAGCAGCTCGAGCTGATTCTGGCCAAAACTTTTGGGGATCGTGTCCAAGAATGTGGAGGTAGCAGATGGAAAGAGATTTGACTGCACAAGAGACAGACAATATCTCCGACACCACCAGCATCACCACATATAGCGACACTGTCGACATACAGTGAAGCTAGTCAGTCCAGTCCGAACATTGGAGGGGCGGCCAATGTAAAATGCACGTAAAGGTAGATGCATGATGAGAGACAAATAGATTTCATACCGAGTACAATGAAACAATGAAAGGACAGAACAGCGCTAGAGGGCAGCGCGAACTGCAAATAGAAAGTGAAAAGTCTCTAGGAAAGGGGAACTACAAGCTCCGTCAGCTCGAGACGAGCATCTAGTTACCTGAGTTCCTTACAGGCAGAGACCCAGACCCATTCATTGGCGTCTGGTAAAGCAAGAAGACCTAATCCAACTCTAATGTCGAGCCTTCCTAAACCGGAAATATGCTCGTGAAGAGAAAGGGTTCTGTACCGGATGGGCTTAGGCAAGAATGGGACAACGATGGTAGTCCTGGTCCAACTCTACTGTCAAGGTTTCCTATACCGGAAGTACACTTGCAGAGAGAAAGGGTTCCGTACCCGATGGGCTCAGGCACAAAAGGGACAACGATTTAGCCCTGGCCCAACTCTACTGTCAGGTTTTCCTACACCGGAAATACACTTGAAGAGAGAAAGGGTTCAGTACCTGATGGGCTCAGGCGCTATTGGGACAAGGACGATCAGCTCGAGAACGCCTTGCTCTCAAACGCGTGGTGTGAGATTCGAACTTGGGCAAGGGGTACACGATGTCGGTGAATGACACCTCGGCTAAGAGGGCGAAAGAGCCAGGGCCCAACTCCTCTGTTGAGTTCTTCCCCTTAAGGAACCAGGCTCACGGATGAGAAACGGTTCAGTACCCAATGGGCACAGACACAGCACGTCCAATTACACGAGGCAAGTTCATAGACAGTGGAACACCTCGTGCGAGTCAGACGAGAGCAAAAATCGTCTGGGCGAAGAGTCGCCACTACGCGTGCCTGGAGACAGATATAGAGGCTGTCACAGGCTAAGGGTAGCCCACCCGAATTGTCAAGGCATGCCGAAATCGGGTGTGCTAGGCCTACAAGGCGCATAACGGTGGTACAACGTAATCACGCTCCCGGCGGAAATCGCACGGACACCCGTGATGGTTACAAAGGAGCGAACGGAAAACAAACATCTGGTCAAACTTCCTAACTAAAATAAAATTTTATATAGTCAAACATGCTAAAATATAAAGTAACCGTCTTCAGCATACTATATTTAAACAAGTTCTATTGTTTTATTAGAAGAACATTTACACACATTGTAATACTAAGTCTTGTGCGCCGTCCAAACTCTGTGTGTGCAGCACTGGATAAAAATGTATGCGTTAGAGCACGTTTGCATAGCTTTGTGGGAACATTGATGAAAGGCTTGCAATGTGTACCCCCCCCCCCGCCCACTTCCCGTGGGAGTTAAGTGTATCTAAAAAACTTTCGTTACTGCATGTTTTCCTGCGAAGGAGTGCAGGGAGGCTTTCTATGGGCTGTGGAAATAAAGACCGCTTTGCCACTGTAGACGCCACGACATGTACAGAAAGGATTTCGATTATACCTCCGAAAGACAAAATCCTGACCCAACCGTGAATTGAACCCGGGACCTCATGGGTCTGAGAACGGCGTTCTAAACACTAGGAAGTCTAAGTGAGCGATGATTGGGTGGAAGATTGAGAGGAGTGAATCGTTCATGTGATAAGGAATGAATGTGTGAGTAGTGATTCCGAAATGGTTTGTATGAAGAATGAGTACACGAGAAAGTGGAGGGAATTGATATGAAGAGGAAAGAGGGGGCGGGGCGGGTAGTAACAGTGGAAAGGTGAGGATTGGAAGAGAGTAAAGTGTACCGGAGAAGGTGTGCCTTGAAACTAAGATTGTTCTTCCGTGGCCATGCGTCTTAATAAGATGTTCCATTGATAGTCTTTGTCCTTGCCAACCATCCAAAACAAAGGGGAGACAATACGGATCAGCGGGAGACAATCATACACATGATTATCTCCCTCCTATAATTAACTGTGGATGGCATGCGGTAATTCCCAGCGTTGCGGGGGCCAATTGCGACGGGGTGGGGGTGGGAGAAAAAGGGGGACCACTATGATGAAACTGCTCTATTAAAAAAGTACTGTTGAAGACGCGAACGTCTAGACATCTGCCGTCATCAAATAGCGGCATATCATGGACAGAATGTAGCCGTGATCATAGATTTTCTGAAGGACTGTCGATCTAAATTTAGGGAAGCTTTTCAGCTACTTTAAGTGTCATATTCAAGCGGTTGCATGCCTGGAACAATAGTGAAGTTCGGCATAACCAGTAGTCAATTGGTGGCGGGGAATGAGCACAGTGAACCCTATCGTGGCTCGGAGCAGTGCATGGGTTGAAACCTACCTTCCTGGTAGTATGATAGTTATTCTCTGTCTCTGTCCCGTGGTGGGCCAAAAATCCACAGACTTCCAAGAAAAATAATACCATTTTAATGGCATTGAGTCAAAGGGCATGAGCCCATAGACGGCTGGATCAGCAACCAACCAACCAAACCAACCAACAAACAATCATTACTCGGAGTCTTAAATAGCAATCCGATGGTGATTCTCCTTCGCAAGCGAAGCTGTGCATGTTTATTTTAAAGGAGTCCAGACAGCTATGTTTGATTGTGTGTGTCAGATGGTTGACGAGTTGAATCTGACTTCTGAAAGATCTGTTGCAGTGAGATCATGCTTCTGTGTGCTGCGATGAGGGGATGTCTCTCCACGTGGTCTGTTTCGCCACCATGGTAACATCTTCATTACGTCATTTCTCGGCTTTTTAAATAGCCAACCTGTTGTACTTTTCTGGAGTTAAAACCCCTTTCAGGCAATTCTCTTGTACATTTCCAAGGACGGAACCATTTGTAATATTTTTGACTTGTAATTGTCTGAAAATTACTACGTATTCCATCTGAAGGATGCTATTTTATTTCATACTTTACTGGTGATTGTCCATCATGCACATCCATACACCGACAATAGGAATTAACAATACATTCATTTGGTTAATTTCTTGTACAATATGTGCCCTTTATAACCTTTATCAGAGAGGATAACATGCCTTTTTTAATTCAAGAAATCAGAACAGTTTTGCTCTCACTGTCACAAAAGTGCAAAAAGGCAGCCTTTTATTGATAATGTTATTAATTCCTTCGCTGGCCAACATGAACATGGCACAGAAAAGTTGTCAAGTTATAATTAATTGGCCGTGAGTCTTCAGATAGCCGACGAGTCGTCCAATCAGCGCTCTATGTCCGCAGTAAGGTTATGAGATGTGAGTAAACAGTCTGATCTCCCAATTTCTTTTTATCCCTCTTGAATCGCCTGCAGTTTTCTGCTCTGTTGAAAGCTTTTAATACATTCACTGGTCTGATCATGCAGGACGATCAAGAGATGTGCTTTCACAAGAGTTTAGGTCCATCCTGCAGTGCTTGGAAATTATCTTAAAGTAGTCTATGAAACCGATTTATCTGGCCTTCGCTTGAACGCGTACCCGCACAGTGTTCATCATAGAACCGCTTACCCGCACAGTGTTCATCATAGAACAGCTTACCCGCACAGTGTTCATCATAGAACCGCTTACCCGCACAGTGTTCATCATAGAACCGCTTACCCGCACAGTGTTCATCATAGAACAGCTTACCCGCACAGTGTTCATCATAGAACAGCTTACCCGCACAGTGTTCATCATAGAACCGCTTACCCGCACAGTGTTCATCATAGAACAGCTTACCCGCACAGTGTTCATCATAGAACAGCTTACCCGCACAGTGTTCATCATAGAACCGCTTACCCGCACAGTGTTCATCATAGAACCGCTTACCCGCACAGTGTTCATCATAGAACAGCTTACCCGCACAGTGTTCATCATAGAACAGCTTACCCGCACAGTGTTCATCATAGAACCGCTTACCCACACAGTGTTCATCATAGAACAGCTTACCCGCACAGTGTTCATCATAGAACCGCTTACCCGCACAGTGTTCATCATAGAACAGCTTACCCGCACAGTGTTCATCATAGAACAGCTTACCCGCACAGTGTTCATCATAGAACCGCTTACCCGCACAGTGTTCATCACAGAACAGCTTACCCGCACAGTGTTCATCATAGAACCGCTTACCCGCACAGTGTTCATCATAGAACAGCGTACCCGCACAGTGTTCATCATAGAACAGCTTACCCGCACAGTGTTCATCATAGAACAGCTTACCCGCACAGTGTTCATCATAGAACAGCTTACCCGCACAGTGTTCATCATAGAACAGCTTACCCGCACAGTGTTCATCATAGAACAGCTTACCCGCACAGTGTTCATCATAGAATAATCTCTCTGAAAAGCACTGTCTTAGCATGAGGACGACTTGACCAGTCCAACGAAGTTGGGGGCTAGTCAACCAGATGTAGAATGTCATCTTAGATCGAGGAACTCCTCAGTGGAGGAAACCATGTGTTGTTGTATCTCTTAGTGGAAGATAACACGTGCATAGCCGTTTCTCTTGTTCCTAGAGGACACATCTAATAGATGATTCTCTTATTACTAGATGATTCTTTTGTTACTAAAGTACACAACAAATAGATGAGTTTTTTTTATTACCAGAGAATACAAGAAATAGATGATTCCTTTATTACCAGAGGAGACAAGAACTATATGAGTCTTTTATTACTAAAGGACACATAAAATAGATGATTCTTTTATTACTAGAGGACACATGAAATAGATGATTCTTTTATTACTAGAGGACACATGAAATAGATGATTCTTTTATTACTAGAGGACAAATGAAATAGATGAGTCTTTTATTACCAGAGGTTACAACAGATATAATTTTCTCTTATTACTCGTATAAGTTACGGAGTTACGTGTTCTGAAAGAAACTCGCAAAGCTTGCATATTCTGCTCCGTTGAAATGGGGGTGGAGTGCATAATGAAATTCTCTAGAACAAGTAAAATGCTTACCCTTTTTTAGAGTGGATATGCTATGAGACGATGCATTTTGTGTTTAGTGTAAGATTGAACAAGAACGAAAGGATTTAGTGTATAGTGTAACATTGAACAAGAACGATACCAAATAGTGTATAGTGTAACATTGAACAAGAACGATACCAAATAGTGTATAGTGTAACATTGAACAAGAACGATACCAAATAGTGTATAGTGTAATATTGAACAAGAACGATACCAAATAGTGTAATATTGAACAAGAACGATACCAAATAGTGTATAGTGTAATATTGAACAAGAACGATACCAAATAGTGTATAGTGTAATATTGAACAAGAACGATACCAAATAGTGTATAGTGTAATATTGAACAAGAACGATACCAAATAGTGTATAGTGTAATATTGAACAAGAACGATACCAAATAGTGTATAGTGTAGAAGTGGCCAGGTAAAGGCGACAGAATGAGGACAGGAGGGAAAGGCGACAGAATGAGGACAGGAGGGAAAGGCGACAGAATGAGGACAGGAGGGAAAGTAAAGTAGTATGTCAACTAGATATAGAACATTTCCTCTATAAAACTCTGGGTAGATATTGGTCAATGATCTTACAGCGACAGAGAGAAAAGTTCATAAATAGAGGCTACTAGAAGAGAGGGACGTTTCTACACAGTATGACCGAGTGAAAGGAGGAATATTTATACATAGTGCGATCGAGAGAAGAGATGGACGTTTATACATAGCGCGATCGAGAGAAGAGAGGGACGTCTATACATAGTGCGATCGAGAGAAGAGAGGGACGTCTATACATAGTGCGATCGAGAGAAGAGAGGGACGTCTATACATAGTGTGATCGAGAGAAGAGAGGGACGTTTATACATAGGGCGATCGAGAGAAGAGAGGGACGTTTATACATAGGGCGATCGAGAGAAGAGAGGGGCGTCTAAACATAGGGCGATCGAGAGAAGAAAGGGACGTCTATACATAGGGCGATCGAGAGAAGAAAGGGACGTCTATACATAGGGCGATCGAGAGAAGAAAGGGACGTCTATACATAGGGCGATCGAGAGAAGAAAGGGACGTCTATACATAGGGCGATCGAGAGAAGAAAGGGACGTCTATACATAGGGCGATCGAGAGAAGAAAGGGACGTCTATACATAGAGCGATCGAGAGAAGAAAGGGACGTCTATACATAGAGCGATCGAGAGAAGAAAGGGACGTCTATACATAGAGCGATCGAGAGAAGAAAGGGACGTCTATACATAGAGCGATCGAGAGAAGAAAGGGACGTCTATACATAGAGCGATCGAGAGAAGAAAGGGACGTCTATACATAGAGCGATCGAGAGAAGAGAAATACGTTAATATATATATATATATACAGACTATATATATAAACTAAGAGATATAAACTTTGTGGTTGAGAAAGCAGCGGATATAGTCTGTCATCATGACACAAGAAATTCTCTTCCACAGCTTGACTGATGGAAAGGGTATACCGTATGAGCTGTGAAGAGATATGATCGGTTTCGCCAATTACCTTGACACTTGGAAATAAATAAATGTTACCGTAAAACTTTTTTTTTTGGGCGCGTTGCAAATTGACGACTGCAGTCGCCGTATGCTGTTAGGAGGGAGAGGGGAGTAAAGAATAGCAACTGTTTAACTCCAATGCATGTCATAAGATGCGACTAAGGATGTTATTGAGGTGGAGTTTGATGTTCCATCCAATATATGGTCAAAGTGACCTAAAGCCATGTTTAAGTAGGATGTGTCTGGCCGAAATGCGCAGATACCGCAGCAATGCTGTAAACCATGCCACAACTTATTCTGTTCTCCGGACTACATCCTGCGAATCTGCAGGAGTTTGAGAACGAACGCGGAAGAAGAGATCTAAAGTAATGCTACTGACACTGACTCACCATACATGTCGCAAGAGGCGACTGAGAAAGTTTTTGGGAAGTGGGGCATGTTGTCCCGTCTAAAAATCCATGCTCAAGTCGGATGTATCATGTCGGAAGGTGCTGATATCGCAGCCAAGAGTGTAAACAACGACACCACAGTATTTTATTCTCCGAACTACGTGTGGTAGTGCTGCAGGAGTATGAGAACAAAAATGCATCAAATGTCGAGTATTTCAATCCAGATTCATTGAGGATTCTACTCGGCTTACTATCACATGTAACGATACCGGGCGTGCCGCTTGTTGAGATTACTACACATGTAACGATACCCGACGTTCCGCTTGTTGAGATTACTACACATGTAACGATACCCGACGTTCCGCTTGTTGAGATTACTACACATGTAACGATACCCGACGTTCCGCTTGTTGAGATTACTACACATGTAACGATACCCGACGTTCCGCTTGTTGAGATTACTACACATGTAACGATACCCGACGTTCCGCTTGTTGAGATTACTACACATGTAACGATACCCGACGTTCCGCTTGTTGAGATTACTACACATGTAACGATACCCGACGTTCCGCTTGTTGAGATTACTACACATGTAACGATAGCCGTTTCCGCTTGTTGAGATTACTACACATGTAACGATACCCGACGTTCCGCTTGTTGAGATTACTACACATGTAAGGAAAGGACACGCCGCTTGCCGAGAGTACCACTCATAGCACGTAACTCCGTAGTTTTAAGCGAGAATCCCCAAACAACGACCACCCGCTTTATAAACACGACGCAAGACGGATTCGCAGCACCCCCCCCCCCCCCCTCAGACCATCGGGAGTAAATATAAGCATGACTTAAATGACCCTTTCCCCCGGTATTTTCAGTGGTATCCTTGGCTATTTTTTTCATGCGACTTCAAGTATATAAATAGTCTATCGTCTTTCCCCAGGTGAACGATGGTTGATCGTGTCCACACTTGCCGTTGGGCATAAGGGTGGGAGCATCAGTCGTGAGCATGATCGAAAACCAGATGTAGCGCCTTGGATGCAATAAGTCCATGTTTGTTCAAAGTTATCTTGATCTTCTCTATCCACTGTTTTCTTGGTGAAACTTTGGCTTTATGTCCGGATACTCTTTTGTTATACTTTATTATTGGTATTTCGTTTCGGTTCGTTCTCATAAGGTGACCGAACTATTTTACTTGCTGTCTTTCAATATGCTCAATATATGATATTATACCAACTCTTGACCTAATTTCTTTTTTTATATTTTATCTAGTTTAGTAACTATTGCAGCTTTTTTCGGACACTTCATTTCACATGTATCGATTTTCCTGTTGCGAAACTGTCAAAGACCATGTTTGATAATGGTTGAATGTTAGAATAAAAATTGTAGAAAATATCTGTCTTTTGATTTCCATCTTGAACTTTGGGTGAAGAAGTAATGGTGAAAGTTGGTAGGTCACTGTGTTTGCTTTCTGACACCTTGTTTCTATTTCTCTGTCTAGTCTTTCATTTTCAGGGGGGGGGGGGGGGGAATTGCCGGGATAAATGCTTTGGCGTGATTCACTTTGGTGTTATCTATTGTTATATCCGTTAGTGTTGCAAACTTTTTAATTTTCATAATTTCTTTTATTTGTACGTTAATGTTCAGGTCAAAAATGTCAAAAATTCAACATGAACATCAATATTGAAAAGACCGAAATAATGACAATAACAAAGAAAGAAAGAATCACAATCTCCATCGATGATAAACACCTTAAACAGGTAAATGAGTTCACTTACTTAAGAAGCATTATATCGAGTGAAGGGAAAACCAGTAAAGATATACAAATTAGATGCAACAAAACATACCAGATCCTAGGACAGATGACACGCATTTTCAAGAACAAAAATGTAAACATAGACACTAAAGCTGCATTATACAAGTCTATTATTATTCCATCACTATGCTACCAGTGCCAAACCTGGACAATGACAGCACAAGGCAAAAGAAAAATAGTGACAACAGAAATGACATGTCTACGAAGAATACTCGGAGTGTCATTAAGAGATAGAATTAGAAACGATAACATCAGACAGATAACCAAAACAATACCAGTATTGGAACACATCAAAAGACAACAGTCAATTGGTTTTCACACGCTTCCAGACTACCGACAGAAAGCATGCCACAAATGGCCATGACACATAGACTAACGTTTATAAAGCCAGAAGCAGACCATGTAAAAGATGGATCACAGAATCAAAGAAGCCACAGGAACAAGCTTACAAACAGCGCACAAGAAGGCCATCTTCAGAGAACTCTTCCACCCCTGACGCCGCAAGGCAAACAAGGGCCACAGCGTATAGATAGAATTTTCAGGCTGTACATCTTACATGCTAATAGCAATACATTAATGTGGTTTTGCATTTTTTTTTTCATTTTCGTATCATCATCAATTGCCGTCTCCGCAACGAAGGTTGGCTGCAACGTATCTCCAAAATCTCCTGTCTCTTGTCATGGTGGTGCACTCTGCTAGACTGTAACCTGTCCATCGTGTGATGTTACTCTCCTACTTGTATCTCTGCCTACCTCTTGCTCGCTTCCCTTTGACTTTACCCTCAAGTAAGGTCTTCAATAGGGTGTCATGTCTTTTAATGTGTCCAAAGTATTTTATTTGCCTGATCTTTATTTCTCTTAGTAGTTCTTTCTTCATATTAAGTGTCTTTAGCACCTCTTTGTTTTCTTCTCTTCCCATGATGTTCTCCCTATTCTTCTATATACCCACATCTCAAAGGCATCACTTTTGTCTTCTAATTGTTTATTTAGTGTCCATGTTTCTGAGCCATACATTAATATGGAATAGATGTAGCATTTTATAATTCTCATTTTTAACTTGTTTGTAAATTGTCCAAGATATTGATACTGTTTTACTTGTTGTAGTTTCTCATTTTCGTATATTAGACTCTGATCGTGGGCAAAAAGTAGTTCGTTGATTTCATTATTACGTTCCTCATCAGGTTTATTTTCAATGTCTTTCTTATTATTGATGTGAGCTTCTTTTATTGTTTTGTCCATGTACATGTTGAAAAGAGATGAAACACGCATCCTTGTTTTACTCCAGATCTTGTTTCAAAAGGTTCAGTCAGTCCATATATTGTTCTTACCGAGCTTGCGCATTTTTGGTTTAACATTTGTATATTGTCTAACAGCTGTCCTGTGATCGTGACCGATAGACAGCAGAAGACCTGTTATCTGAATTAATTAGAACTGCATTGTTTCTTTTCTTGATTATTCCCGTGTTCTCCGTTGGTCAATATTTATATACTTGGAATCGCATGCCAAAAGTATTCAAGGTTACTGCAAATATATGAATAGTAAGCAGTGGAAAGAAGTACAACAATCAAAAACGTACCGAATCAAGATCTGTTTACTTTTTGTAGTTAGGTCTTATAGTACTCTCGATGTTTAGACTATGTTATAATTTTTGAAGGTTTCCCAGAGAATGTTTGTATCTGTCAAATGCCTTGTTCTGGTCTATAAATGTTGCGTTTAGATAGATCGTGATTGTATTCGATTGCTTTTCCAATTAGTTGTCTCAGTGTGAATAGTGCGTCTGTACAGCTACCCCTCTTCTGAAGCAAAATTGGGCGGGACTCATTCAATAATGACTAACAAAAACACGACAATAATAAATAAAAAAACGTAATGTATGAAGTCCTAATTAATTGTGTACAGAGGCCTTATTATGGCGACGGTCACGGTGCAAATAGCGGTGAGAGAATAGTTTTTGTTAAATTAATATTTCTTGTTATTGTTAGTGCCTGGCAGTTTCAAGGCTACATCAGCCCCGAATCTCAAGTCTGGTTACTGCATACCCACACAGGCACGTACACATACATAACCAAACAAAAACGGCGGAGGTCACGCATTGACACGACCTGGGATCACGTGAAATAACAGCCTCGTTATGATAATGGGGGCAATAGAAATATACTACTTATGCTATTTGTTGTTTTTTTTTCTTCTATCGCCGTCACGTTTGGATAAACATTGCTTGGGCTGCCCTCTGAATCGGTTAGAGCCGTGAGATACACGGAAGGAGACAAAAAGGGGAGGGGGGTTCGACCCCGAAGACAGATTTAAGGGACGTCGACTAAGGCAACTGATTTGTCGGTGGAGTTACCTCCCCCCCCCCTCTCCTCTGAACAACTCAACAGAACATGACTTTTAGTACTAGGACCCGCCGAAAAAATCTATGTCGGGCCACTGACACAGCGCATTTCTATTCTCTGGACTACAGCATGACGGAAATCTAGTAGGAACATTGCCCTGCTACATAGGGACCCACTATGAGAATGAACATCCTAGAAAATGAAAAAGTACTCATAATTTAGCACAAACTTGGGTAAACATCCGGAGAGAGGGGGATGCTTGCTGGCTTTCAAGGCTTTCGCTCTCCCCCACCCCCAACGATTTCCCCCAAAAATGTCCTCACATTTCCCCTCAATGAGGCAATTGCGTACGTAAATAGAGGGAAATGTGTACGTAAATAGAGGGAAATGTGTACGTAAGTAAATAGAGGGACATGTGTACGTAAATAGAGGGGAATGTCCTTTTATCTTTAGGTAAAGTTTCCCCATCCCAGCCCCTACTGAAGCATATCTACGGTCGTGATGGAATTAAAATGAAGAATCAATCTCCATGTTAATTCTTCTTCTTCTCGTTCGGAGTTTGACATGTTTACGCAGCAAGTTCTGTTTTCTTAATAAATGCTGCTTTATTTGAAAGCTCCTCAGTGCTCCCGTACATCTTTATGTGGATATCCATCTCTGTGGGCCAGTGTTCTTCCCTTAACTGGTTTAGTGTATTGCAGACTTGCCAGGATATGTTCAGCGGTCTGTTCTGCCTGCCCACAAGAGAACAGAGGTGATGGGAACAGTCTTAGTCTATTTAAGTGGCTGTTTAATCTGTTGTGTCCTGTTCTGAGGCGGAAGATAATAACCTGCTCAGCTCTGTCGAGATAGCCATAGTTGTCTTTTGGGTGGTCGACTTTCCTGGTGGCTTTGATGAGGGTCCTCTTTTCTTGGTAGGTGATTTCTTGGTCTTTTTGTTCCTGTGTTGCTCCATCCTTTACCAGTCTGTCTGCCTCATCATTTCCTGGTATGCCACAGTGTGATGGTATCTATTGTAGTAATACCCTTCTTTGATACCTCATTTCTCGCATGGCTTTCTTCAGGTCTGGCAGTTTATCACTCTCAATGATTGTAAAACAGACAAAGCATCAGTAAGAAATACCACCTGCTGGCATTGGCTTGTTGTGTTTTTAATTATTTCTGCAGCAATGTTGGAGCAGAATGTCCCAGTTGGTGAACAAGTGGATTCATTTTCTTTTTTCTGGATATTTTATGTACACACCAGCACCTCCATTCTTTACTGCTCTGGTTGTTGATCCGTCAGTATATATATATGTATCCATCCATGAAATGTAAACATTATACCAACATGTCAGTTATCAGTGTCAGACGATGACAATATCGAAGAATTTAAAGTAACTGTATATACCACTAAACCTGGAGACATGAGACTCAATCATAGACCATACACAACAAGACATTTCAAGTAGAAAAAGAAATAGTCAGGGAATTGAATGACACCCCCTCCCCTTTTACCTCTTTTTTAAGATTTAGGAATCGGGGTGGCAAAGGACAAAAGGGTAAAAATGTATGCGTTTCCTAAATTTCTTGTGCTCCCATGACTCTATATTGTCTCTCTTCCTTCCCTTTGACGATAGCCCCCCCCCCCCCCGCTTTCGCCCACAAACAGAACAGAAGTCCTGTAGATGACTATTTAGATTGCAGCAGAGACAACATAAAATAAAAGAAGCTAATAACTATTAGAAATGTGATCTTTCGGCGCTCCTTATCTGCACACTTCTAGAACGGATCGCGTTCCCCCCAGCTTACGGTAGAAGGTTAGCTTCGTTAGAATTCAATCAACAAACTATCTTCTGCGTGAAGCAGTTTTGAATGTTATAATACCATGGGATTCCTCTATAGCGCATTATTTTATAACAAATTTCCCTATATAACAACACTTATCAAAATCCCCAATCATATTTATTCAATATTGTTTGTAATGTATATAGCGAATGTCTGTTATTACATATATATTTTGTCGGTCCCGGCGAAGTTGTTGTAACGGGATTCCACTGTCATAAGGCGCACAACTCGTCACGGTCGCTACATTGCCACACTGAAGGTACAGCACATTGCCACACTGAAGGTACAGCACATTGCCACACTGAAGGTACAGCACATTGCCACACTGAAGATACAGCACATTGCCACACTGAAGGTACAGCACATTGCCACACTGAAGGTACAGCACATTGCCACACTGAAGGTACAGCACATTGCCACACTGAAGGTACAGCACACATAAATCCTTCAAACACCTTTGTCCTTGGTCATTTGGAGGAGTGTAGCAAAATCGTGCAAATAAAACGGCGCGGCAACACAATTCCATTCTCTGGACTACATCCTGCTGGAAATCTAGAATGAATCATGATCCTGCTACAAGAGAGATCTAGCAGGATTTTGAGAATGAACGCTGAAGAAGAAGAAAGACTTGAATATAATGTCCTAGTTCATGCAGGCTTCACAAGTAACAAAGGAACATACTAATTGGCAGACAATGCAGTAATTGATGTCACGGTACTGAGTATAGATATGGACAACTTAACAATATCAGTCGGTGATTGACTACAAACTGAAGACGACGCTGGATGTGATCACGTGTACATACAAAGAACGACAGAAATGACGATGACCAGGGGCGAGGGTAGAAAGTGTGTCCTTTCAGGAAAGTTAGGAAGATCACATACTCAAAATGTGAATGGTGTTTTGAGTCTGCACGCTTTTGGATCGCTGCTACAGAGATGCACTTATAAGAATGTCCCGTGTACCATGACGCTGGTTTCTAATCAAGAAACAAAAAGTTACTACTAACATTTGACATTAAATTTGAAAATGATTTTGTTAAAATATCGCATTTATAAGAATTCGTCAACATGTAATGGAGTTGTTCGTTATATTTCATAAATGACGAATAGAGTTCATATGTACTGGGTTTTCTGCATGCAAGAGTTATAATAACATGTACTGGGTTTTCTGCATGCAAGAGTTATAATAACATGTACTGGGTTTTCTGCATGCAAGAGTTATAATAACATGTACTGGGTTCTCTGCATGCAAGAGTTATAATAACATGTACTGGGTTTTCTGCATGCAAGAGTTATAATAACATGTACTGGGTTTTCTGCATGCAAGAGTTATAATAACATGTACTGGGTTTTCTGCATGCAAGAGTTATAATAACATGTACTGGGTTTTCTGCATGCAAGAGTTATAATAACATGTACTGGGTTTTCTGCATGCAAGAGTTATAATAACATGTACTGGGTTTTCTGCATGCAAGAGTTATAATAACATGTACTGGGTTTTCTGCATGCAAGAGTTATAATAACATGTACTGGGTTTTCTGCATGCAAGAGTTATAATAACATGTACTGGGTTTTCTGCATGCAAGAGTTATAATAACATGTACTGGGTTTTCTGCATGCAAGAGTTATAATAACATGTACTGGGTTTTCTGCATGCAAGAGTTATAATAACATGTACTGGGTTTTCTGCATGCAAGAGTTATAATAACATGTACTGGGTTTTCTGCATGCAAGAGTTATAATAACATGTAGTTAGGTTGTTGTAAATCCATATTATATAGCTGATTTTTTAAAATATATTTAAATAATTGCAATGACCTACCAGGCTACAATTAGCTACCGGAATCACCTACTACACTATAATTTGCTACCGGAATCACATACCAGGCTACAATTAGCAAGCACAATCACCTACCAGGCTACAATTAGCTACCGGAATCACCTACCAGGCTACAATTAGCTACCGGAATCACCTACTACACTATATTTTCTACCGGAATCACATACCAGGCTACAATTAGCAAGCGGAATCACCTACCAGGCTACAATTAGCTACCGGAATCACCTACCAGGCTACAATTAGCTACCGGAATCACCTACCAGGCTACCGGAACCACCTACCAGGCTACAATTAGCTACCGGAATCACCTACCAGGCTACAATTAGCTACCGGAATCACCTACTTACGATACAATTAGCTACCGGAATCACCTACTTACGATACAATTAGCTACCGGAATCACCTACCAGGCTACAATTAGCTACCGGAATCACCTACCAGGCTACAATTAGCTACCGGAATCACCTACTTACGATACAATTAGCTACCGGAATCACCTACTTACGATACAATTAGCTACCGGAATCACATACCAGGCTACAATTAGCAAGCACAATCACCTACCAGGCTACAATTAGCTACCGGAATCACCTACCAGGCTACAATTAGCTACCGGAATCACCTACTACACTATATTTTCTACCGGAATCACATACCAGGCTACAATTAGCAAGCGGAATCACCTACCAGGCTACAATTAGCTACCGGAATCACCTACCAGGCTACAATTAGCTACCGGAATCACCTACCAGGCTACCGGAACCACCTACCAGGCTACAATTAGCTACCAGAATCACCTACCAGGCTACAATTAGCTACCGGAATCACCTACTTACGATACAATTAGCTACCGGAATCACCTACTTACGATACAATTAGCTACCGGAATCACCTACCAGGCTACAATTAGCTACCGGAATCACCTACCAGGCTACAATTAGCTACCGGAATCACCTACTTACGATACAATTAGCTACCGGAATCACCTACTTACGATACAATTAGCTACCGGAATCACCTACCAGGCTACAATTAGCTACCGGAATCACATACTTACGATACAATTAGCTACTGAAATGAACATCATACATAGCCTTCGATAACAGCCATGGTAAGAGTAATTTTTATCAATAGAAAGACTAACAGAATACCAATAGAATTCATTCAAATTATTTGGGTCATGTCTTTCGATTATTCTCGCGCATTTCATTGGTCGGCAACAAGTCTATAAATAGTGATCTACGAGAATCACTGCAAGAATAAAAAATAAAAAAGCATCACGTAAGAAGGCATTGTTTTTATTCTGCTGTGAGGCCTTATTTGGCGATTGGTCGCGGGGCAAGATAGATCTCGTATGAGTCTGCCCGGAGAAATATTAAATGAGTTGAATAACGTCATCGAAATTAATTGTATCCAATTGCATCTGCGCACAAGCATTGAGTTGTTCCGTTTCAATGCACGCATGCGCACACACACTCAGACACACAACTAAACATATACACACTACGTGCACAGCAACTAAATGTATACAAATGGTAAAACAGATGAATGATTGAGACGATTGATTTGCTCTCATTCACCTGCCATGAGTATGTATTGGTTGCAAGAGTAATGATATATCTTATATACAATCTGCCATGAAGAACAATAGACGGATCTTGACACAAGTCTTCAACAAGGAGTTGAAATAAGATAGACAACTATTGAGGATTGGTGGGGTGTGTGAGGAGATTTAAGGGACCTGGGAAAGAGTAAAGATTATCGTTCGTGTGATGTCCGGCATGAAAGGGAAGTAACGAATAGTAACACTGTTTACCTTGGGCCAAAGTGACACCAAAGTCATGCTGAAATCGGATGTATCAATCCGAAATGCGCAAATATCGTAGCAAAGATGTAAACCATGGCACAACTCATTCCATTCTCCAGATCACATCCTGCTTACCTGCAGGAGTTTGAGAACTAAGACAGAAAAAAGTGCTATAATTCAATGATACACTTAACTAGGGAGATGGATAAAAATAGTGCTATAACTCGTCAATGATACACTTAACTAGGGAGATGGATAGAAAAAATGCTATAATTCAATGATACAATTAACTACGTAGATGGATAGAAAACATTCACAAAGTTAAACAAATGTTTTAGTTAAGAAACCGGTGGAGACAGAACATGATCAAGGCATGAAGACTGATGGACAAGAGGGAGTCATTGAGATAAAAGGAGTGCACGGAATATGCACTAATTGGTATATATATATATATATATATATATATATATATATATATATATATATATATATATATATATATATATATTTCTATATAACCCACTAAGTCCGGGTACATTTTGAAGCCACCTTATATATAAATACTTATATATAAGGTGGCTTCAAAATGTACCCGGACTTAGTGGGTTATATAGAAATATGTAAGAACAGAATTTGAATCGGCTTTAGATCTGAATACTCTAGGATCGTTGCTGGAACGGAGAGTGCAGCACTTATGGGAATGTCTCGTGTGACATGATACTAGTCGCTAATCAAGAATCAAAATGCATCCATGACATCACATACTTTTGGCCACCATTGTTACACACAATCGTATTTCCAGTATGTTTTCCGGCGTTAATCGTGAAATGTTGCACGGAACTTATCGTTGATGAACGCAAGATATTAGTGACTAGTGATGTGAATACAGACATCGATAACTTCTGGTTATAGAAAAATCATAATGTAGCAAGCGGGATTTGATCCATGTCTACTCAGATGTCACCTACTCAACTTGAGACAACACGTTCTGGTGTTGTCGAATATGGAAAACATGTCGACTGAAGTTGAGATGCCAGTGGGTGCCACCTGATTGGACCTGGTTGAAATCCCGTTTGTTGGATTATGATTTTAACTAGTGATGTCAAGGAAAATCTCACGAACATCTGGTTACACACACGGTCATAAACTTGAAGAAGTTACTACATTCAAATATCTCGGGTCCCAGATATGTGTGATGGCAACTCGACAAATAAGATCAAGCTAAGACTCGACAATGGTTGCCATGTCAAGGTTGAATATGATTGGAAAAAGTAAGATCTGTATTACATTCAAGATCAATCTATTCAGATCTGCCAGTGCTGAATATACTTTTATACAGATGTGAAATCTGGACACTCGATGCAGACACGAGAATAAGGATTCGGGTTTTTAATATTATAAGTGCTACAGACGTTTGTTACGAATTAGTAATATATATACTCACAAATTTAATTTGTATAAATAAATGGGTTAAAAATACCATATCCCTACCTGCAACTCCCTAACGGGAAACATGCAGTATTTGACATGGTTCTTTTTTAAAATATTGATACGTTATAAATATTTGTCCGACAGCATATATATAAACAAACTTGCAGGTTATCAAGAACCACCTTTGACAGTGGTGAAACGGGGTAAACTTGTTTGGTTTTCTAAAACTATTTTCTAAGGTGGAAAGTAGGAGAAGAGACGGTAAAGAAAATTCTGGATTGATAACATCAAGGGATGATCTGGGCAAAATTGTATTGGCTGAGGACAGATGAGTTAGGGGCGACTTTTTGTGCAGATGTCTCCATTGTGGCACCCGTACGACCCAGGCGGGTTATGGGTCTTATTATCATATTATCCCAGTACAATATTGAAGTGACCTAGATGTCGAATTTGTACTTGTGAGACTGGCCCAGTAACCGGGGCGTACTACGCACTGCACTAATAACTTGATTAACCATACAGATATAAATGTACTGTATTCATTAATCGTGCCATCCGAGACCTTCATATAAATTGTATAAACAATCAGATCACTAGACTTTCATATAAATTGTATAAACAATCAGATCACGAGAGCTTCATATAAATTGTATAAACAATCAGATCACGAGAGCTTCATATAAATTGTATAAACAATCAGATCACGAGACCATATAAATTGTATAAACAATCAGACCACGAGAGCTTCATATAAATTGTATAAACAATCAGACCACGAGAGCTTCATATAAATTGTATAAACAATCAGATCACATAAATGTTCTGCTGTCTCAGCAACTCGCTTAATCCGATCACGCACACGTGCACCCATAAACAAAAACTACTCGTTTAATCCGACCTACAACATCCAAACATTATAAACGGTTGATTGAACATAACTTACCTTTCTCCAATATTCATTAATCCGAAGACACCCCACGCATTGGATATACAATATTTGTTTAATCCGACGGCTTGATTAATCCAAATAACGCAACAGCGCACGCTAATATAAGTTGATTCCGTGCATCTGTCAACATGCGCAGTCACCGGAAATCTATTCCAATCCGTCTCCTATACATGTTCCCAGTCTTTTGTTGATTCGCATTGATAGTTATAATTCGATGGAATTATACAGTGATTATAGTTCAGTCCGCAATTGTTGTGCATCCGCTGCTGTACTTACTGGCAGAGGTAGATGGGCAGGTAGAAAATCCATGGATGCATCATTCAGGTAGACAATCAAATTATAGTAGCGTTATTGAACCATACCTTTCCTTTGTGTTGTTCCAGCAATTCGGCATACAAAATTCCCGTCTTTGTGTATGTTATATGAAGGGGCCTATTCTCCCTTTCTGCTGTTGGTGTAGTTAAGTTTCCCAACATGAGGTGTCATCATTCATCATTAAGTGCCGTCTCCGCAACGAAGGATGGCTATAGCGGACCTTCTCTTGCCTTGGTGGTGCACTTTGTCAGACTAACCTATTTATCTCGTGATGTTTGACTTCCTCTTGTATCTTTGCCTACCCCTGGCTAGCCTCTCTCGACTGTACCCCTCACATAAGGTCTTCAACAATTTGTTATGTCTTTTAATATGTTCAAAATATTTTATTTGTTACTGTGCCATGTGCTTTTTTTAAGGGTAGGACATAGTAACAACATAAACATCATTCAAGACAAACATGGTAATAATTTTTCAGAAAGCAAAGATACCCTGGATGGATGGAAAGAATGCTGTTAGGAAAAGTATGAGGAAAGCCACAGAACCGCATAAAATAACATCCACAATAGCAGTGAAATAGAACCAGAACTCAGTTTAGATGAAGTCAGATGTGTCATTAAAAACCTGAAGAGAAGGAAATCTCCAGGGTGTGATAATATAACTGCTGAAATCTCCAGGGTGTGATAATATAACTGCTGAAATCTCCAGGGTGTGATAATATAACTGCTGAAATCTCCAGGGTGTGATAATATAACTGCTGAAATCTCCAGGGTGTGATAATATAACTGCTGAAATCTCAATGGTGTGATAATATAACTGCTGAAATCTCCAGGGTGTGATAATATAACTGCTGACATGATCCAGGCAGGTGAAACCATCATCTATCTCACACTCTGAACCAAGATCTGGGAAAGTGAAGTTTGACCACAAGAATGGACACGATCAGTCTACATACTGCTACAGAAGAAGGGAAATTTAACACTATGTACTAACTACAGAACCATTGCACTGATCAGTCACGCCGACAAAATACTACCGGTACTTGGTATCATCATGAAAAGATTACAACATAAGCTGGAAGAAGAGTTAAATGAAGCACAGGCAGGTTTCAGACCGGGTAGAGTCACCAGAGACTATATTTTCACTATGCGGAACATCATAGAGAAATGCTGAGAGTTTAATGTCGACATCTACACATGTTTTATTAAATACACCAAAGCATTCTATAGTGTACAACATCAAAAACTTTGGAATATCATGAAGGACATGGGTTTCCTACTACAGCTAATCCGCCTCATAAAAATATTATATCAAGACCAGCAAGCAGCCGTGAGAGTAAAACATATGATTGGTTCAGCATGGAAAAAGGAGTCAGACGAGGATGTCTCCTATCACCATATCTGTTCAACATTTATGTAGAGAACATACTGAGGACTGTAAGAAATGAACAACACAGAAATAACTTCGACCAACTCAACATCGGAGGTTACGAGATACCAGAACTAAGATATGCCGATGATACAACATTATTGTCACACAGTCAAGCAGGTCTCCAACACCTCATAAACTACATTAAAGAACAGTGAAAAACAAAACATATATCATTTTCATGGTCCACTTATCTTGCATCTATCCCTCTCCAGGGTCCACCTATCTTGCATCCATCTCTCGCCAGGGTCCACCTATCTTGCATCCATCTCTCGCCAGGGTCCACCTATCTTGCATCCATCTCTCGCCTGGGTCCACCTATCTTGCATCTATTCCTCTCCAGGGTCCACCTATCTTGCATCTATTCCTCTCCAGGGTCCACCTATCTTGCATCTATTCCTCTCCAGGGTCCACCTATCTTGCATCTATTCCTCTCCAGGGTCCACCTATCTTGCATCCATCCCTCTCCAGGGTCCACCTATCTTGCATCCATCCCTCTCCAGGGTCCACCTATCTTGCATCTATTCCTCTCCAGGGTCCACCTATCTTGCATCCATCCCTCTCCAGGGCCTACCTATAGGGGACTTAACATGCATCCATACCCCCCCCCCCCCCCCCGAACACAACCACTCCATTCAGATACCAAACTGTGTGCGGGCGAGTGTCACCTCGGTTACTCAATTCAGCTGTTACTCAACTCCGTTACTCAACTCAGCTGTTACTCAACTCGGTTACTCAATTCAGCTGTTACTCAATTCAGCTGTTACTCAATTCAGCTGTTACTCAACTCGGTTACTCAATTCAGCTGTTGCTCAAGTCGGTTACTCAATTCAGCTGTTACTCAACTCGGTTACTCAATTCAGCTGTTACTCAACTCAGTTACTCAATTCAGCTGTTACTCAACTCGGTTACTCAATTCAGCTGTTACTCAACTCGGTTACTCAATTCAGCTGTTACTCAACTCGGTTACTCAATTCAGTTGTTACTCAACTCGGTTACTCAATTCAGCTGTTACTCAATTCAGCTGTTACTCAACTCGGTTACTCAATTCAGCTGTTACTCAACTCGGTTACTCAATTCAGCTGTTACTCAACTCGGTTACTCAAGTCAGCTGGATCTAGTCTTTTGTCAGGTTAATGAGCTGTTAATAGCTACATGCTCAAAGCAAAGGAGATTATTTCATCAACTTTTTACACTTCTGCTGCGTCCAGAATCAGCGATTATCTTATATTGTCAGGCCTGACGTCAGGGCTCAGTTCAGCACGGCCTCACAGCCTTTGCCTCAAATCTGTACCCTCTGTATATTGGGTAGTACTGAAGTATGTGTTCGGGAATTTGGGTTCAGGGTGCACATGGACATTCATCTGTGTATGAAATCGTCAGCTGGTAAAGGTAGTGACTTCTTCTAAGGCAAAATAGTGTGTTATCTGTTGTTATCTTTAGAGGTGATATATTGCGCATTTTATTACACTGTTATAAAGTAACACACACTTAGAAAAACAGTATACACTTAGAAAAACGGTATAAACTTAGAAAAACAGTATAAACTTAGAAAAACAGTATACACTTAGATAAACAGTATAAACTTAGAAAAACAGTATACACTTAGAAAAACAGTATAAACTTAGAAAAACAGTATAAACTTAGAAAAACAGTATAAACTTAGAAAAACAGTATAAACTTAGAAAAACAGTATAAACTTAAAAAAACAGTATACACTTAGAAAAACAGTATAAACTTAGAAAAACAGCACAAACTTAGAAAACAGCACTTACTGACAGAACTCAACGGGATAAGAGATGTCACAGCCCCCTGGTAACCACTGACATATATCTTGTTTCTTCTCTTGTCAGAGCTTGCATCAGTAATCTTACAGAATGATAGTAGTTATACACTTCAAACAGAACCTCAACACTCGTGCACTTTTCCTTCTGAAATACTTCTTTTCAGTTCCTTGTTACAGTCACAGCAACAGCGAAGCTTCCTAAAAATAATTTAAGAGAAATGTCATTAGAAATAAGATTTGTAAAATTTTTGAAGGATGGTAGTAAAATAAAATGTCAAATCACATTATAACAACTTCATCTGGACCACAAAATATGTATGTAATAAAAGAAATTCTCTATATAAAGTACAAACAACAGAGAACAAATATAATTGCAGATTTTGAAGAAAAAAAGGTTAGAGAAATATATTATAAAAGGATGCGCTATAGAGAGATTCCACAGTAACTTTTCGTTCTAAATATAATTGAGAGAGGGAGGATATGTAATAACGAAGTCTTTACAGCCAGCGATATACTGAGTTTTTGTCTAGTCTTCACAGCTAGCGATATACTGAGTTTTTGTCTAGTCTTCACAGCCAGCGATATACTGAGTTTTTGTTGTTAGTCTTCACAGCCAGCGATATACTGAGTTTTTGTCTAGTCTTCACAGCCAGCGATATACTGAGTTTTTGTCTAGTCTTCACAGCCAGCGATATACTGAGTTTTTGTCTAGTCTTCACAGCCAGCGATATACTGAGTTTTTGTTGTTAGTCTTCTCCATATCTTCCATAATCTTCCAGTTACTCGTGTTACTAATGTCCACACCTAGTTACTTTGTTACTCGTGTTACTGCGGGTCATACCTAGTTATTTTGTTACTCGTGTTACTGCAGCCCATAGCTAGTTACTTTGTTACTCGTGTTACTGCAGCCCATAGCTAGTTAATTTGTTACTCGTGTTACTGTAGCCCATAGCTAGTTGTTACTTTGCCACTCATGTTACTGCAGTCCATACCTAGTTATTTTGTTACTCATGTTACTGCAGCCCATAGCTAGTTACTTTGTTACTCGTGTTACTGCAGCCCATAGCTAGTTAATTTGTTACTCGTGTTACTGTAGCCCATAGCTAGTTGTTACTTTGCCACTCATGTTACTGCAGTCCATACCTAGTTATTTTGTTACTCATGTTACTGCAGCCCATAGCTAGTTACTTTGTTACTGCGGCCCATAACTAGTTTCTTTGTTACATGTATTACTGCAGCCCATACCTAGTTACTATACTGCTCGTGTTACTGCTGCCCACAGCTGACTGTTCGATGTTGTCTGGCTTGTATGATAATTATATATAGAAGTTTGAAAGCGAGAAGAGGAGAATTGAAGTCAGAAACATTGCTGTGACAACTGCAATCCTACAGCTCAGATACAATCGAGAAGATAGTCAAAGCGTGCACGTACATTAAATCCCTATCGCTGACCACTAATTGTCACATAAACCCACGGTAAGCCCAGGCCATCAGTAATATAGACACTTGTATTGATCCACCGTTGAACGATGTAATGCTCCAATCAGATCGAATGACCTCGATACGTGAATCTGACCCGGTTGAAAAATTCGCTAGGTCATTGTATTTGTGGTCTATATGTCTACTGTCTGTCTTTCTATCCATCTATTGTTATTTACACTTGTGCTGTTAGGCGTCGTAGAGGGAACGTTTCAGTTGTTCGTCTTTGGTCATTTTGGTTGCGTTGGCCTTTGTTAGTCCGTGTCTTTGTAATGTATCTTTGTTTATCTCCACCCATCTAGTTCTTGGTTTACCTCGTGCGATATAGCTTCATCTTCTGCTGTTGTATGCATGCAGGGCTGGTTGCGATGGTTCCATTCTCAGGACGTGACCAAACCATCTGCCCTGCTGTGTTTCTTCTTCAGCTTTCATTCTCAAACTCCCGTTGGATCTCTCTTGTAGCAGGACATCGGTCCTACTAGATATCCAGCAGGAAGTAGTCCAGAGAATGAAAATGCGTTGTGTCGCCGTTTTATCTGCGCAAATGGTCCGACACATCCGTCTTCGGCGGGACCGTATTTTAAATGTAGTCTTGGCTCGAGAGTCTTTATCTCTTTCCTGATATCTTGATTACTCGTTGGTCTCTTCTCGTAACATTTATAGTTTTCCTTTATCTCTAGTAAAAGGAAGATTCAGGTGATACTCCACAAGGATCTCTGGCATAAAAGAAATCCACTTGCAAACACGACATTAGTACTGCAATGGACACCAGCTCAATGTGGCATTCTGGGCCTTATATGATCTCAAAGGGTGGGGGGGGGAGACATTCAGAGCCTTAGATATATCTGGGGGGGGGGGGAATCATCTAACGTTTTTTTTAAAGAAGGCATTCGCTAGTATTCCTGCACCAAATTGCCATTCCGATACACAATTTGATGACCGTTTTGTCAAATATCGCCAGATGAGGGGGTTTTTTGGTCCGCTTTTTCGCAAAGCTACTAGTGCTAAAAGTCATGAACCGATTTGCTAAGTGATGAGACGGCGGCGGGATTAAACATCCCAAATCTCTCCTTATCTACAGGACAGATAGCATTCCAAAATTACGAAAAAGCAGAAGAATTGGTAAAAACAGGAGGCAACCTTCGTAACACTGGCGCAGCTCAAAACTTCAGGGAAATAATGTCTCTGCTTAAATACTCTATACGACTTGAGTGGTGAGAGCTAAACGGAAACTATACATCCGAGCAAGATAAGGTTAACAAACTGAACAGAAATGAACTGGTTTTGCTATTTCGACTGAGAACTGACAACTGCCGTCTAATAGCACACGTAAACCGAATCAGTATCATCGACTATGCGGCCTGCATCTGCAGAGTAGCAACACAGACTCCATAACACATGCTACAGAATGTAGACTGTAATTCAAATATTAGTCTTGAGCACAGGTTTCACCATCAATTCTGGGCACTATATCTTCTGCAGTCCGGCTCTGTGGCACAGAGCGCATCTGTGACAGCCAAGGTACAGAGTTCGATCCCCTCCACAGGCAATTGTGCATTCGGACCGTTCGGAAAGCAATGGCAAACTATTGACGTATTTATATTGCCTAGAAAATCACCACAGCCATCAAAAGCTGGGTCGATAGCTAAGTCCTGTAAAGCATATGCTACAATTTATTTTTATATTTTCAACAAAGACTTCACCATCAATTCTAGCCACTGTATCTTCAGCACAGACTTCACCATCAATTCTAGCCACTATATCTTCAGCACAGACTTCACCATCAATTCTAGCCACTGTATCTTCAGCACAGACTTCACCATCAATTCTAGCCACTGTATCTTCAGCACAGACTTCACCATCAATTCTAGCCACTGTATCTTCAGCACAGACTTCACCATCAATTCTAGACACTGTATCTTCAACACATACTTCATCATCAATTCTAGCCACTGTATCTTCAGCACAGACTTCCCCATCAATTCTAGACACTGTATCTTCAACACATACTTCATCATCAATTCTAGCCACTGTATCTTCAGCACATACTTCACCATCAATTCTAGCCACTGTATCTTCAACAAAGACTTCACCATCAATTCTAGCCACTATATCTTCAGCACAGACTTCACCATCAATTCTAGCCACTATACGGTACGCTATATCCTAATTAGACGTCACCGGACAAACAGATTGGCTTAGTCGCAACAAAATATTCATCGCCAGGGCGGAAGAGATCAACGATGTTCACTGATGTAATCCGGTTAATGTCTTCTTTTTCTTCTGCGTTCGCTCTCATATAACCACAACAAGTATTTCGTGTGATTTCCGCCGGGGAGCGTGAACTACGTTGTGCTGCAAGTTCCACAGTAGAACTGTGATTATTTGCACCCCGGTTGGCCACTTGTCGTCAGGACGTCCGAGGTCCAGCACATCCGATTTCGTCATTCCTTTTTTCGGGTTTGGTCCCTAGTCCGTGACAGCGTGTTTATCTGTCGCCGGGCACGCTGGTGTGAAGTGCCTCTCCGCCAAGACGCTTGTCGAGCGCGTCTATCTGGCACGAGGTGCTCAACCGTCCATTAATCCATCTCGTGCAATTGGACAAACTCTGCCTGTGTCCATCGGGTACTGAAACGTTTCTCATCCGCAAGCCTGGTTCCGTATGAGGAAGAACTCGCCAGAAGAGTTGGACCCTGGCTTGTTCGCCCTCCTACCCGAGGCGTCATTCATAGACATCGTGAACCCCTCGCACAAGTTTGAGTCTCACACCACGCATTCTCGAGGCGTTCTCGAGCTGGGCGACCTTGTCACAATAGCGCCTGAGCCCATCAGGCACTAAACCCTTTCTCTCTGCAAGTGTATTTCCGGTATAGGAAAGCTTGACAGTAGAGTTGGACCAGGACTGCCATCTTTGTCCCTTTCTTGCCTAAGCCCATCGGGTTCGGAACCCTTTCTTTTCCGGTATAGGAAGGCTCGTCATTAGAGTTGGTTTAGTCTTCTTGCTTTTCCGAAAGCCCACGATTGGGTCTGGGTCTCTGCCTATAAGGATCACAGGTAACTAGAAGCTCGACTCGAGCTAACAGAGCTTATAGTTACCTTTTCCTAGGAACTTTTCACTTTGCATTTGCAGTTCGCGCTGCCCTCTGGCGCTGTCCTGCCCTTTCATTGTGTCATTGTACCCATTATGACATATATTTGTTTCTTTACATGCATCCACCTTTACGTGCCTTTTACATTGGCCGCCCCCCCCCCAATGCTCTGATTGGACTAACAGGCGTCACTGTATGTCGACAGTGTCGCTGTATGTGGTGATACAAATGATGTCGGAGATATTGTCTGTCTCTTTTGCAGTCAAATATCTTTCCATCTGCTTCCTCCACATTATCGGACACGATCCCCAAATGATTTGACCAAAATCAGCTCGAGCTGTTGTGTTTCTGTTTCCAGGGTGCACCGCGAGGAGGTACATTTGGGATCTTGGTTATCTGCTAACCATGGGTCCACCTAGAGCAATGCATTCCCTTTGCACCCCGGTTAATGTCTAATTTACTGATGTGAGAAATCGAGTGTGGCATCGTACTGGAGGAAGATTTGCTGATGCGTGTATAGTCCAGCATAACAGATATGGAGGAGGAAGGGTACATGTTTGAGGTAGATTCTCTTCATGTTGTTACAGTTAACGTAACCGTTCATGTCTAAGTTAATCAAGTTCTGCGACATAATGGTGTGTTTCTTCCACAATTACCAGAATGTGGGAATCTGTCAGCACGACAATGCTAGGTCTGCCATTTCTTATGGAACCAGTAATGTTTTTATCATTGTGGATTTATCATTGTGAAGAGGAGAAAAAACCGAGCTCGTCTGTAAAGAAATTGTATTATTGACTTAGTACGATCAAGAAATGCACCCGAATCTTTTCTGAATTACTGGGCTGCGCAGTTACAATTTGTGAAAATACAGCAGCCGTTTTCTTGTGTGAAGAGAATATATCAAAATTTCCCTGTGTGAAAAGAATATAGCAACCGTTTGCTTGTGTGAAGAGAAAAATATATCAAACTTTTCTTTGTGTGAAAAGAATATAGCAGCCGTTTGATTGTGTGAAGAAAGAAAAATTTGGCAACCATTTTATTGTGTGAAGAGATAAAATATAGCAACCGTCTGGTTGTGTGAAGAGAAAAATATAGCAACGGTTTGTGTGAAGAGAAAAATATATAAACCGTTTGATTGTGTGAAGAGAAAAATATAGCAACCGTTTGATTATGTAAGAGAAAAATATAGCAACCGTTTGATTGTGTGAAGAGAAAAATATAGCAACCGTTTGATTGTGTGAAGAGAAAAATATAGCAACCGTTTGATTATGTAAGAGAAAAATATAGCAACCGTTTGATTGTGTGAAGAGAAAAATATAGCAACCGTTTGATTGTGTGAAGAGAAAAATATAGCAACCGTTTGCTTGTGTGAAGAGAAAAATATAGCAACCGTTTGCTTGTGTGAAGAGAAAAATTGTGGTTTTTTGGGATTAAAGTAACATGTACCTCTTATGATGATGTATACTGTTTTCAACCGTAGACGTTAGTCCAGTTTGGTTATATAAGAGATTTACCACCAAATAAAATAGTGGAGGTCGCGGTTCTGGTAATCCAGTCGCCACGACCTCCGGAGTAAAAACTCAAAAGAGAGAAATATATAACACTCACCAGTTACTAGAATGAACGGGCCCGTTCCTCGTCTAGTAGGTTTCTCTGACAACGTGTATGCTCTAACTAACTCATCACTGGCTAATTGAGCAGTTTATCAACAGACTCAATGTTTTGATTTTCTATTTTAAACTTGACCGATGCAAATTTACATCAAGTGGTCCCCCTGAACCATGACCGTCGCCAATAAAGACCTTAAACAGAATTCATTAGTAGGACCCCCATTAGTTAGGCTTTTGGTTATTGTTAGGCTTTCAGTTGGTCACTATTTACGTACCCTGAATCGCAAGCTATAATAGCTACGGCGACTCCAAGTACATAATTAGTGACCAATCGAAAATCAAACAATAATGAAAAACTTAACGAACGGGGTCCTAATTAATTCTGTTGGGTTCTCTATACTGTGGACTATTTGGCTTGAATATTCAACGAGAAGTGCAACATTATTTTGATTTAAATTGAAGTGTCGCGGTGTGGTCTGAAGAACGAACACGGCGCATGTCAAACGGCACAGACATGAGCCACAACCGTCTCCAGTAAAGACGTGTGTACATGGCAGTAAACATGACCAGAAGGCTGATTTTTATTTCCGTGAATTTCATTGGTGGGTCTTGGTTTTTATTTGTTGATTCTAAGTATATAAAGTGACCAACGAAAACCATGAAAATAATCAAAAACGTAACGAATGAAGGCGTGTTTACATTCTGTTCAGATGTCTTTACTCCTATCGCCGGTCTCGCATACGCCATGACCTTTCACAAATAGGGACTTGTTGACACAAGGGAAATCCACACTTCTTTGCGAGTCAATTGACTATTTCCGCGTTTTTCATTGGTCAACGTGATTATATTTTGTGTAACTGTCAATAAATATGCCAGAGACGGATGTGTCAGACCATTGGCGCAAATAAAACTGCAGCACAACGCATTTTCATTATCTAGACTACATCCTGCTTGAAATCTCATAGAACCATGGTACTGCTATAAAGGAGATCCAGCGGGAGTTTGAGAACGAACGCTGAAGAAGAAGCCAATTAATCTCGCATATAAGGGGGGGGGTGTGAAATCCCATCCCTACCAGGAAATAATAGCTTGACTTTTAGTACTAGAAATTAACTTAACCAGAAGGTGGACACAACAAGATTCATAGCTCATGTGGCGAATACAAGATTCATATCTCATGTGGCGAATACAAGATTCATAGCTCATGTGACGAATATTGCACAAAGTTATCAAACTTTGTTATCTGATCAAATATCAGCAAAATCAGTCAGGAGAGATGCTGGCTTTCGTGGGAAGGTATAACCACTAAAATCAGTCAGGAGAGATGCTGGCTTTCGTGGGAAGGTATAACCACTAAAATCAGCCCGGAGAGATGATGGCATTCGTGGGAAGGTATAACCACTAAAATCAGCCCGGAGAGATGATGGCATTCGTGGGAAGGTATAACCACTAAAATAATGCTTTCTGACCGCGTTAAAAGACTACTAATACAGTATAAGACGTCGTTTAAAATATTAACTAAAATATCGAAATTCTTCATAAAATATTAACTAAAATATCGGAATTCTTCATAAAATATTAACTAAAATATCGGAATTCTTCATAAAATATTAACTAAAACAACTCAAGTATCCCCATTCAATATTAACTAAAATATAGAAAGTTCCCACAAAATAAGAACATAAACATAAATTCCCCACAATATATTAACTAAAACACCCAAATTCCTCATAAAATATTAACTAAAACACCCAAATTCCTTATAAGAGTAACTAAAACACCAAAATTTCTAATAAGATATTAACTAAAACAGCACAAACTATTAAAACATTAAATGAACACAAATGTCGGAATACAAATTAACTCAAAAAGTGTAGTCTTATAAAAATGGAAGTGTCAAATTTCTTCAAAAATAAACCTTAATGAGGTTCCGCCCCAACATGAAACGGTAACCTCGGGGTGGGATGGGGGGGGGGTTGCTTTTCAGAAAGAAAGAAATTAAAAGTAAACTCCTAAGCGCCAGTTCCACCTACGTCTAAAGTAAGTCTATTTCAGTTCGTCTAAAGTAAGTCTATTTCAGTTTTGTTAACTTAGCAGAGGATCTCAAACTTGCAGCTGCAGGGTGACACACAAGTTTCACACACATGTACTTCGGCAGTAGTGTTTAGTGTTCCACCAATTCCACTTAATAAAAAAATATAGGTGAATTTGGGATGGAAATGATCACAGTACGATCAAAAAAGGCAAACGCTGTGACACACCAGCTGTCACCTTTGTTATTGCACCCAAAAATCAAAATGGAAGTAAAGAAACAAATTATTAAAAGCATCTTTATACCAACACTAAGTTATCAATTCCTTCCCCTAATACCATCCTAAATAAGCATGACTACACCTCAACCAGGGCAACACACCTGGCTCTGGAGCGCAAACTACATCTTCACAAACCTCTACGCTCAACGACAAGCGAGGAAACTATGACACCACCACCTGAGGACAATAGACCTAAAAAAATTCACATAAAAATCGACGTTTCGACTACAAGCCCTTTATCAAGAACAGATTAACAACATAATATGACGAGTAAGAACGAGTGTGTGTTTCCAGTGGTTAGCACAACTTTATCACCCTGTTTCCTAGTCTCTCTGATAGTCAATTCTACTTTTACCAAACTAAGTTATCAGCATGTAGTTCCGAGAACGCTGGTCAGAACATATTCACACATCACTAGTATCATCAGATGACCGATGTATCTTGACTGTCCACATCTCATTCATCAGATAGCCCGTGGATCGAGACTGTGTGCATCGCATCAATTGTTTGCTATGAACTCTCTACTCCAGCATTTCCGAGAACCTGCACATTACCTGCAGTTTTCTTAGCTACACATGTTATTTTCATCACAAATATAGACGCTGTGCGCTTCTGCGTTCGTTCTCAAACTCCTGCAAACCAGCAGGGTATAGTCCAGAGACCGGATTGCGCTATGTCATGGTTTACAGCTTAGCTGTGACATCTGCGCTTCTTTAATATTATATGGAGTGGGACAGCTAACTGCACTCCCCCAACCCTTTTAGACGCGTCTTACGATATGCACGACTGGTAGCAGTGTAGCTATTCTTTGTTCCCCTTTTGGGCCCTGGCAACCGAGTGAGGGTACGTAATATTCAAGTTGGTAGTTGCTACAAATTTTAGATTTAGAACCGCCGAGTGAAATGTCTTGGTAAACTCACTACTTCTCTCATACTCTATCTATACTCAAATTACCATCATTAGCAGCAGCGAAATACAAGTGCAGTTTCCTTCGTTTTTCGCTTGTTTATTTTGGTGTGCATTTTGACAATCTCTCACCTGCAGCTGTAAAGCAAATAACAAACGGTAACCGGATAGGTAAAGCTATACGATAAAATGGAAGATCCGGCGCAGCAACAAGAAATGTTAGATTCAACCGTGGTCGTCGCCAATAGACGATGACCGACCTACCAGTAGAATCAGACGATTTTAAATACTGCCTTGTCTTTCGATAGTCACTATGTGTGTGTGTTTATATATATATATATATATATATATATTAATCGACGTTTCGACTACAAGCCCTTTCTCAAGAACACATTAACAACAGAATATGAGAAGTAAGAACGGGTGTGTGCTTCCAGTGATTAGCACAACTTCATCACCCTGTTTCTTAGCTCTCAGATCATCATCATCATCAGGTCTCGTCTTCGCAACGAAGACTGGCTGCAACAGATCTCCAACATCCCCTGTCTCTTGTTGTAGTGGTGCACTCTGCTAGATTGAAACCTGTCCATCTTGTGATATTACTCTCCCACTTGTATCTATGCCTGCCTCTTGCTCGCTTCCCTTTGACTTTACCCTCAAGTATGGTCTTCAATAAGGTGTCATGTCTTTTAATCTGTCAAAAAATATTTTATTTGCCTGATCTTTATTTCTCTTAGTAGTTCTTTATTCACAATAAGTGTTTTTAGCACCTCTTTATTTGTTTTCTTCTATGTCCATGATGTTCTGCCTATTTTCCTATATACCCACATCTCAAAGGCATCAAATCTTGTCTTCTAATTGTTTATTTAGTGTCCATGTTTCTGATCCATACATGAATATAGAATAGATGTAGCATTTTTAAATTCTGATTTTAAGTTTCTCAGTCAATTTTGATTATGGTTTCGTTACCAGGCTCGGTTATCAGCGTGTAGTTCTGTATATATTTACAGGACACGATATATTTCTCACTCGTCCGCATTGTTGAAAATAGAAATCGTTAATGGCTCTGCCAGAGCATTTAATACGGTACCCATGCGACACTGACGAATTACGGGTTTATATAGAAAGATAGATGGATGGATTGAAGGATAGATTGTTATTGTTCGTCCATCACAAGTGATGATGACCATTTGTGACATCAACTTTTGAAATTCAGTTGGGAGTTATGTACTTGATCATGAGTTCGTAGATGACTAATAAATCCTACTCTGGCTGCAAATATCTTTGAAATGTTCGGGCATGGAATGACCACTGTAGATGGTTTACGCTCTATCGCTGACTTTCTGCTATTGAGCTGCTGTACTTCTCTTTTCACAACATGACGATGCTCATTTTTTTTTTTACTGTAGTGCGTTACGCTCGCATGCCCGCACACACACACACACACACAGAGGAAACGCTCGGAAATAATGGCAACGGTAAAAAGTCGTCTGGTCAGATTATGATAACAGGTCTTCTATACTCTGTTCACTTTAAGAATGAAGTGGATCAAAACACCGTATTACTCCGCGACAAGAGGTGATTTTTAAACAGTTCAAGACATGTAAAAACAATGTTATTTAAAACATTTCAAAACGGTATTTAAAGAACATTTTAAAAACGAAATTTAAAAACTATATTATTTGGCACTTGACAATCGAGAATAATGATTATAATGCGTTCAGCAACCAATCAGAAGCACTGCCCAACTTCATTCTTAGAGTGAACAGGGAGTCACGATTCAATTAACACAATGCTAGGTTATCGCGGGACGTTATTCTTGATTAGAAATGGCCATCATGGGGGCACACACATGACATTACAATAAGTGACCAGCTTTCATTCTTCTTCTGTGTACAATCTCACACTCGTACAGGTTCGCAGAATGTAGTCAGAATGAAGGTAATGTCTTGTGTCCTGGTTCACAGCTTAGCTGCGATATTTGCCTGACATATCCGACTTCACCAGCACGCACAACGAGCCACTTCGACTTTTTATGGGATAGAACAGTCAACTTCACCCCTCCCCCAACCTCCTTAGTCGCCTCTTACGACACGCCTGGCAGGTAAGTGTCGATACTCTTTGCTTTGGGCATATCCATAAATTTAGTTAACAATCCTCCCTCCCTTTGTCAACAACTTATAAAGAATTCAGGGACCCATGTTCAACTTTAAAACAACCTTTTAAAACAACCCCCCCCCCCCCAACATTAAATTATTATTTTTTTTTATTTCGCAGAAATATTACAAAATAAAACAAAATTTAATTTCAGAACTTTAAAAGAAATAAATTCAATTTAAATAGTCTATAAAAACAGATTTACTGACGTCAATCCAGCCCCCCCCCCCCACACACACAAATGTGTGGCTAATCATATGACGTTCATATGATTTATATGAACTGATAAATCAGATGACTTGTTCATATGAACTGATAAATCAGATGACTAGACACAAGTCTATGAACTGATTAACGAGATGATGAAGATAAAATGAACAAATCATCAGGTCATAAACTCATACATATTAAACAAAGGCATTGCGTCAAAGGTCATGAGCCCCATGAACTACTGAATCATCAACCAACACTCCATGCATGTCGTACGAGTCGACTAAGAAGGTGTTAAACTGGATTTGGCTGACGTACACCACGACACAACTCATTTCTTTCTCCGGACTACATCCTGCTGACTTACAGGAGTTTGAGAAAGAACAAAGAAGACGAAACGATAATCCTCCACGGTTTCCGAACAAATTGCACTTGTGAACGCGACGTCACGACACAGGACCAACCGAATAATAATACGAATCATTAACGATGACTGTAACATCACACACTTCCGGTAATGGCGATAGTAATGACACTGTCGCATCCACAATCTATATCATTGTTATTAGTATTGAAACTACTGCAGAATCTATATCATTATGATTAGTTTCAAACTACTATCTCCCCGCTCATAGATTTCTCACAAACAACGCATGCTTATCCCCGGATAATGTACACAAAATCAACGCAGAACAATCTCTAGGAAGTCTATAATCAAATGCAATCATACGTTTCTGAACATAACACAACGACGGATGCTTTCAAAACAGAATACTATTGGATCAATAAACACAATTTTAAAATAAAAAAAATCTGATTTACGTGATTGAAAACTGAGATTGGAATGGGCGGGATTGTGTGCAGAAGTAGTGCGCTTTTTTTTATTTTATTAATCACCGCACAATTGGGAATTCAATTTACGTGAACTTTACAGGAACTACCCAGCCCTGCTGAAAATGAGCAACGGTTTGCTGGTATGCATATCCTTCCTTTATCATGAAGAGAATGGTGTGTTGCGGTAAATGCAACTTACAGCGAAGATACATTAGTCAAGCATTCAAACCATTTAGAAAATTGCTTGGGATCTTGATGGGTGTTCAGTCCGTATTTTTCATTGACCTGTGCATGAAGTGGTCAGCATCACACCTTTACTTTCATGTATGATCTGGTACCCATTTTCTTAGGCTAGTTTGACCCAGGAGCAGTTGTTGATTTTAAAATATTTCCAGTTGAACTGAATCTTGGGTCGCCAGGACAGGAAGTCAAGGATACGTATCAATGAGAAAACCATACTTTTATGACCGGGTATGTTTTATTCAAGTACCCCACAGCTGTCTCCTATCTTATTTCATCTTACACACATGTCACTGTATATCTTAGGGCCCTGTCATCTCGTGTCTTAGGCCCATGTCATTGTATGTCCTAGGTCCCTGTCTCTCGTGTCTTAGGTCCCTGTCATTTTATGTCTTAGGTCCCTGTCATCTCGTGTCTTAGGTTCCTGTGGTATTATGTCTTAGATCTCCGTCAGTGTATGTCTTATGTCATGTCACTGTATGTCTTAGGACCCTGTCATCTTGTGTCTTAGGTCGGTCATCTTCTGTCATTGGTCACTCTTATCCTATGTCTCTGTCATTATGTGTCTTTAAGTCTTTGTGGTCTTGTGCCTTATGTCCCCTTAATCTTGTCTCAGGCCCCTGTACCGTGTCTTAGGACATAGGGCCCTTGATTTCTCATCGTACCGCCATCTTAAATAAGGCCGACATAGTTAGCTAATTCCGTTTCGCTAACAGTTGCCGATGTAAATTGTATTTTCATTATGCCTATATAACGTACGCCTATTCGTGTAAAAATTTGTATTGTTTTTGTTTTAATTTTCCGTTGTTGTGATATGATCGCTTGAAAAGTCACATTCCTGAGAAAATATTCAACGGATTGCGTCTTCTTATTGCTAAATGACCGTCTGTAAGACGCAAAAAGACCATACATACATACAGTTTTAAAAAAATGCATAATTTGCAAAATTAATACATATTCAAAAACAAATATGAATTTAACAATCTTTTTGTTGAATAGAATCAACAGCTTGAATTATAAATACATACTTCATTGATTCTGACATTCTGTAATAGATTTGATTATATTAACGGCACACACGTTCTGTACAAACAAATATTTTTGTGTGGATTAGTATGTACGCGCCATTGTTTCCTTTATAAATATCGCAATAGTTTGTTAGATTGAGAACCCTAGGAATTGCGACCGATTTACTCGTACTTCCTATGTGGAGTTAGTTAGTTTTACTGAGCTTTCTTTCCTACACAGGAGGCTTAAACTTTCGGCTTAGTGCAGTGCCTATTGAAGGAACCATCTACTCAACTCTTTTACTATCTTGTTTTCCTGACATTACTTTTCTAAACAATCTATGTGTTGTGGTGAAGAAATACTATCTTCTCGTGATGCGTGACACCATGAATGCGCCTCTCGGTCTGGTAACTCTGTCATCAATTTTTTTGGACTGGACCGTGGTCTTGCACGATGTATGAGATGGTTGAACCTGGACCGTGGTCTTGCACGATGTATGAGATGGTTGAACCTGGACCGTGGTCTTGCACCATGTAAGAGATGGTTGAACCTGGACCGTGGTCTTGCACCATGTATGAGATGGTTGAACCTGGACCGTGGTCTTGCACCATGTATGAGATGGTTGAACCTGGACCGTGGTCTTGCACCATGTATGAGATGGTTGAACCTGGACCGTGGTTTTGCACCATGTAGGAGATGGTTGAACCTGTACCGTGGTCTTGCACCATGTATGAGATGGTTGAACCAATCTTAGTCTCCATCCTCTGTTGGCTAGGCAAAGCCCAGTTTCCACATTTCTTGTATGGAATCAACAATCTGTTTATATGAACATGAGAATAGAGAGGGCGTAAGCTTCGAGCAATGTTATTTTTCGATGAATTTAATGTACCTCCTCATCGAAGCCAACTCCTTGAAGTTGAGATGACGTTTAGTCCAGTCAACAGGGGCTGGAAACTAAGATTAGTCAGGCCATCTCTGACATCGAGCAGGACCACAATTCTGCCCAAGCAATCACGGGTGCTGAAGTTGGAGATGCCAGGCCGAGAGGCGCACTAGCAACCATAGTATCTCGCAATACTAGATAACGTCTTCACAACAACAACAAAATTACCTGGTGGAAAGTAGAAAAACAAAATTACCTGGTGGAAAGCGGAGAAACAAAATTACCTGGTGGAAAGCGGAGAAACAAAATTACCTGGTGGAAAGCGGAGAAACAAAATTACCTGGTGGAAAGCGGAGAAACAAAATTACCTGGTGGAAAGCGGAGAAACAAAATTACCTGGTGGAAAGCGGAGAAACAAAATTACCTGAAGGAAAATGGAGAAACAAAATTACCTGAAGGAAAGCGGAGAAACAAAATTACCTGGTGGAAAGTGGAGAAACAAAATTACCTGGTGGAAAGTGGAGAAACAAAATTACCTGGTGGAAAGTGGAGAAACAAAATTACCTGGTGGAAAGTGGAGAAACAAAATTACCTGGTGGAAAGTGGAGAAACAAAATTACCTGAAGGAAAATGGAGAAACAAAATTACCTGAAGGAAAGCGGAGAAACAAAATTACCTGGTGGAAAGTGGAGAAACAAAATTACCTGGTGGAAAGTGGAGAAACAAAATTACCTGGTGGAAAGTGGAGAAACAAAATTACCTGGTGGAAAGTGGAGAAACAAAATTACCTGGTGGAAAGTGGAGAAACAAAATTAAACCTTTCGCACTCCTCTCTTCCACTTCTACGTCTCTGAGTTCCAGCATCCTAATTTTTAATTTATGTTGTAAATGTGAATACAGTATACATACTTGTCTGAGCAGCTTGCACAGAACCGAGAGTCTTACAGAATAACAGTGAGGACATCGCTCTGTAATCGACACGTCACATAGATTCGCTAAAGGTGTTTGCTTAATCACTTAATTGCTTCGATGTAGCATTTTATAATTATCATTTTTAACTTATTTGTAATTTGATTAGATGTTAATATTTTCCTCATGCCATTGAAGGTACTTTTGGTCATTCCTATTCTCCTTGTAACTTCTGTTTCACATCTGCCATCATTTGTGACTATGTGTCCAAGATATTGATAATGTTTTACTTGTTGTAATTTCTCTCTATGTATGTTTATGTTTAGCTCTTGTTCTTCTGTGTCTGTGCTGGTTATCATGGTCTTTGTTTTTCCGATATTTATATCCAGTCTATATTCTTTATTTGATTTATTGACTTGATCTATTAGTCTTTCTAATTCATGTTCACTTTCTACTAAAAGAAGTGTTATCCGCATATCTCAGGTTGCTTATTATTTTCCCATAGATCTTGAGTCCTGGTATTTCTTCTATATTTTTAAAGATATTCTCTGTGTAGATATTAAATAGGCTTGGTGATCAAATGCAGCCTTGTCTTATCCCTCTTCTTATTTCTATGTATGGAGAGTAGCTGTTTTCACACCTTATTGGTGCAGTCTGTGCCCAATATATATTTCTAATCAGTCTGATGTCTTTTTCATCCATGCCTATTTCTAGAAGACATTTGATTAATTTTTCATTTTTGACTCTGTCAAAGGCCTTGCTGTAGTCTATGAAGCAAACACAGATCATTTTTGGACTTCTATATATTTATTTGTCACTAGTCGCATACTCATACTTGCAACGCTAGTCACTTGGTCACATAACCAAGTTGTGCATAGTGGGTATGTTGTCTCTGGTGCAGACCTTTCAGCACTGTGTTCCATTCTCATGGATTTTGTCTACTCCAAACGACGACGTATGAACCGACCTCAAGAAGTTGGAACATTAACAGAATAGTGAAGATTCAAATCATCCGATGGGAGTCAGTGATCATGTCGATGTTCAACCAGACAGTGATAAAAGGTTATGCAACTGTGACCCTGGACAACATCCAGATGTGTAATAAAATAGTCCTGCGTGGTGTGCGAACAAGTTGATAAACAGACTACAGCACACAGACTGGCCGATATAGCTACAGGCAACAGCACAAAGACTGGCAGATATAGCTACAGGCAACAGCACACAGACTGGCCGATATAGCTACAGGCAACAGCACATATACTGGCTGATATAGCTATAGGCAACAGCGCACAGACTAGCCGATATAGCTACAGACAACACCACACAAAACGGTCGATATGGCTACAGGCACACAACGTTCCGTGGAATGTATCGAGCCATAAACCGGAAAAAAACCCGCGATCCATCCTCGTTCTTTGGAATACATCCTGTCGGAAATCTAGTAGTACCATTGTCCTGCTGAAAATCTAGTAGTACCATTGTCCTGCTGAAAATCTAGTAGGACCATTGTCCTGCTGAAATTCTAGTAGTACCATTGTCCTGCTGAAAATCTAGTAGTACCATTGTCCTGCTGAAAATCTAGTAGTACCATTGTCCTGCTGAAAATCTAGTAGGACCATTGTCCTGCTGAAAATCTAGTAGGACCATTGTCCTGCTGAAAATCTAGTAGGACCATTGTCCTGTCACAAAGAAATCCGGCAATACTCAGAGCAAAAACTAGAAAATGCTATTTGGTCATACTGACGAGAACATGACTAATTGAAACACAATTAGACATGGAAAATACAGGCTTAACAATGCGTTCCCGATGTGTTTCTGTTAGTAGTACAGAATGGGACGACACTTCCGTGTGCTATACTACTTTCTTAAGTAAGTTTGCGACAAACAACCATCAGTATTCGGCAAGCAATATATTAGCGTTATACCGGTGATTTCGACCTTTTGGACGATTCCGAATCTAAACTCTAGGAACTCACCTCAAAGTTGGAAGAAGTTAGTCTGAAATGTGGCCATGGAAATTAGCATTGATAAAAACCAGATATTGGTGACTAGTGAAACCAAGCACGACCCCACGAATATTCGGTTGAACGGTCACAAACTTGAAGGAAGTTACCACCTTCAAATATCTGGGGTTCCAAATACATGATGATGGCAACTCGGAAAATGAGATTAAGATAAGATTCGAGGTGACTTCCATGGCAAGGTTGAATATGCTTTGGAAAAGTAATATTAATATTAAAGATCAATCTATTCAAACCGCTAGTGCTAAGTATACTTTTATATGGATGTGAAATATGGACACTCAATTCAGACACGGAAAGAAGAATATTCAAGCTTGTGAAAACAGTGCTACATGAGTTTTGTTTATAATTAGATATATAGAACACAAGTATATTTGTCTAACAGCAAATAAAAAAACTTGCAGGTTATCAATGACCACTTTTAGCAGTGGTGAAACGGCGTAAACTTGTTTGGTTTGGACATGTAACCACAAACTACGTTCAAAAATTATTGTACAAGAAACTGTTACGGGTGGAAGGAGGAGAGGTGACGGAGAAAATCCTGAATTGATAACATCAAGAAATGGTCTGTGCGTGATTTTTCTACACTCCTCCAATTGGCTGAACATAGAGTAGCTTAGGAGAGTTTTTTTGTGCTGGTGTCTACAGTGTGGCACCCCTACGACCCTAATGGGTTATGGCTCTTATTATTATTATATTTCAAGTTCATGGTTGACCTATTCTAACTGTAATATAGCTCACTCTAATAATGACGGATTTACCGGCGTACCGGGACGGAGAGTCAGTCTAAATGCCATTTTTAAGCGGTTCATGGAGACAATGAGTTAACAATATTGAATTATAAAAACTGCTTCAAATGACAGTCGCGCTAATGAATATATATTAATGATAATAATAACACGGTTTACATCGCGCTTATAAACCTCAATATCGTGATTACGGTAACCAATGACGCTATAATGGTCGCAATCTTGTTCTAATGAGAAAGTGTTCTAGGATTTAATATCCGGCTAAGGGTAAAATTACCAATGACAATACCATCTTAATTTCTCATGTGTACACGACAAATGGAAATGCAGTGTTGGGAGAATAGCCAATATTGGCAACCAATACCGAACCTCATTTCTGCTCGCCGGAACTTTTTTATGTGGGCCCTTATCAACCATGTTGGGAAGGACTATTTTTGCGGAAGGATACACAGTCGTCATCCACAGTGCCAGCTAGGTTATCGGTGGAAAAAGAATAAACAAGCTCACCATATAACTATCCTTGGCTACTGAGTAATTGTGAGGAATTAGATTAGTAAATAAGCAACTGCTTGCATGGAGAATTATATATTTATTTTATATTTCTCATAAATTGATGAATTCATGACCGTTCCGGAGTTGGGTCCACGTTCTGTATAATGGAGGCCAACTGTCTTTAATCAACAGGTCACTCGCACATTCGTTATGTTAGATGTATGTATAATGTATATCTCAATGTGACATATTCTTTACAGAACGTTGTCCTCACCGTATGCCTCTCTGATCTGCGCAAGATGCCCAGCTTCATCTATTGGTCATTATGTTCAGAAGGTCTTCTACTTCATCTTCTAGCACACTGTAAGAATTCTGTAAGAATACTTCATCTAATTGAAGGACTACTAGCCGAAAGCCAATGTGGTTTCAGAAAAGAACGTGGAACAACTGATATGACCTTTGCTGAAAGACAGCTTCAAGAAAAATGTCAAGAACAACACTGTGACCTGTACACAGCATTCATAGACTTGACAAAAGCATTTGACACAGTAAGTAGAGAGGGTCTGTGGAAGATTCTGGCAAAGTATGGATGTCCACAGAAATGTATCCCAATGGTGCAGCAATTGCATGATGGAATGCAAGCTAGAGTTCAGGATGATGGGGAGTTATCTGAAACCTTTCCTGTCTCAAATGGAGTAAAACAAGGATGTGTATTAGCACCTACCCTATTTAGCATCATGTTCTCTGCTATGTTGGATGATGCTTTCAGAGATCTAGACCTGGGAGTAAACATCACCTATCGCATAGACGGAAAATTGTTCAACCTTCGGCGGCTTCGAGCAAAAACCAAAGTTAAATCACACAAAATCAGGGATCTTCTATTTGCTGATGACTGTGCCCTAAATGCCAACTCTGAGGCTGATCTACAATGTATTATAGACAGATTCTCCAAAGCCTGTACCAACTTTGGGCTTACCATTAACACAGAGAAAACAGAAGTCATGTTACAACCAGCACTTGGCAAAGCTATCTCGAGCCCCGCATAAAGGTAAATGGTGTAGCACTGAAAGTTGTGAATAGATTCACATATCTAGGCAGTACGTTATCACAAAATGCCAACGTTGATGATGAAGTGTATACAAGGATCGCCAAAGCAAACAGTACTTTCAGCAGATTGTACGCAAATGTTTGGCGTAGAAATGGCATTAACCTACAGACTAAGCTGAAAGTTTACAGAGCAGTGGTACTTCCAGTGCTGTTACACGCTAGTGAAACATGGACTGTGTATAGACGTCATGTGAAAAAACTCAATCATTTTCATACAAATTGTCTCAGAAAAGTTATGAACATCAGATGGCAATACAAGATTCCAGATACCACTTTCCTTGATAGAGCTGGTATCCCAAGCATTGACACGATCCTGATGCAGACACAGATTCGTTGGGCAGGTCATTTGGTGCGTATGCCAGACCACCGTCTGCCAAAGATACTTCTCTATGGTGAGCTAGAGAAGGGTATACGATCTCAAGGTGACCAAAGGAAGCGCTACAAGGACTCGTTAAAGAAATCACTGAAAGCCTTTGAAATAGACCGCGATACATGGGAAGAACTTGCACAAAATAGATCTACATGGCGTTCTAAAATAAAAAAGAGCGCATCATCTTGTGAAAAGAAAAGAAATGCAGCAGCTCAACAGCGGAGAGCAGCTAGAAAGTCACGGATATACCAAGATCCGTCTACAGTCGTCATTCCATATCCAAACTATCCAAGGAAATTTACAGCTCGAATAGGGCTCATTAGCAATCTACGAACTCATAATCAAGGAAATAACTAAAATTGAATTTTCAAACATGGATGTAACAAATGGCCATCATCACTTGTGATGGACGAACAACAAGAATTCTACCTCATCTTCCAGCACACTGTAAGAATTCTACCTCATCTTCCAGCACACTGTAAGAATTCTACCTCTTCTTCTAGCACACTGTAAGAATTCTACCTCATCTTCTAGCACACTGTAAGAATTCTACCTCATCTTCTAGCACACTGTAAGTATTCTACCTCATCTTCTAGCACTGTAAGTATTCTACCTCCTGTTCTAGCACACTGTAAGAATTCTACCTCCTGTTCTAGCACAATGTAAGAATTCTACCTCCTGTTCTAGCACACTGTAAGAATTCTACCTCATCTTCTAGCACACTGTAAGAATTCTACCTCCTGTTCTAGCACACTGTAAGAATTCTACCTCCTGTTCTAGCACACTGTAAGAATTCTACCTCCTGTTCTAGCACACTGTAAGAATTCTACCTCCTGTTCTAGCACACTGTAAGAATTCTACCTCCTGTTCTAGCACACTGTAAGAATTCTACCTCCTGTTCTAGCACACTGTAAGAATTCTACCTCCTGTTCTAGCACACTGTAAGAATTCTACCTAATCTTCTAGCACACTGTAAGAATTCTACCTCATGTTCTAGTACACTGTAAGAATTCTACCTCACCTTCTAGCACACTGTAAGAATTATACCTCATCTTCTAGCACACTGTAAGAATTCTAGAACACTGAAAGAATTCTACCTCATCTTCTAGCACACTGAAAGAATTCTACCTCATGTTCTAGCACCTTTAATAATTTTACCTTCTAGAAAAAAAGAACTATTAACGGAAATACAGATGAAACAAAAAAGTATTTTGTACACATTAAAAGATGTGACGCCTTGTTGATGGACTTACTTGAGGGTAATGTGGGGAAAAAAGGTTGTCAGCGATACAAGTGGGAAAGAAACATCACAAGATGGACAGGTTACAGCATAGAGTGCACCACCAAAGCAAGAGACAATACGTTGGAGCTGAGTTACGTTGCAGCCAATCTGCGGAGACAGCACTTGCACATGATGAAGGATGTAGCAGTGAATGTATATCGCAAAGTTGAGAACCATTGATTTCAGAATACTACAGTGCATGAGCTGTGTCCCATTTTACTTGAACTTCTCTAGTATGTCAGGAACCATAACTCCATACGTCAGGAACCACAACTCCATACGTCAGGGGTACTTAATCTATCCTGTCAGTACCTGTACCTTTGACATTTATTTCACTATATTTTTTTTTAAAGGAAAGGCCTACCATTTCAAGCAGGTACCATTCTCATAGAAACTTCGATGGAATCTAACAGAAACAACATGGCCAGATTCTCCATGCGGGCACAGCATGGACGGAGCGGTTAGGCTTCGGGAATGTCTACAGTTAAGATCTGGTGTTTGTTTTTAGCGCAAGCCCGGGTACTAGAACATTTGGCTTCCATGGAGTTTGCTGTTTCATGTGATATATATAGTTACTGATGACATACACTAAAAACATGGACCGATATAACTACGAGACCAGTATCAGGTTCAAAGGATATTACCATGAAAGTATTACCATGAAAGTATTACCATGAAAGTAGTATGAAACCACTTCGCTTTACGGATTCAATATAGCTATTCATTCATTCATGCTCCTTTTAGGGCAGAGGTCAGATCTCTCCAATTCTGTCTGTTCAAAGCTATTCTGTGCAGTTCTTGAATAGTATGAATATTGGTTGTTTTACTTTCTCTAAGTATTGTTCTTCTGGGTGTTTCTTTTGGTCTACCCCTTGCTCTTTTTGCCTGTATGTATCCATTCAAGAGATTGGTGGTGTATTCTGTTGGTGTCTGCGCGTAGGACATGCCCGAATGTATGTATGTATGTATGTATATATATATATATATATATATATATATATAGCTTGTCTTATCAATGTGTGCCGCTAGCGCGCTAGGCATCAACTGCGCGCTAACTGTGATGCAGCTGCCAAAGTGCAGCCTTGGTGTTCTAGTATTTCTCTGATGTCCTCTATCCATCTTCGTCCGGGTCTTCCCTGTTTCTCTTTTCAGCTGATCTTTTATTGAAGGATACCGATGGAATGCGATCTGGTTCCATTCTGATTAGGTGGCCGAACCATTTGATATTTTGAGTGTGTGTATGTATTCTTTGCACGATATTGTTTTCATCAGATTTCTTATAGTGTCATTATTTATTATAACTATCTTTGTTACCCCCAGTGCTGCTCTCTAACACTTCATTTCGCATACAGCTAGCTTTTGTTATAGTTTCTCTGTCAGGGTCCAGGTCTGGCATTGGTAACACAGTGTCGGCATGAAGACTGTGTTTACTAACATTATTTATTGGAGATCACGTCGATGTTCTGGTGTTTCAGCAGTGCTAATAGTTGATATAAAACTGTGTGTGCTTAATGACATCTTGTCTCTATCTCTCTATACATATGCAGTATAGAGAGAGAAGAGACGGCAGGTCGAGGGACAAGGGATACATATTTCAGACATAAGTGATACGGTCAGTCGCCATGATCTGAATAGTGAACACACAGGGGACAGGGTTGACAATCTAGCATGGCCGGGTATCTTCCTTGCGTAGTGATTAAGCCGTTCGATTTATGCTCAAGAGACCGCGGATTCGAATCCCTACTCTAGGGCCAAAGACGGCACATAGGGCAAATGATATAGATTTCCATGTCTCTCGTTTCATTAGAATTTTCTTTAAATCTTCATTGTTTCTGATACCGATGGTGAAGCGTTCTCTTGTAATAGTTCGACGTAGATTCCACCCGCATATTATTTATTCTACATTGGTCCGTATATTTATTCTACTCTGGTCAGTATATGATGATGATGATGATGTTCGTCCGTCGTGATCGACGATGACCAAAAACTCAACCATAATAATAATAACAATAAATAATAAAATAATAAAGTTAATAGTGCGTTTTTAAATGACTAGCAAGTCCAATGCGCGCACAAAATGTTCTTTTACAGAATTGACAACAATAGAAGGTATCTGTGTGAGGTTGAGATGTTTTTTCTTTTCTACGTGTCCGCTTCTGTCTTGCAGTTTCTTGTCTGAATTCTTCTGCCGCTAGTGCTCCCGTTCTAATGCTGTAACGCCAAGCCGTTCTATCCTGAGCGAGGCTCTCCCAAGCGCCTACGTCAATGTTAAGTATATAGTTATAACGGGAATCCACTGTACGCATATATATATATATATATATATATATTATAGGTAGCGTATCCTATTTAGGACGTAGCCATCAACACAGCATTGTTTGGCAGTAGTGATTTTCGTGACATTATAAATACTTTAAGTAGTTTGTCATTGCTTTCTGAACGGTCCGCATGAACAATTGCATGTGACTGGCGGGGTTCGAAATAGGTACACTGGTAGTGACAGACGCACTCTGTGCCACTCCGCCACGCATATATATATATACATACACACCATCTACTGGTGATTTACTGTACGGTAGTTAGTATTATGAACACTTGGTTACACTTAGCTCTTCCGCAAGCGGAACGTTGATAAAAGTACCCACATCATTAGAAACAAATTATTAGTACCCCACACAGCATTAGTAACTCCCTAAACACACATGGCATGTGTGAAAGACACAGGAAACCAACATACAACTAAACTCTCACCATAACCCTGTTACATCGCTAAAAAAGACTAGAATGCTACAAAAATGAAAACGCTTGATACATAATGATCAGGTACAACAGACTCGACACAATCCTACCTACAATAACCAACATCGGACCCTCTTTCAATTCAAGGATGGAATTCCCTAGTGCGGGACACAGTAACAATCCAAATGTAAGTCACATGTATCAATGACTCACCTTTCTTCACTGGGATTTCGAAAGGAGGGTAGGGAACGGTAGAGATTTCCATTAAGTGGGATCCGCAAGGTAAGAACGTTTCCTACCACACAAGAATTTGTAGGGATGTGTACGACATTATGGAGAACATGCAAACAGGACGGACACGATTGGAAGACACGGGCGTAAACAAAAGGGGGTAAGTTTGAACTCTAGATGGTCAGCACAAAAGCTATGTGGAAGACAAAACAGGTATGTAGACAGGGCATGTGTGCAAGACAAGAAAGATGTAGATAGGGCATATATGGAAGACAAGACGGATAAGTAGACAGGGCATTTATGGAAGACAAAACGGATAAGTAGACAGGGCATATATGGAAGACAAGACGTATAAGTAGGCAGGACATGTATGGGAGATAAGAAGGATAAGTGTGACAATTATAAGTAGGAAAGTTTTGGACAAGTGTGCAGGACGTGTGAGGCAGACAAGTATAAGTAGGAAAGTCTTGGACAAGTGTGCAGGACGTGTGAGGCAGACAAGTATAAGTAGGAAAGGCTTATCAAGAAACACGGAGAATATATTTTTCAGTAGAATAAAGCGATGACATTATCCTTATACTTTGATGCAGAATAAAATGAAAATTACTTTCTATTCCTCATGTTGTTTTAGCTGACATCCAGCGACCCAACGGAATAGCTTTCACGCGAATTAGATACCATTGTATTTTTTTGGTAGATTATCCTATTCAAGACGTAGCCATCAACCCAGTATTCTTTATCTGTAGTGATTTTCTAGACAATATATATACGTTCAGTAGTTTACCACTGCTTTGTAAACGATCCAGATGCTGAAATGCCTATGGCGGGGATCGAATACGGTACCGTAGCAGGCACAGACGAGCTCTGTACCACTCCACCACAGACTCTTGTATTAAAAAGTTGAAACGTAGGAATATGCAAATGTGCGCTCGTATATAGAGGGCATACGTCATATTCTACGTCATCAGTTCAAGGTTCACACACACAAAAAAAGCGATTAGCAGGTTGTCGTCAGAACGAAATATTCACATCACGGTTTACAGTCTGGCTGCAATATTTGTGCGTTTCAGATCAATACATCTGACCTGAACATGACATTTTGGATTACTGGCTTTCTATAAGATGGACAGCAAACCATCTTTAGTCGCTTCATATGACATGCATGGCAGATCATAGTGCCCCCCTACCCCACCATTTCGGACACAACACGCATGCGCTACGACTTGATACAGAATTCCACCGAAGACGGATATGTTGAGTCATTCGCGCACATATAACGGCGACATAAAGCATTTCCTTTCACTGGACTATATTATTCTGGTAATCTAGCAGGATCACCGTCCTGCTAGTAGAGAGATCCAGAGGGAGTTTGAGAATGAACACTAAAGAAAATACATCCCGTATAACCAATATGGACTAGCATCGACAATTAAACTGGGCGCCGTATCGACAGAAAACTTCAATCCTGTCAAATCCAATCAAGTCTGACAGGTTCAAACTGAACACCTATGACAGTAATCCTGTACCGTGCAGTGTTAAAAGCTGCGGGGACAGCGTAAGCCCTTACTCTCTGCCTGGATATGAACGAATGGGATTCGACCATACTAGTCAACGAGTTTACATAATCATACTTTGGGAATCTCTGAAGTAGGCCGGTCGATTGAGTCGCGGGTTTGAATCCAGCTCCTGTCGTCTTGTTCACAAAGTTGATTTTCTACTTTTTCTGCGTTCGTTCTCAAACTCCTGCAGATTACCAGGATGTAGTCCAGAGAACGGAATGCGTCGTGTCATGGTTTACAGCATTGTTGCGATATCTGCGCCTTTCGGTCTGACACATCCTACTTCAGGTCACTGATCCTATATGGGATGGGACAGCCAACTCCATCCCATAACCTCCTTAATCGCCTCTTACGGCATAGATAAACAGTGTTGCTATTCTTTGCTCCCATTTCGGGACCCGGCATCACACTGGCGCAAAGTTGATTCTTATGGAAGATATTTGGACATCACTTTTCAGAGCTACGGAGATACGTGTTATGTAATTACCCTCGTATAATGGTACCAATCATCTACTATTCTCAATATTAGCATATCGCATCCAAGCTGTAAACCATAACATAAAGCAAGTTCGAACAACTACATTTTGTTAACCAGCAGTAGTTTATGAACAAACACACAAGAACAGTACAGTAGAATCCCGTTATAACAACTTAATCCGCACTGACCAATAGTACAGTAGAATCCCGTTATAACAACTTTATCCGCACCGACCAATAGTACAATAGAATCCCGTTATAATAACTTTGTCCGGACCGACAAATATTTATGTAATAACAGAAATTCGCTATATACAGTAGAAACTATAAATATATTTGAGGATTTTGAAAAAGTGTTATATAGGGGAATTTGTTATAAAAGTATGCTCTAAAGAGGGATTATACAGTATAATGCAACTTGTATTCGCTATTGTGTTTACTAACCCGTGATGTACACGCGCAAAGTGATTTTAAAATGTCACGTCACGGCGGATGGTCGAGAGTGAAGCTAATCTGTAAACTACAACATAGTTCATTCCGTTCTCCGCAATCCTAACCGCGGGATTTTGAGAACATAGATCATCGGATGAAGATTTTTGTTGTATGGAATTGTAGACACAAAACGGCTTCAGGAAACCGTACCTATACTCTCCTCGCAACTTAGTCAACACGTATTCAGTCTTCGCATCACACAGCATCTCTAAGAAAAAGATTGAGATTTTAGCCAAGGCTTTCAACGTGTACATTCCCAAGCTACTATCAATATTGAACGTTTAAACAACACACACACACACTACACATGTATGTAAATTCTAGGTGAACCACAAACATTTTAACATCAGCACTTGCCAGATGGCCTGGATGCTGCAAGGATCAATTAGATCTACTTGTAAATATAAACAATTCATGTGCAGTGAGTGTTATTGTTGTCTGTGTATCGATATTACAAGCATGCGGGAGTTGGGCAACGAAAGAGCTGACATACTGGCGAGTAAAGCTATCGTGAATGGGAAATTGATGAGAAGAGACACTGCTGAATGAAATAAACGTTGTAGATACACTAAGAGGATTCTGAAAAAAAGAGAACGCACTTTCAAAGAACGATCTGGAAGTGACCAGAGGAGAAAGTGCGCCCTCACTGGAGGGAACAGAAGAACCCGCAACCAACAACTGACTGGGACACTGACATTATATACTCGCACATGTCTAGAGATGACTGGACAAGCAGATCATCTACGGGAATACCATTCGATGCTGTGATGCAGGTTAATCGTTAAAAACCAAATGTAAACATTAACGACAAAAGGTATAAACAAAACAAATAAGACACATTAAAACGTTTCGACTAAAAATAACCTTCATCAGAATGAAAGACAACAGACGAAACAAGCAATGTACTAGACGTAAGAAATCAAATGTTAGCAAGAAGAGATTAAAGCGTGGTATGAAACATATCATGGGAAAGATCACGGAAGGGTACAACAAGATAAGAGGGGGAGATAGACAGAGAGTGATTCTTCTTCTTCTGCGTTCATTCTAAAACTCCGGCAGATTAGCAGGATGTAGTCCGGAGAACGAAATGCGATGTGTCATGGTTTACATCATTGTTGCGATATCTGCATCTTTCGGCCTGAAATCTGACTTCAGCATGGCTTTGGGTCGCTGACCCTATATGGGACGGGACAGCCAACTCCATCCCATAACATACTTGATCGCCTCTTACGACACGCATGGGAGGTAAACACTGTTGCTATTCTTTGCTCACCTCTCGGGCCCCGGCAACACGGACGTCAGAGAGTGATGATAATGAGGATGATTCAGTAAAGAAAAGAGTTTCCTCCCATTATTCAGAATTCACTCTTCCTATAACTTTTCCACGTTGTAACAGTTTCCCGCCTCTTCAACTCAACCCGAAAATAAATGTGAATTCCATTGGCTGTTTTTCTCCACAAATCCTGATCCTATTACAGGTGATGGGTTGCTATCTAAGCTCTGTGTGTCAGATCTTAGCGCTACGCTTAGCTGGCTCCGAAAATGGAGTACCTGCCATACATGTATCAGAACTATGCTTAACCAGGCGAGGTAACTGCTTAAGTGGGCTAAAGACCATTTACAAACAGTTGGTTGTTGTAACATAAGTTGAAGTAATTTTTCTTCAAATTCTATTCCCTTATGCCCCCCCCCCCTCCAATGGTATATTGAAACGTTCTTATAGGCACTTCTAAGCGAAACAGAAAGACATAAATGAATATTGTTGTACCAATTTCTCCCGCTCCACACAAAAAATTTTTGAATAGAAATTGACGATTGTCACAGTGCCTACAAGCAAAATAAACCAACCCCAAATGACAGAACGCGTAAATACAATATAAATTTAGAGTTAATATAAACAAAATATTATGAAATACTAAAAGATAGACAGATGATAGACATCTTTCCTCTGATGATATTGTCTGATATAAAAAAAATAGCGTATCATCTTGTGAAAAGAAGATAAATGCAGCAGTTCAACAGCGGAGAGCAGCTAGAAAGTCACGGATAGACCAAGATCCGTCTACAGTCGTTATTCCATGTCCAAGGACATTTACAGCTCGAATAGGGCGCATTAGCCATCTACGAACTCATAATCAAGGACATAACTAAAATTAAATTTTCAAAAGTGGATGTAACAAATGGTCATCATCACCTGTGATGGACGAACAACATTGCCTGGTAGTAAGATGGAGCAACACAGGAACAAACCACAAAAAAAAATTCCCAACAAGAAAAAAAAAGAGGACTCTCATCAAAGGTATGTGAAAAGTCGACCATCGAAAATACAGTTATAACTATCTTGACAGAGTTGAGCAAGTTATCTTTCGAATCAGGACAGGACACGGCAGACTAAGCAATTACTTCAATAGAATAAGACTGGTACAATCACCTTTGTGTCTATGTGGGCACGCAGCACAGACCGTGGAACATATATTGCATTACACTAAACCAGTTCAGGGAGGAACACTGACACACCTAGACAGACATCCACAGAGAGAGCCTTGATGAGCTTTCCAATACAGCAACTTTTATCCAGGATATCCCGGACTGGCTTTGTAGACATGTTTAACTACGAACGAGAAGAAGTTTGATAAAATCATTACATGTTTTTTCTGCCATCTCTCCCTCCCCATGTAAGATCACCTTGGATTTGAAATACGACCATACATGTCCTTATTTGCTGCCGCAGTCAAGACAACTTCACAGCAAAGTTGTTTTACCTGGTACAGCCAGGTATCTAATATTGACTTCATGGCTAGTTAGAGGCTAGTCGGTGTTCAATCCCATCAACCATACATCTATACATTCTGTGTCTTGCGGAGTCAGAGTTCTCTGGACATGGCCTTCTCGTGCGCTGTTTGTAAGCTTGTTGTCTTTTGATATGCTCCAATACTGGTATTGTTTTGGTTATCTGTCTGTTATCGTTTCTAATTTTTAGCTCTTAATGACACTTCCAGTAGTCTTCGTAGACCTGCCATTTATGATGTCACTATTTTTCTTTTTCCCTGTGCTGTCATTGTCCAGGTTTGGCACTGGTAGCATAGTGATGGAATAATAATAGTCTTGTATAATGCAACTTTAGTTTCTATGTTTACATTTTTGTTCTTGAAAATACGTGCCATTTGTCCTAGACTTTGGTATGCTTTATTACATCTATTTTGTATTTCTTCACTGTTTTTCCCTTCAATGGATGCTTCCTAAGTAAGTGCACTCAATTTATTATCATATATAAAACGAACATGTGTTTTCACATTTCCTGGACTGTTTGATAACTGTTATAGCAGATCAATCTGCCAGAGGCAGACCATGTAAAAGATGGATCACAGAAATCAAAGAATCCACAGGAACAAGCTTACAAACAGCGCACAAGAAGGTCATCTCCAGAGAACTCTTCCACCCCTGACGCCGCAAGGCAAACAAGGGACACAGCGTATAGATATATAGATCTGCTTAAATTTACCTACCATACACACAAACTGTTACAGTAAAATAAGTCGCAAAGATCCACTTAAAGGCATCAGTAATGATGTCCTCAACTTCAATCCTTGATCAAAACCAAATGTCAAGCATTGATTTTTGTTTTCTGTTCAACTATTCTCTACTTTTGGGGAATTTTTTTGTTAAAACTCCTGCAAACCCCACTTTTTCCCCCTTACTCTTTATCCTCTGTTATATTAAACCTGACTCTTGGCAATCCTCTCAACCACTCCCTCCCCTTCCCGTCTATTTTTCCTCCTTTTATGTGAGTTAACAAACAATCCATGTCCTTCATGTGGAAAATCCCCCAGCCTCCGCTCTCCAGAAAGGTACATTCTGTGCAACATTGAATCCGAGGCCTTTCCATTTCCAAACAACACTCCTAAATCTCTCCAACAATCTCTCCCTTCGTTCCAACTCATTTGCCTCGCCCCGCCTACTCCCTAACAACAAACGATAACTCCCGGTTCCCCGTTGTGTCAATATGAAATAGCTTAAGGTAAACTCCAATAAAACCAAATAATCTGGACCGCACGAGAAGGGGGGACAAATAGAACTGTAGAGTTACATTTTAAGCGAAACACGGGTATCTGCTAGATTGCTGGACTTGCAGAGTGTCCACTAGAAGCATAGACCATGTCCGCACCAAGATACGAGCTTACAGTAACAATAAATTGAAGCAACTATAACATCCTACAATAAGTTGATCAAATCACTCAACTGTCAGCAATAATAAATATGGCTTAACTCTGTCAGCGATAATAAATATGGCTCAACTCTGTCAGCAATAATAAATATGGCTTAACTCTGTCAGCGATAATAAATATGGCTTAACTCTGTCAGCAATAACAAATATGACTCAACTCTGTCAGCAATAACAAATATGACTCAACTCTGTCAGCGATAACAAATATGACTCAACTATGTCAGCAATAATAAATATGACTCAACTCTGTCAGCGATAACAAATATGACTCAGCTCTGTCAGCGATAACAAATATGACTCAACTATGCCAGCAATAATAAATATGGCTTCACTATCAGCTATAACAAATATGACGCAACTCTGTCAGCAACAATAATAAATATGCTCTGTAGATAATGCGCCATTGTCATCCATATTAATGCACTTTCCACTTTAAGTATACCTCACCTTTCCACCTCACAATCAACTTCATACTAATAAAACGATGATAAAAACATTAATAAAAAGAATAATGACGAACGTTGACGGTTCATATACATATAATAATAACAGCAAATACAGAAAATTATTAATTTCAAAACATGTCTAAGTAGAAAATAAAAACAGTCAACACAAGAAGGAAATGAATGTATCCCATTAGTGCGTTCAAGATCGACTGTGCACCATAAAATTGCGCACCGCGAATAGATGGAAGACTAAGATATGAAATCAGCAATAGAACATGACAGTATGCCTGTCAGAGATGGAAGATTGAGCCAACGGATGAGGAAACAGCAGACCAGAAGATACAACACCGCAACGATAGACCAAAACAAAATTAAAATCAACAAGACATGAACGAGACATCAATAGCTATACCATAAAACATATTTCCATGTTTACTCGTGATACTACAGTCTATTTGATCTTTTGTGGTTTGTCGGAACTTATATATCATGGTTTACAGCTGGTAGCGATATCAGTCATTTGGTCTGGCAAATCCGAGTTAAGCAACTTCTGTGTCACTTTTAACCTTCAATGAGATAGTCAACCCAACCTCTAAAATCACATAGTTCCAATTTCGGCGCCAGATTTGGAAGAAATAATGAATGACGTTCGATATAGATAACTTGATCAAAATCGAAAGAAATGAAACAGTTTAGTAAGAAGTGAAAAACGTTGGCACGAAATAAAGCTGTTCTCAATAATGAGAATTGAAGAAATAAGTGGTACGGGAACGCGGCAGTCCAATATTGGAAGAAAGTATGAGAGAAATAAGATATATCCTGTGAAAATGAAAAAAAAAAATTAGGCAAACAATACTAGAATGGAAGAAGAGGAGATAAAAAATTTAAAACTGTCAATACTGCATTGTACCAGTTCAGGCGTTGCAGGGAGGGGATTGAATAGATGTGTGATAAAGGCCGCATGTTCTTGATGTCGCCACGTCATGTACAGGGTGAGTTTTTTTAATTTACCCTCCGGCAGAAAATAACCCCCCAGTCCTTACCGAGGATCGTCTATACCTCACTCGTGTGAGACTAGCGTTCTAACCTCTCGGCCATGCGCCACGAGGCAGGCAAAGCAGGTATGAAATAAATGAGACAGGCAATGCAAGAATGAAAGAAGGGAGTCACGCAATGCAGGAATGGAAGAAATGAGACAGACAATGCAAAAAATGAGGCAGTCAATGCTATAATAGAAGAATTGAAGTAGCCCAATATAGGGGATAAAGCACAGATAAATGACTAAAACTAGAAAATTGAGGAAAGAATTAAGGAGATAAACAAACAGAATACTTGCAACAGTGCCAGAAACACCATTTAATGCTATATATACATAACAGCCAGCATTCCACGTGGAGATGGCACTTGATCTAACAGAATAAAGAAATACAACCAATTTGTTTTTTTAAACTAAAAATTCTCAGCGGAACGATCGTCATCTAGCTGTTGCCATGTTATCTGTAATTCGCCACATGTGTTTATTAAAACGAGGCTATGATTATAAACCCCGTCCCCGGCTACGTCTGTTTCCTTTAGTCACAAACAAAACAGGTTGCAATTATCAGATAATTGAGGACACTCGCTCGTGAAGATCTATCGCTACGGATCAATGTCGTGCGCTCACAGCAGAGACTATTTCTACGGTAGATATTACTCCGGACAGAGTGACTCAGTATAATAACTAGCGCTGTCTTAAGGTAGTAGACGGCCGAATAATTGCAGGCGGGGAGCAGCAGACGACAGAATAATGAGGCGGGAATTATGTTAAATAAACTATACAATATGCAAACGTTAATAGTCAAGTTTTCAGGGACGTAAATATGAATTTACTATTAAAAACGGGACTGTCCTTAAAAATTTCCCACTGCATTATAGCACGTGGGACCGACTAAAAGGTATTTGGTTTATTTTAGTTGTAAAATCGCTAGTGCTGGGTAAGAGACACTGCTCACCTTCCATGCATGTCGTATGAAGCGACTAATGAGGCTAAGGGATGGAATTGGGTGTACCGTCCCACATTGAGTCAACGTGATCCAGAAGGAATGCTGAAGTTGGATTTTTCACGTTGAAATGTGTAGATATTACAGCTAAGCTGTAAACCATGATACACTGTATTCCGTTCCCTCGACAACATCCTGCTAATCTGTAGAAGTGTGAGAACTGACGCAGAAGAGGAAGACATCTCCCTATTCTAACGTCTTTCTTAGTATCAATTGTCGTGTGTTCTTGTTCGTGCAAATGGCGATCGGAGAGGGGGGGGGGTGGTGATTTAAAGTCATAGTACGCAGAGTTACACATAAATATTCAGATGACCAGATCAAAATATAAACGAGAACCAGATCAAAATATAAACGATGACCAGATCAAAATATAAACGAGAACCAGATCAAAATATAAACGAGGAACAGATCGACATATATTGATGCTAGCGTGTTCCTTTCAAAGGTTTGTTCCTTAGGACAGACGTTTTGATTCTCCATGTTTGGCGGTCTGCTGCCTGTTAAGTTTAGTCTTTGTATGGTCTTGCAGCCTACTATTTCCCCTTCTCTAAGTATGGCATAAAGATGACATATCAATCAATAATGGTGAATAGATCACCACATAATAATGACCAGACACAACTATACACAAATATTTATGTAAACCTTGTCTGACGAAATATCACTGTTCTCATACACAACATGTGTAAATATACTAATGACCTTTTTGTGTGAACTGTGTTATTGCTTGGCAACACTGATACTGACATTTGAGAGCCCGGCACAACCAGAAAACTAGATACAGAAATCTTCTGTAAAACATCGCAAATGAAATCAATGTAAACACTTGAAGATAGAAGGCGCTGCTGGAAACTCTTCTTCTCTGTTCATGACTAAATAGGATAGGTCTTTTCGCGTTATTCCACTTTATGCCTTGCAGCGCCAGGGGTAGAGGAGTTCTCTGGAGACGGCTTTTTTGTGCTTTATATATGTTTCTTTTCAGTAATTCTTTTATTTCTGTAATCCATCTTTTGCATGGTCTGCCTCTGTATCCATCGTGTTTGTATAGGAATGCTTTTTGAGGGGCACAATCTGATGGTAGTCTGGAAGCTTGTGAAAACGACTTAATCGGTTGTCTTATGATGTAATCCAGGGTTGGCATTGTGTTTGTTAGTGTCGGTAACACCCCATAATTGATACGGTTGTTAGTCCAGTAAGAACATGGACAGACATTCATGCAGTACTGTTTGACTTAGAGATGAATATATTTGAACCCGTTTAGGAATCATCCGCAAACACGCTTATCAGAAGTGACAAAGAGACTGTTGAACCAAGTTTAATAGGGTACCTATTAGTGCTCAGTCTCCCCTAGCAGATAAAGTGTATGCATACTGATGGTTTCCGTGGCTTGCTGGCTGACCACGCCTCTCATTCTGTCATGCGTGAAGTAGTTTAACATATCTCTCTTATCTGTTGTCAACTCCCCATCCATTTGAACCGTGTATGCCAGCATGTCTGTTCTTTCGTTACCACGAACACCGGAGTGTCCTGACTGAGCATTTTGGGTCTTATGCAGTATGGACAGTGAACCTGGTACAATAATTGAGTGAATCAGTTCCCAGAGAGACACTTGAGTGAATGAGATTCTAGAGACACTTGAGTGAATGAGATCTCAGAGAGACACTTGAGTGAATGAGATCCCAGAGAGACACTTGAGTGAATGAGATCCCAGAGAGACACTTAAGGGCAGCAGTAACAACCTCGACTTCATCTCATGCCCAAACTGTCCCAGGCTAAAACTATCTAGTGGTCATCTCATGCGCACACTGTCCAAGGGTTTATTAGCCATCTCAATGAACTCATAGTCAAGTTCATAACTCTTTCAAAAGCGGATGTAACAAATGGTCATCATCCTGTGATAAATGAAAAACAGTACAAGAAAGTGAAAACATAGGACTCGCTTAAACAAGAAGAAACAGAAGTAATGGTTGTCTCAACGAAATATACAACTAAGATGCAGTATTAAAAACTGATGCTGAGAAATATTCTAATGCAATACTATCAACGTGAATTTGAGTACAAGGTTGTTATATCAAACCATTCTTTTGTATTGACGTGAAGCATGGACTGTAAACAAAAAGTTCAAAGTGAGATGTGAATTTTAAGAAAAATAATGAAAATACCATGGACAGACATGCAAACTAATGTAGAAGACCTTGCAGATGCTGGAGTAAAAAGATACATTTTAGCATAAACTAGAAGCAGACAGACAAAGATTTTTAGGACGTGATATGAAAAGCAAATATTCCATATATAGTAAGCACCGGAACGATCCAAGGTGAGAAGAGACAGAGGAAGACAATGAGAGAAATTGTTGGATTGGATCTTATTTTGGCATGAGAGAGTATCACCAACTGAACTTATACAACACAAGAGACATGATTGTCTATGTCACTCGCGTGACACTGATTGAAGAATGAAAGATTCAGACATGGACAGTTTATGAAACTATCACAACAAAACGTAAATTATACTTGATCAAGTCTCCGGTTAACACGACTGCTCTTCCAGTAGACACAACTGTAAATGGGTACCTAACACGTGAGTTAGTGAAGCAAACACAGCACGGAAGGGAACTGGACACCCTACCTAATAGTTTCTGCAGCTTAGCACATGAAGAGTTATCTTCATCCCCATCGACAGGTTGCTGCCATGAGATCTACCTTAACCATTGCAGACAAACTAGTTATTTAAAAACCTGGAATAAATAATCTAAATTATTTCATAAAAAATGTAGACATTTTACGTTTGTGTCACACATAAGTAGACATTTTACTTTCCTGTCACACATAATAAGTAGACATTTTACTTTCCTGTCACACATAAAAAGTAGACATTTTACTTTCATGTCGCACATATTTCAGGAACTCTTGGTGTAAATTTCACACCCCCCCTCCCATGAGTAATGTCAATATGAATTGCACATGTTGTACTTGATACGATCTATGCAAAAATGCAAATGAAAACACTGAACACAAAGCTGTATTTTGGTTTCTGAATGCTGGGAGCATCGACATTACACTTTCAGTCCATAGTTACAGGTTGTTCACGCAAATGTTTACATTGAATACATGAGACCAGCTAGATTTATAGCTCTATCAATTGTAATTAGTTACTCTAGGGCCAAAGACGGCACGGCACATAGGATGGATGTCATAGATTTCCATGTCTCTCATTTATTGCAATTTGCTTTAGATATTCATTGTTTCTGATACCGATGGTGAAACGTTACACGGCTAATGATTACAGGTCATGGAAAAGTTTTAAAAAATCGTTTTCTAAGTAATGCTGGTAACCTATTAATCTCTTCTCGTGATCAACTATTATGATATTCGGTCAAATTTTGATATAATATTCCACATTAGTGAGTGTGTCTGCTGAAGATCTAGTAGGATCGTTGTCCTGCTACAAGAAAGATCTCTGGACTACATCCTGCTGGAGATCTAGTAGGATCGTTGTCCTGCTACAAGACAGATCTCTGGACTACATCCTGCTGGAGATCTAGTAGGATTGTTGTCCTGCTACAAGACAGATCTCTGGACTACATACTGCTGGAGATCTAGTAGGATTGTTGTCCTGCTACAAGACATATCTCTGGACTACATACTGCTGGAGATCTAGTAGGATCATTGTCCTGCTACAAGAAAGATCTCTGGACTACATACTGCTGGAGATCTAGTCCTGCTACAAGAGAGATCTCTGGACTACATCCTGCTGGAGATCTAGTAGGATCATTGTCCTGCTACAAGAGAGAGCCCACGAGAGTTTGAAAATGAATGCCGAAAAAAGAGTGAATCTATCATTTGTAAAAGTATTCCGTACAACTGATGTACACAGAACCAGGAGAACCGATATTTTGAACACAAGGCCTTCAGGACAAAATACAACAGTTGCCATTGCCAGACCATATTATGTGCATTTCTATGTAACGTATGCTGATTGTCTGCTGTCTTTTTTTATTCTGATGCTGACTTTTTTTTTTAGTGAAAAAGTACTGCCCCATGCTCTTTAACCCATGTGATATATGTATGTGAGTACAAAAAATATAAGGAGAAAACTGTCTCACATCAAGATCTTCTACATTACTGTTTACAGTGTAACAGTTCTGACATCTCAGCGATCTTTGCTTCAACGCTATACCTAACGGACACTTTTTTAAACCCCCATCGCTTACACAGAAAAACAACATCAAAGATGAATAATAAACTACAAACAGTTGCAGTTTGACTTGTATTAAATTTTACCAATGACAGATAATAATTGGGATCTGCGCACAGGACTATGCTGAAGAAGGAATTGACTTGGACACATCTTCAGAAGACAGCCACACAAAATCACAAAAGTTGGCTTCATATTAATTACAAACAGTTGCAGTTTGATTTGATATCAACAAACTTTTCCCAGATGTACAATTAAATCAACTACATTAAACAGGTGTAAGAACATCAGAATTCGGACGTGCATTGCTGCAGGGGACATTCGAGTGATGGGACATTGACCTCAGACTAATACATTTTATGTTTATAGCAATTTTATACATTCATGTAAGAAGCATGGTAGTCTAGTTGATAGCAATCTTGCTTACTATCACTGATGTTAGCGTACCAGGTTCAAAACCATCTCCAGACAAATAAAGATCAGGCTCATGATTTTTCACCTGACACGACAGCTCCTCCAGTCGACCCAGCTGTAAATGGGTACCTGATGCATGAGTTAGGGTATGTAAAGACAGCAAGGAGGGGAACTAGCCACCCCACCTAAAATTTGCTGTCTGCAGGTTGCTACCAAGGAACCAACCTTTACCTTTGATTATTTATTGACTGCCAGGTGCACAAGCCCAACTCAAAGCTGCTCTTATATAAGTTTTTAAATTTTATTTTATTTCCTTGTGCTAGGTTAGAAAACGCTCAGATTAATATTTTAGTTAGCCACTACAACAATAAATCCACTTTTTAGTTAGTCACTACAACAATAAATCCACTTATTGTGGATGTAACTAGGTGCTGCCAATTAGGGGTAATCAAAAGGATATACAGACCATATTGCCAACAAGATGATGGATTTGAGCAAGTCTCTCTCCAGAATCGTTTTGTGCAAAGATCTTTAATAGATTCACACAGCCGATATAATAATTTTTTCTGTGCTTTACATTGAAGTATATGCAGTGACTAATGACCAGCCAAGATTATGTTCAAATGTTTTGGATCTACACGCAGGACTATGCTGGAGGACTTGACTTGCACGCATCCTCAGAAGACAGCCACATAACTTCACAAGAGTTGCCTTATATGAACCTCAGAGAGCTGACATAAGTGACAAATGTCAATACAGAGAAGAGCAGCAGAGGCAGAAATGATGACAAAGACCTGTGGAAGATAGCAATTAACCCAGTAGGATGTAGTGTCCTGCTTCAGGAGTAACACGTAATGATCAGCCTTCCTTGTTTGACCCAAGCAAAAAAATAAAGTTTAAAAGTCACCTCTTGCTATATCTACCGGTATTTTTAAAAGTACAATATGGCAAGAAAAACTCATGATGACCATACGCTAACATATGTTGGAGATATAAAAATCATGATGACCATACGCTAACATATGTTGGACATATAAAAATCATGATGACCATACGCTAACATATGTTGGAGATATACAAATCATGATGACCATACACTAACATATGTTGGACATATAAAAATCATGATGATCATACGCTAACATATGTTGGACATATAAAAATCATGATAACCATAAGCTAACATATGTTGGAGATATAAAAATCATGATGACCATACGCTAACATATGTTGGAGATATAAAAATCATGATGACCATACGCTAACATATGTTAGACATAAAAAAGACACAATGGTTTCAAAAAATGTATCATAGCAGGAAAAGTTCCTGGCAAGAGAAGAAGATGCAGGTCAAAACTATGATACACACAGGACATCGAAGACCTGAACATGACACTGGAAGAGGCTGGACAGCACAGATCCAAGAGCTTACAGAGTGTCTGGGAGAATAGCGTTCTGTAAAGGACACACAATAGATAGAATATTGGTGCAATGGATTATTGGAATTAGAAAGTTCAGAATACAAATCACTACAAATTCATGTTTTTCCTGCTCTTATTCTCAAACTTGTATCCCTCGGATATGACTGCTGGATCAGCATCCACCCAACCATCCCTAGGATGTAGCCGAAAGAATTGAATGTGTTGTCATAGTTTACTTCTTAGCTGTGCTATCTGCACCTTTTATGTTACTGAGTTATAAAAGGGGAAGACAGCCAATGGCATCCTCAAACCTCCTTAGTTATATCTTATGATATTCATGGCAAGTTACAGGGTTGCTATTCTTTGCTCCCCTTTTCGGCACTGGAGCCAAAAGTAAATTTTCGTCAAAAAGGTTCATCTGTATTCGCTCTCCGATTGACCAAAATGAAATTGTGTGTGATTTCTGCCGAGAAGTGTGAAGAATGTTGTGTTGCTGTCTACAGTGAAGCTGCGTTATTTGCGTCTGCCTGCACAGCACATTGGATTTCGGCATGACAAGAGGTTTTAAAGTGTTTCATCGCATACAACTTCGGCAATCAAGTAAACAAATGAGAGGAGCACAGCAATCTAGCTATGTTAGGAGAGTAATGGGGGAAAGCTAATTTTAGATCTCCTGAACGTTGTCTTCCCAATGGACTCCCTGAACCTGTATTGGGCCATGCAACTTGCATTTTCTAAGGATGTATTCATATTATCTTTAATATCTATCATCAGTCAATCTTCTTGGTCTGCCCTTTCTTCTTTTACCAGGAAGCTCTGCACTTCATAATTTGTCTTTCAAAACACTCGTATCTCTTTATATGTCCAAACAGGTGTAGTTTTATTTTTTGCTATAAATGTGTAATACTATTCTGGGAAGAAAAGGCGGCAGGTGTGAAGCTGACCACATCATCCGTTGATATGCAGTTGGTCAATGAATACTGAAAGACTCCCCTGTCAATCTTTGATGTGGCCACCAAAGGACAAGAGAAAATGAGGAAGACCAAAAGAAACTTTACGTAGAACTATTACAAGAGAACGTTTCACCATCGGTATCAGAAACAATGAAGATCTAAAACAAACTGCAATGAAACGAGAGACATGGAAATCTATGACATCCACCCTATGTGCAATCTTTGGCCCTAGAGGAATAACTAGATAACTAATGAAAAATAAGGACGTAACACAGTATTTCCTGTAAAGAATAAGGGAAACAGTGTTTTTAACTGTATTACTGAAAATTGTGTTCCAAGAAAACCAAACCCACTTGTCATTGTTTGTTATCTACATCGTTCTGCCTACATGAAAAATTGTTTAGATTACCCAGTACTCCAAAATTGTTTAGATTACCCAGTACTGCAAAAATAAAATGCTGACTGCAAAAATAAAAATGTTTACTGTAAAAATTCAATTTGCAGGTCAGAATATAGATTATACATGCTGTAAAAATAATCTCAATCTAAGAAGTACCCAACATTTGAAAGTCAAACTTCCTGATAAACATCAGACACCTTTTAAGAAATAGACTTCTGCAACAATAATGACTAAAGGGTAGAGATAAGTTTCTAACAAACAACAGACTGCCCCCCCATCATCATCAGGTAGCATATCCTGAACAGGATGTAGCAGTCATCACAGCCTTTTAAATCTTCTGTAGATCTTGAGCCAGTCTTCTTGTTTCTGTCATGTTTTGATGTTGTACACAATCAAATGCTTTGGTGTAGTTAATAAAGCATATGTAGTAGTCAACCTTAAACTCTCTGCATTTCTCTATGATGTTCTGCATAGTGAAAATATAGTCTCTGGTGACTCTACCCGGTCCGAAACCTGCCTGTGCTTCATTTAACTCTTCTTCCAGCTTATGTTGTAATCTTTTCATGATGATACCAAGTACCGGTAGTATTTTGGCGGCGTGACTGATCAATGCAATGGTTATGTAGCCGGTGCATAGTGTTAGATTTCCCTTCTTTGGTAGCGGTATGTAAACTGATCATGTCCATTACGTGGGCCAAACTTCACTTTTCCAGAACTTGGTGCAGAGCGTGTGATAGATTGTGATTTCTCCTCCTGCTTGGATCATTTCAACAGTTACATTATCACACCCTGGAGATTTCTCTCTCTTGAGGTTTTTAATGACCATTTGACTTCATCTAAACTGGGTTCTGGTTCTATTTCACTACTATTGTAGGTGTTACTGTGCTTTTGTTGTTTTCCTCATACATTTCCTTACAGTATTCTTTACATCTATTCAGGATATCTTTGTTTTCTGTCAATTTGTTACAATGTTTGTCTTGAATGTTTAGTGCTGTCTTTCAGTCATCTGGTAGAGTTATCATCTCTTTGAACATACTATCACTTCTCTCCCTTGTTCGTTCATCTCCTCCATCTTGCTGCCGGTCCCCAGTATATATTTGTTATTGTCCTGTCTTGTATTCTTCCTTACCGGTATTTTCTTGGTGATTTCTTTGTATTTGCAGTGTAATTCATTTGTCTTCTTTCTTCAATTAGTTTGAAAGTTTTGTCTGAGATGTAGCCTCTTTTCTTGGTAACTTTTCTGGGTATAAGATTCTGTGTTGTAGAAACAAGAATATCTCTTGAATAGTTGGCTAGTTTATCGGGTGTTAATTCTTCTTGTACAGCCGGTAGTATTTCAAATTTGTGAACTTTGATACTATACTTTGCTGGTATGTTGCTGGTGTCAAAGTGGATGGGTTTGGCACCTTTTATAACCTTTTAAAAGCTGTATGATTTGTATATCTGCCATGAGAAGTGTGTTGTCTGTGTCACAGTAGGCACTCTTAATGGTGTTGATGCATAAAATGCTTGACCTCCATCTGTGCCGCAACTGAGTCTTCATGGTTCTCCTTGTTGTCTATATAAAAATCTACTAGTCATTCTCCTCGCCGATAGCGAAAGGCCTTACTGCATGTCTTTCCTCCCATGTGCTTCATGGTCCAACCTCTGCATTTTAACCCCCCCCCTCGTTACTATTTTAATGTCCTGTTTCAGTGTTTTATCTATTGTCTCTTGTAGATCACCATAAAATGTGTATATTTCTTCGTCTTCTACTGCTGATGTTAGTGCATATATTTTGATGATGGTGATGTTTTTTTATCTTCTGTTTAGACTTAATTATGCGACCGTTAATTGTGTTGTATCCTATATTTTGACAGTTACAGACTGCCACTACAACTATTAAATAGATACTATGTACTCACTGCAGCAGAAACGAAATCCACAAGGCGAAACTTGGAACAGAGTAATAAAGTTTTGCTATTCACTGGCAACACAGCTAATAAAACACACAAATCAACGTTTTGACCAAAAGACCTTTATCAAATACACATTCATGGCAAAATATGTACTGTTATTTCAAAAAGTTAACAGTACTAACAATATTGTTACAATATTTCTTGTATTTTGTTGTTAATGTGTTTGATAAAGGCCTTCAGGTCAAAACGTTGATTTTTGTGATAAGAATCTACACACACAGAATTAGGCTCCAGGTCTAATCTATATTCTATTTTTCTGTGTTCCTACTCAAACTAGCACAGATGTGGTCTGAGAGCTCTTCTTCTTCAGCGTTTGTTCTGACACTCCCACCAGATCTCTCTTGTAGCAGGAGAATGGTATTACTAGATTTCAAGCATGATGTAGTCCAGAGAATGGAAATGAATTATCATGTTATTTGCACCAATGACCCAACACATCCCTCTTTGGTAGTGTCTGGAGATCAGATTGTATCATGGTTCACAGCTTGGAAATTAGTCTATCTTAGTAAATAATACAATACAGCTTGTATGTATCATACATTTAAAGATGATACCCCCCGTCCATATTTCTGTCTATCAAACCGCTCTTCAGTATTAAATATTACTACTGCTTGTGTGGGGATTAGAAAGGCTCGAAAAGGGAACAAAGAATAGCAACACTTCTCTGCCAGGTATATCATACGAGTCGACTACGGATTGAGGAATTGAGTTGGCTGTACTGTGTCACCCCATAGAGTCAGTAATCCATAAACCATCCTGATGTCGGATGTGTCAGGCTGAAAGGTGCATTTATCTTTATCGCAGCCAAGTTGCCAAACATGACACAACTCATTCTATTCTCTGGACAACATAGAAGATACTACCGCTCTACTCATCTCAATGTCAAGAAGACTAAGAACTAGCTAGCCTACAGGTAGAAAATCACAAACAGTGTGAATGATTGTGAATATGTAATAAAAGACCTATAATAGAATATATAGTACAACATAGTTTACGCCTATTATTAATTTTCCTTTTATTTCAGTAGGATATATCTACAATTAAGATTAGGTAGGTAAGCCTTCGTGTCTTATCATAGGCAATTAATTTTTCATAATAATTAGGCCTAGGCCCTACTAAAAACATACGGCCTACCTGAGTAAGTTGCACACAAAAAACCCTCTAACTTGGTTTCAAAAAATTTAAAAACGTTTTCACTCAAATATTCTACCTTCTGAAATCACATTTATATGCCTAGCGTAATATATAAATATTAGGTATCCTAGGCCTGAGATAATGAAATGATTGGGCCTAGACCTACTATAGAATAATTATGAATAATAAACGTAAAAAGTTTCGCCGTGTGTTGTTATATGCCTAGGCTATAAATGAAAATTAAAATAAACGTAAATGAAATTCAATCATTTTATTTCCGTAAAGCATCGAAATATACGAATTTCGTTTTGAAAATTGATATCCACGTGAAAAATTATGTTTGAATTGACTCAACCTAGGGGATATGCTCTCCAAACTATTTAAATTAAAGTCTATTTTTTTAAGTTTTATAATGTAAACAAATGCATGGAACCATATAATATAAATTGATACGCAAACAAAATAAACTAAATTTGGCAATATTGTAGGGGAATATCTTACACAAGTTTATCTGGAGAAATAGGCCTACACAAAGTTATTGAAGGAATTTTGTCTGGACGCACACTACAGCCTAGCCAGGCTCCGAAGTCAGAAGTCGAGAAATGAGTTTAATCGTTTACGATATGAGAGTGGAGGAATGCAAGGTAACTATATTAAAAAACAAGCTGAAAAGTCAGTAAAAGTTACTTTGGCACTTACCTGTGTCATTCATTAACTTTTCATGATTTAGTCCAGGCGAAATATGCACGAAAACACGTCAAGAACTCAATTTTACCACAGGACTCATTGATGCTTCTGTTCAAAGATGGCGGTGAAACACGAGTGTTACCGAAAACACCCGAGCTTCTCTATAGGTAACCGGAAATTCAGGTTGGACGGAACACCGCGAAAAGAGGCGCAAGGATTGAGGTAGGTGAGGTGGGCGGGGGCTAGCCAGGCACGAATGTAGCCTGAGAATAGGATAATACGAGGAAAGCGGGAGGAATCGGGTTATTGGAGGTCACCTGGAGAAAACATGGTTGGGAACTTTCACTTTTAGAGGCGCTGATGTTGGCTCGTTTGCTTTCTAGAAACCCGGTTTGTCTGAAGTGGCACTCCATTTCTGAATGTTAACTAGTGTCTGCCCTTTGCTTGCTGTGGTCGCCATTTTATTTCAACAGCGCGTTATGTGTTTTAAAATTATAGTAAAGAAGATTTTGATTACAGCGATAGCTGCTGTTATTAACATTATTTTAAACACAAAACTTATATAAAGTGCATGTTAATGGGGGAAAATATTTTTAAAATCAACAGAACAAGGGACAAGTGTGAAAAAAATAGTTTTTGTTGTGTTACGTATTAGGTACCTTGATTACTGTTTTTGTATACCCGAAATGTCTATAAGTGCTCATATCTCCGCCTCGGTAAATCTCTCAGGCAATAACGGCTGACGGTTCCAGTCAGGGTTGTAGATATGATTACCTTACGGCGCAGTTTTTAACCTAAAAACGAAATTTATTCGTCCGTTTTCCAGTTTACATTTCAGTAATTGCTTGGGAATTCAAAGACCTTTATGTGGAAAATCGCTAATGATGTTTTTTACCGACCCCCCCCCCCCTCATCTTATTACTGTTCTAAGGTGGTTCAGTGTTCTATTTGAAATCTTTGTTAGCTGTTCTCAACGGACCACGCTTATCCTCACTCAACAGTTCTCATCGGAACACGCTTATCCTCACTCACAGTTCTCAACGGACCACGCCTATCCTCACTCAACAGTTCTCAACGGACCACGCTTATCCTCACTCACAGTTCTCAATGAACCACGCCTATCCTCACTCACATTTCTCAACGGACCACGCCTATCCTCACTCAAAGTTCTCAACGTACCATGCTTATCCTCACTCACAGTTCACAACGGACCACGCCTATCCTCACAGTATTAAACGAACCACGCATATCCTCACTCACATTTCTCAACGGACCACGCATATCCTCACTCACATTTCTCAACGGACCACGCCTATCCTCACTCAACAGTTCTCAACATTGTTGGATGTATATTAAAACAGCGATAGAAAGATACTTTGGACAGACAAACCACAAATACAAATGGTTTAGGCTGAGTTATCATGGAGGGAAGCAGGCAAGAGAACAAATCTTATACCAAGACCGCGATGGACGCAAGATATGGAAGATCTTCTGAACATGACACTGGAAGTGGCTGGACATTTTACAGAGAACCAAGAGGTAAACAATGTGGCAGTTAGGACAATGTTTATCAAAGGATGCGCTACACAGAGATATAACTTGGCTAGAAATCGTAGAATTAACTGGTGATGGTTCCATGTCATCATCAGCGCGCTGCGGAGAGGCCCATATATGATCCTGCATTCCCTGTCACAAATGGTGTAAAGCAGGGATGTGTGCTGGCCCCTACTCTTTTCAGCCTGTTATTTACGGCCATGTTAACGGAAACACACCATAGTAATGAAACAGCAGACATAATGATCAATTACAGAACGGATGGTGGTCTTTTCAATGTATGTCGTCTAAAAGCAAACACGAAAACTAAATCTAGTACTGTTAGAGAATTACTTTATGCTGACGACTGTGCATTGTATGCTGACTCTGTCGTAAACATGCAGAGCACCATAGATCGCTTCTCAAAGGCCTGCAACAACTTTGGTCTCACTATTAACACCAAAAAAAAACAAGTCATGCACCAAGCAACATCAAATTGCCAACATACTGCTACTTCCATCATCGTCAATCAGGAAAAACTGCAGGTAGTCGACAATTTTACTTACCTTGGAAGCACTCTCTCTCTCGCGATGTCAACATTGATGTGGAAATTAACAATAGACTGGCAAAAGCTAGTGCTGTATTTGGCAGATTACGCAACAATGTATGGGACAGAAGAGGTATAAGAACAACCACCAAACTACAAGTATATCATGCTGCTGTTATACCAACCTTACTATACGCCTGCGAAACGTGGACAGTGTATGCTAGACATGCAAGAAAGTTAAATCATTTCCATCTTACCTGCCTACGTAAATTACTAAACATCCATTGGTGGGACAAAGTACCAGACTACGAGGTCTTGGAAAAATCAACCTCAATAAGCATCCACACAATACTTATGAAGGCGCAGGCACGCTGGGCAGGCCATCTTGTGCGTATGGAGAACTCGCGTTTGCCAAAACAAATATATTATGGAGAACTCAAGGCGGGATTTCGAAAAGCTGGTGGACAGAAAAAGCGTTTCAAAGACACGCTCAAGTCATCCTTGAAACATCTTAACATTGACGTAGGCGCTTGGGAGAGCCTCGCTCAGGATAGAACAGCATGGCGTTACAGCATTAGAACGGGAGCACTAGCGGCAGAAGAATTCAGACAAGAAACTGCAAGACAGAAGCGGACACGTAGAAAAGAAAAAACATCTCAACGTCACACAGATACCTTCTATTGTTGTCAATTCTGTAAAAGAACATTTTGTGCGCGCATTGGACTTGCTAGTCATTTAAAAACGCACTATTAACTTTATTATTTTATTATTTATTGTTATTATTATTATGGTTGAGTTTTTGGTCATCGTCGATCACGACGGACGAACATCATCATATGATCCAATTCCAGTCTCAATAAATCCTTCAGTGTGTAGCGTCCGACAACTCCAGTTTGATGCTTCTTTGTTAGTCTTTTCGTATACCTGTTATGTTTCGCTTAAAGGGTATAAACACGGAATCTTTTTCCCGCCAACACCGGAAACAGAATTATGATGATTCATGGTCACCGACGACAGCAGACAATAGTATCTGTGTCGTATGTTCATGGACCACCAACACACACACACACATACAAACAATGGCAACGTTCTGGCATTGCTTTAAAAAGCGCACCTTTGGACGTTGTTGCTACGATAGAGTGTACAGTCTAGACCAGTGTTCCCCACACGGGGTAATTTGATTATTCAGTCATGGGGGGGGGGGAGAATTCAGGAGGAATAATACAATTTGTAAATATACGAAAAACATACGTACATGTTACACATGGGGGCATCATAATATCACAATTTTTGAAAGACTTGTGTAGGGGATGGTTAAAACTAAAAGGTTGGGAAACACTGGTCTAGACGCTGCGATTGACGTCATTCTAAAACGTAGCACTGGTGTGACTGAGAACCTGCAGGGCAAAATGAGGAGTGTGTTTAACAAGTGAAGCACAGGAACCATCAGTACGCGTACCCTTCGACATCTGTTTTAGAAAACATTGCTTACATATAAGTGTTTCTAATCATCATGGCGCAGTGTCAATAGACGCCAAAACTTTCGGCGTCCCCTTTATATGACGTAATGAACCCACACAAAGGAATATCTATTAGATGTAAACATTACAGAAAGATAATAGCTGGTTTATTCGTTAGTTGACAGCTATCTGCCCTTGATGACTATACTAAGTACCCCCCCCCCTTGAAGAACACACATCCGCCCTTGAAATTTAACGTCAGAAGCCTTTGGCGTCAATAAAGAAAACTATCTATTTGGAAAAACTACACTGAAAGTTTGACGCTATGAATCTTTGGCGTCGGAAAAAAATAATTTATGACAATATGAAAAAAAACCCAAAAACGTCCAGTAGTAATTGGTAATACAGAAGTTGGAAAACGCGTTCATCTATAAATATCTACTGCCCTGGCCTATCGAACGCTAGCTTCAGACCAATGGCACTGTTGGTAATATTATATGATGACGCGTTTTCTGAGAATTGATTACTGAAAACCTCTATATGCTACACTCTATCTATCTATCTATCTATCTATCTATCTATCTATCTATCTATCTATCTATCTATCTATCTATCTATCTATCTATCTATCTATC